>JAAVUD010000117.1:0-425060 GCA_014898915.1 Fusarium chlamydosporum
GTGGGCTGGGCTGGGCTGGCCATGGAATTGCAGGTGGGAACATCACAGTGTCCGTGTCGTTTTCTTGTCAAGGTATGTGGTTCGTAGTGGCGACCATGAGGAAGAGCAGCCAGTGGCTACGACCATATAGCTTGAATTGATAGTGGTACCGATCTGGTAAGTCTCTACCGTGCGAGGACTAGAGGCTCTGGGCTAGACAGACTGGGGTCTGTGCTTCGACCCATGGCGCCATGCTTCCCTTTCTGCTCTCTCGCACTCTGTCGTCTGTCTCTCCATCTTAACATCAACCCTGCACAAGAGAGATACCATCTATTACGCACACGACCCTGAGCTGTGCAGCTTCACCCCTCTCTCCTCTGCTCTAAGTTAATCCCCCTCTCACTCTCCACCTCGCTCAAGAATCTCCCCCAGTCAGTAGCGGCCACCGTTCAGCGTCACCAGAATACAACACATACATGTGTCCGTTCCGTTTTCGCTCAAGCCGACCGGGCTTTCGTTGTCCCCAGCAGAAAAAAAGAAGATTTTACTGCCAGCACAACAAGTTGATAAAACCGCGCAACTACGTAGCTGGCCTTGATTCCCCTAATGAATGTGCAGCCTGACGCTTGACTCTGTAAGGTACCGTCTTTTCATTAGGTATCTATCGCCTCACATTCATGTCACCGTCTTTGCTCGACAAGCCAAGTCCGTCCAGATACAGCATGGGTGTGAGGCTACTAGTCACACTCCCCGGACCGCCGCCATTCTCACTCTTTCTGTGACGGTGATGTCTGCTTCTGCTGGGTTACGGAGTGGACCGGCCGCCTTCAAGGATCCGGCCCTTGCTCATTCTACCAACCGCTCCGCTCCTCGCTCACGTTGTTTTGCTATGTACAGAGTACCTATCTTCGCCATCGCTGTTACCGCTGGCGTGTTAACCTTGTTCACCAAAAGGCATAGATGAGGTTATCTTGAAACGGATCTCAACTAGGCTCGTCATGCGATGCAATTTCTTGTGGTCAAATCACCGCTAGTCAGAAGCGAGGCTTCGGGCAGGCTCAACCAGCAAGGAATCGGCCAAGCGAACACAGCATTGAGCACCTCCTGGCCTGGTCCGAAAAGTCTTGGCAACGCTGGGGGCCTGCTGGGAGAGCAGGAGAGCTTCAGACTTGACGATTTGCAGCGTGCTCTGCAGATAGAGTGACACCGTAAAGAGATTGATATTGGGTAAGAGAAAAAGAAATACCCGGTCTACTCGGCGATATCCCTGACGCACTGTGACCCGATGGATAGAGTACAGTATATACAGTATGCTGATGCACAATAATAATCTCGGGGATACCTTGTACAGTTGAACTGAATTGTGATGGTGGTGATGCTCACTCGTTCACACTACTGTACTCGAAACACAAATCGAGAAATGGCAGATCCATGCTCGACGTCCTGCGCCGTCGTCGATAGCTGACGCAATGGAGACAGCCCGGAAACTCGAGCAGACAGGCCTGTAAGCGATTGCGGGTCAAAGTGCGGGAGGCGGTGATGCTGTAGAAGAAGTGGGTTCTTCAAGATACTCGAGCCATCCGTATCGCAGAGCGATGATTCGTACTGTAGAACTGTGCTTCTGGGAGCGCTACAGGCACATACTAGGTCATGGAACTGCTTGGTGATAGGGAAGAGTACTGTATACACACTGCCCGCAAGCGGTACTCCAGGAGGTACCGGTGATGCTGGTGGAGCAGCGTTTCGCTGGAGACAAAAGTAAAGTTTACGGTACCTTACCTTACCAGGCCATGATGCATCGCATCAATCAAGCTGTCAAAGCCTTGCCTTGGAACGATCCATGAATCTGTGGGAGTTTCGAGGTGATTCCTCGAGCAGATCATTTCGGCTGTTGTGTTTGAGTTACAAAATTGGGTGATCATCATATCGTAGAACTCGCCAAGTCCACCTCATGTCCCAGCTTTGAATGAAAGGATGAATGAGTCGATAAGATAACAGCGACCAACCAATTGTTGAATGGATGAGCAATCATGACAGTGAGCCAATGGTAGTTTACCATTTCACACTTCCATGTGTCTGTGTATCCTCAACTCATCAGATTCGCTCGGGTTGGGGTTCGGTGGCTTGGCTAGGCCTTGTCGTGTCTTTGGGCAGACCCATCCGCTGGGGACACCAGTTTGTACCCCTGTCCCAGCTACGATAAGATCCGCGTCTGTGGATGCAGCTTGCAGGTTTTGGTTTTTCTATCTGACTTACTTGCTTTTTTCTCTGCTCTTCCGCTCGTACCTTGGATAACTTGGGCCATCCTGGCTGAACCATGTCTTGCATTCTGATTTTGATAGCCAACAGCTTAGAACTCTAAAAGCCTCG
The DNA here is from genome assembly GCA_014898915.1 of Fusarium chlamydosporum. Taxonomy (NCBI): domain Eukaryota; kingdom Fungi; phylum Ascomycota; class Sordariomycetes; order Hypocreales; family Nectriaceae; genus Fusarium; species Fusarium chlamydosporum. The sequence continues at coordinate 2,350 of JAAVUD010000117.1, forward strand.
TTTCAGAGGAACGACGGAAGTTGTCCATGATGAACCGTACCACCTCAACTTACATTAGAAGCCGGCCGGCGTCTTTCGACTACGCCGCCGCCGCCCTAGACGCCCTCTGCGTCACAGCTGCAGGACCAGAGAGAAGCCAATCTGGTTCAGGTTCCTCTGTACTGCAAGGATGCCATCCTAAGTCAAGATGTCTTTATCTATTCTTACCACTCGTACATGGCTGGATGGCTGTCGCACTGAGGCGAGGCTAGGTTCTACGGAAACGGGTGGTGCTCGCGTGCTAATTAAAGTCTCAGTCGGAAACGTTCAATATTTGATTGAGAGGACCCTAAAAGATTGTTGGTCTTGACGAAGAATGGGCAACTACCTACTCTGAGAAGGCAGACCTACGAGTATATAGATTTGGATAACTGTGCATGATTGTGCTACGTGGTGCAGCGTTTGAATGAACGACATACGGTTGTCAAGATCATCAGTATGGCCGGAGATAGACTTCATTCTAGCATGCAAAACGAAGAACTAGCAAGTTCGCTCTGTGGATCAGAATCGGCAATTCTTCCTTGCCCCTTTTTTATTTCCAACCTCCAGGCTTGAGGTGCGTTGTTTGAATCATGCTATCTCTGAATCACATGCATTCCTTGGGAAAATGTGTTCCAGGTTTCAATAATGCGCTCAAGACTTCCAACTAAACACCAAGGTTGTTTATATCAAATGAACCAATCCTTCGTCTTGAGCTTTGCTGCTCAATTCATTGGCAAATGACTCGTCACGATAGTTTCTCCGTCAGTTTCACTTTCGTACCAACATTGGATACTAACATGTTGCTCGCTCTTTTTATTTCGTTGACCCTGGGTATTTTAGCGCCTTTGTCTTGTTTGCACTTTGCTGTATCTGCATGCAAATGCACAAGGCCGGCATTCGGCCCCCGCCGGTCGTTCCTCCGTGTTTGTGGTCGTTGCATAGGTTGCTTCTAATTAAATTTCCCTTGATCCTAGGGTCGACAACAAAGACTTCGCGAGTAATGTAGGTAGATCTGGGGTGAGGTGACTGAGGCATAATCACCATAATTAAATGAAGACATCGTGATGAGGAGTAGATTGCAATCACCTACCTATGATGCCATTGTTGCTACCCCAGAGTAGGTAGGTACTACCGAGAAATAATTCCCGCGGGATGTGCTCAAGCGGGCAGGACCCCCTTCCTTCTTTCCTTCCTTCTTCAACTGCAACTGTGTACCTGACGGGACCTAGGTCGGAATCGAGCTCCCTTCCTGCCATAGCCCGGAGCTGCACCTTCCCCGCCACACTACGGAAGTTTGCATCCACTTTCAATACTCTGCTGTAGGTGGATTTCCCCATGCTCAATAATTTCGAGATCTCGAACATCAGGCATCATCACAATACCGCCCAATAGCCCAATCTGGTACAACCTCATTACAAGATCACAGCCTACTGGCCGCTAGCATGGGCAAGAATGCACACCTCGATCTCTTTTGGGAATTTAAGCGGCAGTCACGCCCAATATCACTTGACCGTGAAACTGAGCTAGTGATTTAATCACCGCCAGCGAATGTCTGTGACAGTCCATGCAGCCAACATACAAGACATCCAAAGAATCTGGACCTTCAAGGCTTGCAGCAGGGGAAAAGAAAAGAGTCAAAGCTGACTGAACGCCGATGAGGAACCGACATATGGGCGAGATACTACTCCAGTTTCTGAGTGGTTCACCCCGATGCACTTCAAAGAGTAACATATCTAATGTCTCAGAACGCCATGATCATAGAAGCAAGGGTCTTAATAGGCAAATATCTGCTTACATGGTGTTCTTGCGTGGCTTTTTACATTCTCAAGACGTTCCCAGCCGGAATCGACGCTCCTGTCAAACCGCCTTTACCCAGATCAAGCCCGGTAATCTCAGCACCTCTATTAGGGGTTATCAACGAAGGAGGAACACATACCTCCAATGCCAGCCTACATGCGAAAACCACAAGACGTTGGTATCCCGATTGGTATTATTCGTGATCATACTGTCCTCCAACATGGAACCACTTGCAGTCTCATCAGCAACTAAAGATGGCCCCATTCAGATTCAATATCCCTGAGGTCAAGCTTTTGTCCATTGGGTAATTTTCCCCGCGAGATGAAAAGGCAAGCTGTTCCATGTACGAGACAGGGGCCTCAGTGCGTTCAAGTCAAGGGAGCTTGTTACTCCGACGCTAAAAGACCACTCTCACAACCACCAAAGCTTCGACACCGGCCCGGCTCGGACGATGAGCGGAGCACCGAGCGGGCCTGCCCTGGCGAAGGCGCTGGGCAATGGAACTCGACCATGGGTTCGTTACCAGCTAGGACAGGGGTCGAGGCAGGGGATTCAACATCCATCTTGTTGCTACCACCGTTTTTCGTAGAGCAACTAACACAATGTCAGCGGCGCCTTACATGTATTGGCGGCCTGAACAACTAAAGTTGTGTGTGACGTTGACTGGCTTCCATGCATTGTGTCGTCGACTAAGTATGAAACCCTATTGCGAGGTTATTGCTCGAGTGGTCTGATTACCGGTGCCGTTGCTGTTAAGGTATCACAAATCACCGTTGCTTTGCTTGCCGGTGCTTGTCGGGATGTGGCTGCTGGCATGTCACGGTCCCAGAATGATGCTGCAGACGCCCATGGTCTCGATGCCGCCGGACTCTATGTCGCATTGCCTGACAAGAGTGAGTTATGAGAAGGAAGGTGCAGAGATGTAACGCTAAGGCGCCTCTGCGATCTTTGAATAGATCAACTCTTCAACTGGACCGCAATTGCATCAACCTCAATCAGTAGTCTAACTACACTTTCTAGCAGAATTCAGCATTACTCACTCACGGCCAAATTTCGAGCACATGCATAGGTTGGGATGCAGATCGATAACTACCCACCATGTTATTGCTCTTGTTGCACTTCCCACGGTATTAAATACCAGCGAAACTTCATGCCAAGGGCCTTGCAATAGCTCAGGATAACGAGTTCTTAGTGTGCGGTAGACTGACGACAGTGGGGTGGTCCGCTTTGACGATACCTGCTGGAGGATAGCCCCGTCTGCCCGCACCCGCTATCCCTGTCAAACAACCGTGCGTTTGTCGTTCCGTCCCATCACAGCCGAGGCCACGGACCAGCTCTTGATCGCATCAGTTGCAGTTCTAAGCATTGTCTGATAATATTCAGTACTGCAGACATGCACTCTGCAGTGCTTTGAGGAGATAAGAGAGCTAGGCAGATTCATGCAAGTCTAATCTGATATCTTCATACTACAACCCAAATATTCGCAAGCTACCAATGAGCTGAATCATTAATGGTAACCATGCTGCTCTTTGACATTTCCCATCCAAGACATTCCTACTATGCTATGCTTGCTAAGCTGTGCGATGCCAAAACTGCAGTACAGCGCCTCAAGTTCCTGCATCCAACGTGGCGGTTGTTAACTGATCTGAACGTGGTCATCGCAAAACCCGCACGAGATCGGTAGACGAATGATTCGGCTCCAAGTCATGTCAAGCCTAATCATTACTACATGGCATTGGCACTTCACACTGCAGGGGCGCTGCGGCTGCCTTCTATGATTTTCTTTTCTTCTTACTTCTTTCTCACAGCTGCTCAATTGCAGCAGATGCTTCAGAATTAAGAAGAAGAAACAAAATACCGATGATACCCAGTTAACAAGGCTAAGCCAGCGCACCTCTCTTATCCATACAGGAACTGATAAGGACAATTCCAAGTGCAGAAGCCACGGGCCTCGCACGAAATAAGCCGCAGTTTGGTTGGTCAGGAAAAGACCGTTGACTGCCGTTGACACTCGGAAATTCCAAACGCCCACCGTATTACTCTATGTCGTACCTGGAAACTTTGTCCCGCCGTAAGCGACGGTACTACAGGGTGGTGTGCTTGGCAATTCCAGCAAATGAGGCGTAGCAATCGTTCTGTCATGGTTAAAGAAGGGTTTGGAGCGTTACATTGCCAAGAATATGATGCTGTAAAGGGAAAGACGGAATATTCAATTATTGCTCGACGAATCACATTCGTGGAGCAAGTTGCTCGAGCAAGACAGTTCGGCAGCGTTATAACGGTGTGCTTTGCAGTTTCGGTAGACACACCTTACTCCCACATTTCAGAAACACAAGTTGATGTATGGATTTCCAGTTCGGGATTGTTGGTCTTGCCATATCTGACACGGCCATCTTCCACTCTGTGCCGTTGCAACACCTGCAAGTGTCGATCGGACCTTTCAGAAGCAACAACCACATCATGATATGGAGCTCTGTGAAGTACTACAACGGTGACCCTGTCATGCGTTGATCGGCAATTGGACGGTCGTAGTCTGAAGAAAGGCTCGAATAGATCATCCTATGTAAAGCTGTATGTCTTGGCTGTTGAACGTCCCGAGTCCCACAAGACTCTTCAGATGACACACAAAGCGATCTGTCACATTCTCGAGCTCTAGCAGGGTCCAGGTCATTGTCCATTTGAGTAAGGAGGACCATTACTCTAAGCCATGTTTGGCTGACATTCTGCTGTTGGCAACAATAGCCAAAACGACGACAAGAAGCATCGAAGTGCACTGTGAGAAGGACTTAACGTCCAGGTATCCTTCACATGCAACCCAACATTACCCCTGTCCTGCACAGAACCCAGCTTCAATGGTCAAACCTTAGTACCCCTCCGCCAGGGATTGCAGCTGCAAGAGATCTTCAGATCCAGCAGTACACGGCAACCAAGAAATCAAGATATGCACTAACTTCTCGGAGACAGTGCTCCAGCGTCTGAGCGCAAGACTACCATGGCTTGACCCAGCGGAAAGGACTGCAGTGCCACTTTGGACTGGGCACAATCAACTCGTCCTATTGTTTAGAAGATGATGGCACCTACTGTCGATGAAACTGAGATGGAGGCCAACCATGGGACGGGGGGGCAAAGACTTGCGATAAAGTTACGCTCCACATCTCCGGACCGCTGAGCAAGCCGTTGTTTACGAAAAGCCTGGTGTTTATTGTACCTGTGTGCTTTACTGATCTCGGTCCTCAATTTGACTCGAAGTTGACTGCGAATTTGCGGCTGTCGATTACATGGAATCTGCGGTCGCTTCGTTTACCAGCCAGTGAGGGATTATCATAGAACTAGGTACAGGGTTGGTTGGGGGGAAAGCAACCACCAGTTTCTCTACAGTACGTATGCAAAGCACTTCCTGTGCAAATGCCCTGGTCAATATGGGCGGAGAAAGATCCAAGGATTAGACTAAACATTTCTGACCATTATTGTACAGTACAGTACAGTGCCTTCCCATAGGATACAATAATTCTACAAAAGGTACATTACAAAGTACATCACTATCAACACAGCATGAATCGACATCGAACCTTACAAGCCCGATCACGATAGGCATTCGTCAGCACTGCATAGGCTATCAACTATAAGTCTACAACTACCAATGAAGCTCTTTCAGTTTCGACATTGTGTACCCTTTGAACGCCACAGGCGGGAATGCGTAGCTGGTCGCTGGAGCACAGCTCTACAGATGTCAAAAGAAGGAATCGCCCTCATAGGTTATTTGTTGGGCCTGGGGTAGTAGGCTCGGCTCATGCACAACATGCTCGCTTTTGCGGATCCATCCCAAAGGGTGATGAGGATGGGGACTGGGGGACACGGCTGGCTGACTAGCATGGTTGATTTACTGGTGGTGTGGAGAATTAGAGGCATGTCTGACTCCAACGTCAAGATGATGTCGTCTTTGGTGAAGCGTTGTTGGTGGGTTAATAATTGATTGCCTACCCTGGGTTAACTATTGATCATTTCATCAATTTTTGGCAATGGTGGATTGTCTCGTGGGGGCTGTGCTGATACGAATGCGGTTACCACTTGAGTCGAGCCGTATTCATGGATATGTATGTATGTATGAGAGGGACTAGAGGGCGACAGTGGCATGATTTGGTGAGCCAAGTAAGTCTTCTATTTCCAAATCGAGCTCATAACAATATCCGACACGATAAACAGATGGCTGACACAGCTTACTTCAGCCCTAAGTCCAGGTCCAAAATGATTCCCGAGTTCCAGTTCGCCGGAAATCACTCGATTCTCATTACAACTTTGCGCCCGTCGTGATATACAAACAATTTTTGCGACTTTGTTCACTGCGTTGCCCCTCAAAGTCCAGGATATGAAATACGAACAAACCCAATCGAGAATCAACAACTGAAGTTCATAAAGTTACGATAACCGCTCGAGATCAACAATGCATGTCTCGGAGCCTGCATTCCCGGACCCTCCATCTCGCGGTCTCAACATCTCCTTTTGTCTGCCGACCGTATGGGTGTCTCCGTTTGTTTCGCAAAAACCGGATATTGAACAAGTCTATGTTGAGTATTGCAACCCCATGAGTCCTCAGGGTCTCGCCCCTCAGGTGGGTAGCAGTAGTAATAGGCACACCAAAGGAAATTGACAGAAGTCTTTGGCGTAAGTATCATCTAAAGCTGACCTAAAACATTTGTCGCTATCCTAATCCTTATGGAGCGAGCTTTGGTGTGTCTGTTTAATTGTGTCCCGCCCCCTCTTCTTCAACCCAATACGCAGCAGGCTCTGATGTGATTCCAAAATCTCCGCCAAAGTGTCTCACTATCCTCATCGCACGAGCAGCTGTCTGTTTAGCAACCACACATTGAGCTTTATCGATACTATCCGGCCAGTCATGTTGCGCGATCTAGACAGTGCGCCGGATATGGAAGCAAGTTGTCATGAAGCCTACCGCCTATCAGGCAGCGGGAGGCTGTATTTGGTGGTGCTGAGCACAGACTGGACCGTGAAAAGGCTGGGTAATATTGGAGAGTCGTGATGTGTGATAGACCCTAGGTCGGCTGACAAGCCATGTGATGATCTTAGCTTCAACCAAGCTTCCCACCCGGTGGCCGCCGAAATCTCTTCCTCGACTCTATCACTCCGTAGTTCGAGGTCTGGCCCATTAAGAGGCGGCAAAGAGAGTGCAACGCGTCTTTTGCGCCCGAACGCGACGCGTACGAGGCTCAGCCAGCCTTGTTCCGCTCTGAAAAGTGTGTGGCCATTTCCAATATAGTGTGCCAAGTTCACATGCTAACCAACAGACTAGGCAGTCACCGGGTCTATTCGGAGACACTCCTCTGAGTGAGACATGGAAACCAAGGAAAATAATGGAATGCTCGGTGGACGAAGTGGTGTAGTAGTGTAGTGCAGTCAAAGAGACGGACAGCGCGGATGAGACTGCTCGTTCGTATTTGCCTCTCTGACATTGCGCGTATCATGTTGCACCCTTTTCAGAAACGGCATTATTGTGCGGGCTTCGTGAACTCGACTCCTAAGACGTTGTCCATCCATGAACCGACCTTTGCCGCCTCTGTATCGGACATACCAGCTTGGGAAAGCTGTGCGCTCCAACTGGGGACGTTGTAGATGGATGATGACGCGAGAGCTGACAAGTCACCTTCCTCCGTAGCAGATGATGCACCTCTGGCTGTGAATTTCTCGACAACACCGTGCCTGGCTTCGAAGCGAAGTTTGGTCTGTGATTATGTTAGCCTGTTCGGAATTTGCCTCTGCAATATGTGACTCACGTCAAAGTCCAGCTGTGGACGTTCCCTGGGGTCCTCAGCGTATGGGTAGGATGAGAAGGTGAATCTTGGTGTCTGGCCATAGATCCATTCCCGAGACTGCAGCTCGTTGTAGCCTTTGCTGATGACATCCAGTTCAAGCATTTCATCGCTGACTTCCTCTCGCACTTGAGCCTCTCCGTACATACGAGCGAACTCCTCTAGCACGGCGCCCTCAAAGGCGGCATTCTCGATACCGACGTTTCGAACGGGACTGCGAACGCTGTCGACGCCTCGGGTCTTGATAAATGGTTCAGCAGGTGAACGTAGCATGCCGGAGATATTCTTCAGGTTGGGACTACGCAGGAGACAGGTTCCATGGTGAAGAGAGCGAAGACGGGTGAGTTTGTAGGCAGATCCTGAGATCTTGTAGGTGCCGATAGGGTCATCGGGGATATCCATGACAATATCATGTCGTTCGTTGACCCGGGTGTTTGGCTTTCCGAGAGATGAAAGTGCTCGTACAACCATCTCTGCGTGCTTGTTTCGATCGAACATAGCAGGAGGGCAGATGACACTGAAGTTGACATTTCCTTCATCGTGGAAGACAGCACCGCCTCCAGAACGACGACGGACAAGCTGCACTGGCCCGCCAGTCCAGCCTACACTTGCAGGATCATTACGGAACTGGTGGAGTCGTGGTAAGTTTATTTCCATCCATGGGTTCTGGTTGCGGCCAAAGATGATGCAGGGATCGTTGGTGTAGAGGAAAAGGATGGTTGACTCAGGAGGGGTCTTTTGAAGAAGATGATGCTCAACAGAGAGGTTGAGGAATGGATCCCTGGACTTTGAAGTGTAGATTTGGATTTTGTTGGAGGAGTGAGATGCTGCATCCGTGAATTGGCGCCTTGAGACGCTTGATAGTGAGGGAATAAGTGGTGATATAGTCCTCGGCGATAAGTTTTGAAAGGGGCGTCTGGGAAGCATCGTGATGACAGATGAGCCAACGGCAGCTTACAGTACGGGAAAAGTATTAAAAATTAACAATTAGCTGGACACAGCAAAAGAAAGACACCAAATCTGGCCAAGAACTCAGTGATACTGGAGTGAATTGGAGAGTTGTTGTTGAAGCCATCCAATTAGCAAACGGTCAATCTCAGCCTTGCATGTCCCGGAAAACTCCAACGATAGGGACCCACCCTAGACTCGAAACAGATACACTGAAGCAACTGTAAGTTTAGGGGCGGTTTCAACGGACAGTAGCGGTGCAGCCCGAGAAACACCCCCCAGTCCATTAAACGATGCTGTACCTTGCATCTATGGAAAGTACCGATTCGCAGCCTGAGTGTCCTGGGCTGGGGATCGATTGATTGATAAACTAGATCGATGATCATTTTTTTCCATGACGTTTTTTATGTTTTTTATGGTGGAGGGTTCCATGATCCATGATGGGGACCCTGTTAGTGGAGTGTTAGGTATCCTTTTACAGTGGGAGTGCCCTGGAGTTACAGCGTAGAGGTGGGGGATGATGAATTATCCAGACTTTTGGATGTAGACCAAATATTTTTGAGTCACAGCAGCAACAGCCCGATGTCGCTGTATTAATTGTATATAATAGGAATTAGACTGATTTATTTAGCGATATGCATTGGTTTTAATTATATACATCATCAATTGACATCAATTGCTTGCATTTACTCATCTGGCCAATTGGAGCCGCAACAAAACATCTGCCGAATTGCCCCTCCCCCGCGCTTCAATAAGAAAAGAGCAAGACAAAGAAGACGCAAAGTAAAAAAAACTGGCACCGACATCGGATAGGTCAATCGACTTCCAGCCTCACAAGTTCTCGACTCTTGTCCCTTTCCCTTTTCTTGAAAACTAAACTCTCAACGGCCGCCATCTTTTTTCCCCTTTTCCGCTTCTCCCCCTCCATAAACACCAAAACGCGCATCACCGCCATCTTTTACTCCCCCTCCATACACATCACGTAACTTGGGCTCATCATGTCCAGCTTTGGACATTTCTTCCGGGTGACGACGTAAGTTTTTACCCCACCATACGTACTCTCATGAGGGACGACATAATAGCTAATCTAATCTCCTCATCCGCAGCGCTGGCGAGTCTCACGGCAAATCAGTCTCGTGCATCATCGACAATTGTCCTCCTAACCTTGGCCTCACGGAGGCTGATATCCAGCCCCAGCTCAACCGTCGTCGACCAGGTCAATCCGCCATCACCACTCCCCGTAACGAGAAAGATCGTGTCACTATCCACTCCGGTACTGAAGATGGCGTCACTCTTGGCACACCGATTCTCTTGACTGTCCCCAACGAGGACCAGCGACCAAAGGACTACGGCAACAAGACCATTGATCTCTACCCCCGTCCCAGCCATGCCGACTGGACCTACCTTGAGAAGTACGGCACCAAGGCCTCGTCCGGTGGTGGCCGCAGCTCCGCCCGTGAGACAATTGCTCGCGTGGCCGCTGGTGCTGTCGCTGAGAAGTGGCTTAAGGAGGCTTACGGTGTTGAGATCGTTGCCTTCGTCACCTCTGTTGGAAACATTAAGCTCTTTGGCGACACTGATGCCATGAGCGCTGACCCTGCCTTCCTCAGTCTCGCTGAGAGAATCACCCGCCAAGAGGTCGACGAGAACCTCCCCGTGCGATGCCCTGACGACGCCGCCGGCCGAGCCATGGAGGCGCGCATCGCTGAGCTGCGAGACGCTCACGACAGTACTGGCGGTACCGTCACCTGTGTCATCCGCAATGCGCCCTCTGGTCTCGGCGAGCCCTGCTTCGACAAGCTGCAGGCCACCCTCGCCCACGCCATGATGTCCATCCCCGCCGTCAAGGCCTTCGAGCTAGGCTCCGGCTTCCAAGGTGCCGAGATGACCGGTAGCAAGCACAACGACCCCTTCGTGCCCGCTCCCGCCCTCGATGCCGCCTCCGAGAAGACAGGCATCCCCCGCTCCAAGCTCCAGACCAAGACGAACCACTCCGGCGGTATCCAGGGCGGTATAAGCAACGGCATGCCCATCTTCTTCAAGGTCGGCTTCAAGCCTCCTGCCACCATCAGCCAGGACCAGACCACAGCGCGCTACGACGGCTCAGGAGAGGGTATCCTTGCCGCCAAGGGCCGACACGATCCTTGCGTTGTGCCTCGCGCTGTGCCCATCGTTGAGGGTATGGCTGCGTTGGTGATTGCCGATGCCATCATGGCTCAGCACGCAAGACAGATGGCCAACGACATTATCAAGCGATAAATGGGACAGGCAAGCCAGCTTTGGATATGAATGGGAAAACGAGGGAAAAGGACCAGATACCAAAATAGAAAGTGTGAAAGACACGAAACACGTTTTTGCATGGCGACGGGTGATCTAGTTTCCGAATTGAATGTTTAAATAGCAAATGAGTAACATGAATCAGGATATCAGACTCTTCGAACAGGGTGAATGGCGTGGCTTTGATAAACCGGTGTGCCGTTTGTCGACCATGTATTGGTTTACACCAAGAAACAAACACGACGTGGTGAAGTTGAAACGATTGTATCAAAGTAAAGTATTCTTTTCATGTAGCCTCGCTATAATCTCGTATGTGAACAATTGAATACCCCGCACCATCATAATCTTGCAATTCGAATATCCCAACGCCGTAATGTATCAACTCCCCTTGGCGAACAATACGTCTATATATCGCGGGGGGGTAGTGGGTATCATGGCCCTTCTGAGACGCAAACTCCAAGTAAAATCCTTTGCTCCTTTGTCCAATCCTCCATGTCCAATCTTTCTATCGTGTATTCTTTAGTTTCTTCTCACTTTCGTACCCCCACAACTTTTACTCTTCGCCTGATTGAAGTACTCCAGTTTCGCTTTCGGTCTCCGCGGTAGGCTTGGTTCTGGTCGAGTCTCCATCGCGGGCCATTATCATATCTTTTTCTGCCTGTATCGCCTTCTCTCTTCGTTGCTCGACATCTTCGCGACGAACGACCTTTCTTAGTCCCTCGCTCGCCTGGAGTAGACCATCTATACTGATAGCGTGCTCTGTCATCTGGTGGCTGATATATGTGTAAATTCCGGCAGGTGTGTTGCATTGCTGCAAGTTGCCCTCATTGAGCTTGAGTAGCGCAAGGGCTACTTGGAAGAGGAATGTGCTGCCATCGTTGGTGCAGAGTACAACGTCCCAAACACGGAAGAGAGCTTCGGCACTGAGACAATCTGTGAAAACTGACAAGAACCACTGGAAGGTCAACGCCTCAAGCTCAATTGACAAAGAGTCAAGGTGAGCTGAGAGCTTGGGAAGGACCTGTGCAACATACTGTCGTAACACTTGTTGATCCGCACGCGAGGCCATAAGCGAGTGGTCGTAGTAACCATGAGGGAGAATGTTTTCGATGATTGATGTCAGAATCCAGAAAGCATCCTCGGCCGATGGCATCATGAGGAGCAAGTTTGCGGCAATCAAGTTCATGCCCTGGCAGTAACCGACGTCCCTGTTGCGTCTAGAATACGCCAGTAGAACTTCGTTCAGCTTCTTCACACCTGGGCCCTTGCGGAAGAAGATGTTGTCTGTCAATGTTCTGTTGATATCCATCTGGATCTGGCTGACGACAACAGGATCGTCGTCTTCGCCGCTTTCCGCAACTAAATCTTCATAATAGCCGGGAACACGAAGAGCTGCTGCCCCTGAGCATTCAGACCACACCTTGGCGCGATAGGCAACAGGAATACCACCCAGTACCAGGGTCTTGAACTCATTCCATTTGGCTCGTCCAACCTTGCCCTTGACGCCGAGTCCTGAAACTCCAATCATCTCACCATCTGCTACTCGAGTTTCGGGTAGGATCATGGCAGGTTGCTCGTATCTAGCATCAGCGGCCGACTTAGCAGCAGCAATAGCCGCTTCGCCCTCACGCTTACGTTCGGCGCGGACCTTGCGCAGAAAATCATTCCATCGCACCGTCTTGTCACGCTGAAGAGCGTCGTGTACATCGCTCAGCTGTTGCAGTAGCAGCTTGACAGGCTCGGTATCGTCTTTGGTGAGTGCAGTCGACGATTCTGACTGAGAAGGCTGGGAAATTTCGCTGTCTACCGCCGTGGTTGTGCTAGCCGACGGAATTAAACCAGAGTTGGTTGAAACGATTGCTGGCTTAACAGGCTCAGTAGGGTACAATTCGGGCTCCGGAGTTTGGGCCCCTTCCATCACCTCTATCGATGGTATCGCGATACTGGGTGTGTGACTCAGTAGTTCTGTTGGGAAAGTCGCAATCTTCAGATAATCCGTCCATCTTTTAGTTTTACCCTCTTCTGCGTTGCGGTCCTCCACGCTGTTGACACTCTCCGGACGACCCTCGCTCGATATGCTCCCCTTAGGACTAGGGACATCGTCCAGCACGTTGGGTGAAATGCCTGCCCGGCCGTTTGCCAGCATCTCTGTTGTACGGCTCCCCTTGCGAATATGTCGAGCCACTTGGGCTGCCTCTCGCTGTCGTTTCTTTCGTCGTTGATCATAAATGAAGCCAAACCGGTCGGTTAGGTATTCACTATTAGGAAAGTTGTTATAAATATGCGTTAATGTTGGTGGCTGTGACTCTGGTGATCGAATGGCATCCATCTCGACAGGTCCGTAGCTCTCTTGTCGCGATGACAAGTTATCCGGAGGACTACCTCGCATACTGCCCCATGGGTCCTGCTCTTGCGCCCTGCCTGATCCTTGGGCAGATGGTCCCGGTGTCGCTCTACGCATCGCCATCAAAGCCTTGGGACCACCCGCAACTGACGCTGCTCTAGTCTGACCTGCACGACTGCTCGTAGTCGAAACCCCGCGAAGAGATCCGCCCTTGGTGGAAGTGTTGCTTACAGCACGGCCTCGAGATTCAGCTTCACGAGTGCTGATAGCTCCGCCCGCTACCAAGCGTAGTGCCATGCTGGCCAGCGATGACGAGGCTTTGCGCTCGCTAGCAGCGCCTGACTGAATACTAGACGCTCGACTTGGACTCCGGGTCGGTTGCGTATCTGGAGGGTTGAAGAGGTCATCTTGCAACGTTGGTCGTCGATCCATACTAGAGTGTGATCGTATCACAGCCGTCGGGTTGACTTCGCTGTTTACACTATTGGTACGGCTGGCTCGCTTTGCGGTTCCAGAACCCCAAAGATAATCCTTCCATCCCTTTAACGTGCCCTTTCCACTCTCGTTAGGATTGCTGAAAGATTGGCTGTTTGCCCGAATAGTAGAGCTTTTGGCTATTGTCTCGCCATATGCGGTAACCCCTACTGTGTCTTGCATCGCATCGCTCATGAGGTCGCTCAACCCAGTATCTTCCCTCCGGAGTCCCTTACCAGCTGCGCGGAGCTCAGCCTCAACAGCCCGTAGCCGAGTTTCGAGGTCCAGATTGGAAAGGCCACACTCTCGAATAATCTTGCGTAGAGCACGCTCTCGTTCATCAGCGCGGCGTCGCATGTTGGCAATCTGGGCATCTCTTTGGGCGAGATCTTCTGATATTTGTCTGATGAGTCCAACGGCGCCGTGCCGAGATATTAACCGTTGAAGGTGCTCATCGTCGGCGTTGTGTAACGAGCCAGGCACCTTTCGCACCGGGTGATCCTCTTCAAACAAGGCACTTCGAGCATCTGGGCCTCCAGTAAGATCAACTATTGAGCTGCGCCCGGTATCGGGCACCACAGGCGGGGGAACAGGAGTGTCGTCGGGAGCATCGTTTTGGTTTTCGAAGTAGTCGTTGTTGGGACTTTCAGGCGAGAAGCTGGGAAAGCTGGTGAGACTCTTGTCGCTGGCAGCGATACTACTCGCAGAGCTGACTGGTTGACTTGGTCGCTTTCGGCCGCGAGGGCCTCGGACAGTTGCGCTTCGGTTGCTTCTGGAGCTGCTGCGGTTGGAGGTATGGGAGACGTGGGAGGCGTGGGATGCGTATGAAGCGCTGCTGTGCTGGGAGACGGACCGCTGGAGTGACGACATAGGGTCGACCCCTTCCATGGCCGTCGCCATAGCTGAAAAATCGTAAGAGTTTACTTGTCTGTCGACAGGAGTATGCTGTGAGAGTGTTGAAGAGGAAAAGGCGAGAGAAGGAAAGTGAATGAGGACTGGACTAGGTTGATGAGCGAGCCATCAATCAATCAATAATGAAGGGTGTGGGTGTGACAGTTGAGGGTGTGCGATCGAAAAGGCAGCCGAGGGGTTTGTATCGGGTACATATAAATGGGATGAATGTGTCGATCGAGAATTAGGTACGATGCGACGATATCAATAGAACGGTCGTAGAGTAATGAAAAAACGTTTCAGAACATACAGGATCCAGACCGAATACTAAGAAGAGCTTTTTTCCAATTCTTAATAATATTCTGTCGATATATGCTCGTATGAACTGCAAAATGTCAGGCCAACGGTCAACATCTACAAGTACATGTACATACTCACCCCAGCAGCCCAGCGTAATGGAAGTGCCAGTGATTTATGCCCTTCTAGACTGTCCGGGTGTCTTGCTCCTCCACAAAATTGGTTGGCTTCCAGTGCTGTTTAAGGAGCATGCGTTGGCCCACTGTCGCCTTACTGTCTCCTCCACACCAGCAACCTGCCCTGCCCGCTCTGTATCTGGTACAGTACCCAATCGAGAATGATGGATAAACATCAAAGACGGATGGCAAAAATACCCGACGATCGATAAAATCCCCCCTTATTCTACAATTAAGTTAAAACTCACGAGGAGAATGGCATCCCTTAATTACTGCACTACCCTCTTGTTAACCTCTCATATCAAGAGCGTGCCTGGCCCTGTCTCCACGGTTGGGTTAGGTAGGTTTCTTTATCAAAGCCCAAGGGGTACCGCCACCAGCAAGGAGGGAAAAAAGCTTGGATATTGTGTTGAGTGTTATTTACAGCAACGAAACCGCTCGATACGAAAGCTTTTGACTGGATGGATCACTTATAAGCTCGTGCGCTGAGATAGATTTCATCTCTAGGGCCATCCCAGCTAGGCTACACCTGGCCAACAGGCCGAAGATTCCCGCACCTTTTTTTTGTGTATAATTCCAGAAGTCATCTCCCTAACAAACACCCCGGTCCACTGTAGGTAGACGAGCAAGGGTGATAATTTGACACACAAGTCTCAGCTGTAGAGAAACAGATGCCTCTTCTCTTTGTGAGAGCAACGTGTTTGAAATATGTGTCTCGTAGTCTGTCACGCGACACTCAGACGGCTCGGTAAAAGCTTCTGCAAGCAATATGCTGAGCAACAAAAGCTTACGTTCATCTTATTTAGAGACAATGCGTATCTCTGACGTCGATGAGGCTGCAGCATGATCAGCGTGACTTCATCCTGCAGTCAATTTACCCGTTTCCACAAGGTACCCTTGAAGATTACCTACCGTTCAAGGACAAGTACCTGATACCTGACGACGGCCATTATCCGCATGACAGGGCTAGGCCACCATCTATCTCCCTTGTCAATGCGTCTTGTAATTAATTAGTTATTTCACGCTTAACTTGCATGCTTCAGGTTTGAGAATCTTCAACATGACTCTTATACCGTCTATTCATACAATTCATGTATGCATAAGGTACTTATGGTAATTACTCGTAATAAGACAACCCATTAACTCCAACCAATGCCGATACCAAATGGCAGCCCATGCCATGTCCATTCGTTAAAAACCATTTTGCCCCCTTAATGGCCGTTCCATGACCTCTCGCTCCCTTGATGTAACAGAAATCAAAGTCATTATCAAAAACATTCCAAGAACGCCTCGTTCAAAATATGCATACACCTCCATCCATCTTTTTTGTACACTGCAATGCTCCCTTAAGCAAAGCTATCTTCCGCATTCCAACGGCTGCTTCTCATGGTTCCCATTGTCTCATTCGCCGCCGTTGCGTCCTTGTATGGCGACGAAACCTCGCCAACGAGCGTCTCATCTGGCAACAAGCCCTCGGCAACCAGCGTCTGAAACACGGCATCCTTGGCTAGAACCGTTTCTCGGTTGAGACCGAGCCCGTCTAACTGTCGTAGCCTCTTGCAACTTGCCACAAAAACAATCTGATGTAGTCGTCGTCGTAGTTTAGTCATTTCGTCCAGTCGGCTAGAGAACAATGCGTCCCGCTCAACATCTACATCAGGAAGCATGAATGGGTCGACATATCCATTGCGATCTGTAGGTACTAAAACCTGGACGGACGGGTAGAATCCGAGAGTAACAGGATTATCTCTGAGATCAAGTTGCGTAAGGTGCGGGAATTCAATCAGTAACTCTGTCACCGCAGTTGAGTCGGCGAGCCTGTTGCCTGCAATCAAGAGCTTCTTGAGTCGTGGTATAAACCGGAGCGGTTCCAGATCTCGGATCGCATTAAAGTTGAGATTCAGTGTTCGTAGGTTCGGCATTAGCTGACCCAGGTTGCTTGGCAACGCTTGAATGCCGCAATTGGCAAGTTCGAGTAGTTGCAAGTTGAGGAAGTCTACCATGGGCTCAAAGGTGCCCAGGAAGTTTCCAGATAGGAACAGCTTCCGGACTTCGCAGACCGAAGAGAGGAAACCGAGATCAAGCGCTTGATCAGCCCGTTGCTCCCTGAGACTCAGGCTATCCAATTTTCGAGCTCGGCTGAGACCTGTCAACCCAACGATGCGGTTACGATCAACATGCAGTGTGTGCAAGTTGGGCATGTCACTGATGTCTAGGCTGGTAAGTTGATTGTCGCTTAGGTCCAATTGGCGAATTGCTTTAACGCTGGCAGACACAGCGAAGCTTGTGAGCTTGTTCTTGGGAAGCTTCAAACGCGCAAGGACTGGCGCACGATCCAGGTTTCGGATCGACGAAATTTGGTTACCTCCCAGGTCGAGTTCAGTGAGACGTTCCATTTTCACCCTTGCAAAATCAACTTCCTCAATCAGATTGTCTCGAGCTCGAAGGGTGAGGAGTCCGTCATGGGCATCAAGACCATCAAGACTAGTAAGTTTATTGTTATCCGCCCGAATGCTTCGCAGATGGACCAGGCCCCTGAGTGCTGACAGACTCTTGACCTCATTACCAGAGATGTCCACATACTGAAGGTTCATCAAGTGGTCCCAAGACGTCAATTCGGTCAGCATGTTCTGGGATACCTTGAGCTGCCGGACGCTGGATGGAACACCATCCAGGTGTCCCAGAGCGTTCTTGGAGGCGTCCAGTGTCACCAGTTTACTACAGAACTGGTCTAGCATATGCAGACTTGCCAGGCGCTTCTCGTGAAGATCCAGCTCTGTTATGTCTTCCCAGTAAGGCTCGTAAGGCTCTACCTCACTAAGTTTGTCCACGAGTTCTCGTATTGTCATGGACATGACCTTCTTAGAACCATTGCCCGTGGCTGCATGCCGACGACCCATAACATAGCTGACCTCGAAGCCAAACGACGAATCTGCGTTATTGAATGTAAATTCGGACAAGGGGCTGAGTGAAAGCTTTCCAACATTCTGACCAATCAAAGCACTGTCATCTGGAGTCGGTTGGAAGAAGTGGTTGCCAGGTGTGTGGTTAACAACGAAGCTGAGACTGGTCCGGCGGCTGTGAGGCGTTTTATGACTGACAACGCTGGTATCTCCAATGATGCTTACCTGTCGTTGGTCGTCGAAAGGCATCTCAATGGTACTGTCCTCGTCTTGCTCATCAATTCGCGAAACGGGACGTGGTACGAAGGCCGGACCGCTTCGTGAGCTGGTATGATGATGGCGGCTTGAGCCATGCCCACTGTTCTTAAGTGCAGACTTTCCGACACTGGCACAGCCTGGTGACTTTCTGGGCGATGAACTATTGTTATGAGGCATGTAAGGAAGCTCAGGGTCATCCTCCAAGTTGTCCAAGTCCTCTGCTAGCACCACATCTTGAATGATGGACGCCACGGGCGAGGAAAATGTGATGGTGAGGTTGCGCCTCTTTGTCGTCGTCGAGGGGGTGCTAGCCCTGTCGTCGTTGAAGCTTTCTTCACCTCCTATAGATTGGTCCAGATATAGTTCCGAATCTTCCAACACTCGGGCATCCAACTTCTCGAACTCTTCTCGAGCAAGACTGGCCATATCTGGGCTCAACTGTCCGTTGGGAGACAACGTCATAAAGCCTCGAGCGGATCGATGCTTACTCGATCTGGTAGGACTAGCAGGCGAATGCGTCTGACTTGAGCCGCGAGGAGCGCTGTTCTTCTTCGCGCTTGTCAGGACAAGGTTCTGCATCTCTCTAGTCAAATCAACAGACAAGTCCGGGATGCTTGCAAAAGGATCATCCTCGCTGTCTGAAGGGAGAATGTTCATAGGCTGACGGGGAGGTGTCTCCTTCTTCTTGATCCAGATGTTGTTCTGCTTATCAAGATACATGCTACCCACTCGATCGGGGATGAGATGGGATACACTCTCCGGCATGATTGTCCTCCGGGTCTCGGAAGCGTGCGAGGAAGTTGTAGGATATGTCCTATTAGTGTCAACCCCAGACGATTGAGATCGTGCAGGGCTACCAGACGAGCCATCGTGGGAAGGTCCTGCGGTCAGACGGATATTAGGGGGATCGCAGATAACCTCTTCTTCGGCGTTGTGAGACAGACTTGGTTGGCTGCGATGAGATCCCTGAGATCCCGCAATCTGGCGATGAACTTCTTGATCAGCAAGAATTGCCTCCTTTACTAGGCCCATGGATCGCATAGACAACGTTATAAGATCGCCCATGTCACTGATTTCCTGATACTTCTTCAACCGTTTGACAAGCTCTGGGTCTTCTTGGTATTGAGGCACTCTGGACATTGGCTTTCCCTCACGGCTGGGGGGACGCGACAAAGGCTCATTCGTAGACTCCTGATAAGAGTCGTCGGCTTCGTCAGCTTCAGGAGTAGCATTCTCGGCCTCTGACTCCTCAACACTAGACAAGCCTGGCTGTCTGACTTGATTTCGGATCATGGCCATAATCTGCGCAGCCTGGTTGACGAAGTCTTGTGTCATAATCGATGGCTTGCGATCCACTTCGCTGTGGTCTTCCGTCACAGCACCTGGCATCTCCCCTTGCAAGCCCCGGACAGGGGAATGCTCCGACAGATTGTTAGTTTTGTCGGCCTCCGAGTTCAGAGTCATATTCGGGTCACTGCGTAGGGACGATCCATGACTAGGCGTAGGACTTTGCGGTCGAAGAATTGTTCGCATCGCAAGAACAGTAGGATGTGCGAGTTGATGATCGCCAGGACGCGCATCTTTGCGCTTCTTTCCCATCACAGACTGCATATCACGGCTTGCAGATTCAACGCCTTCCAGTAGAAGCTCGCGACGAAAAGCGATGTCAGCCCGGTGAAGCGTGCGCCGACGCTTTGGGGTTGGATCCTTGGACGGAGACGTTCGAGGTCTCTTACCCTCTGAGCCACTATCACGTTTCGGAGTATTGCCATTACCTAGTACGCCCTTCGCTAGGCTCAGGGCTTTGCTACGGATCTGGCTGGAACCGGATGCTGTCTTATGATGCTTGCTTGTAGATGAAGATGTGGACTTGTTACGACGTCTGCCGACTAGCAGTTCGGGGTGCTCAGCAGGAGACGAGGGGCGCTCGGGTTGCTGGAAAACCGGCTTGGGGGACTGAGGGACTGGCGATTGAGGAGTATTGTTTTCTTTGTCAGAATAAGCAGCCTCTCCCTGGTCGGCGTAAGAGACCTCTTCGCTAAACTCGTAACCTTCAAGATCACCAAGGCCAAATCTGCTGAAAAATTGACCTCTGGTAGGGTTGGGGGCGAGTGTGGGCAAAGAAGGACTAGACATAGCTTCGTAGTGTTCGTGGACGGTAGAGTCGAACTGGTCATGTGGACCGGGAGATCCAAGCGATTGTCGAGAAGGCGAACCAGACATGCCTTCTTCAAATTGGCTGATGCGGCGAAGAAGCGTTTGGTTGGTGAAGGTATCATAGGGGCCAAAGAGTTTCAAGGGGCTTCCAGCAGATGGGACACTTCGGCCAGATGAGATCTGCTTCTTGTCAGGACTGGGAAATGGTGCCCGAGGAAAGGCCGGGCTGATGTTGAAGTAGTCTGATTGATAAGGGTTTGTGGCATCTGTCCGAACAGAAGGATACTGTTTGGGTGTACTAGCTTGCAGGGATTCCTCAGCAAGCATTCCACTTGTATCAACACCCAGACCAGGACTAAGATCTCTGAAACGAAAAGAGCCATCTCCAGATCGGCCTCCTCGTTGAGTGTTCAAGAATCCACCTCGAGTAGCGTACTCCTCAGTGTCCTCGACATTATCAGCAGGACCAGGACTGTGACCGTCGAACCCCGTCCTTGGGTCAACATTAGGGTCGAGAAGCATTTGGTTGATACGTAAAGCCTCAAGTTTGTTTTTCAATTTGTCTGCTGGCAACTCAATGGGTGCAAAGTCCATATTGCCGTCTATGTCGCTTTGTTTGCCGATAATAATAGGGCTGAAATCTTCGTTACGAACAACGCTTTGTCCACTAACTTTTCGCTGGCTGTCATTCGCATCTGAAGGAGCGCTCAGGCAGCTTTCGTCACGATAAATTTGATCCCGGGGCCGTGAAGGGGTTTCTTCGTCTTGTGGGCTGGGTATACTGGAGAACATGGAATCTTCCACATTGAGCTTGTATTTGATCTCTCGTTGTGCCCTTCTTGGGCTCGGGCTGGGTGTGACATCGTTCGGGTACATGTCCTCCTGATCGTCGAATTCATCGAGTTCGTCCAATGGTTCTAGGTCCGGCTCCAGGTCGTTGCTCATGATGCGCTGTGGGTATGAAGGTGGGCTAGAAGGCATCATAGAGGATTCCTGGCGCTGCTCATATTCGGCGTCGTCGCCCGAAGGTGTCGGTGGCTTAAACATGTCTTGAAGGCCGGTTGCAGCTGAGCAAAACAGATCGCGCTGTTCGCCATACTCGACGTCGCCATACACTAGACGCCGTTTCCACTCGGGTGTATCTTGTTGCCTTCCTGGTGAGGATTTGTGCTGAATAGTGTTGTGGACAACAGAAGCACTTGTGGAGGCAGAGACAGATCTACTGGCAAATGTTCCACGCGCAACCTTGAAATCTTCTGATGGCTGCTTACTTCGGTGGCTCGATCTGTTGATATCATTCGGGTTTCGCTCGCTGAGGATATTGAAGCTGGAATCGCGGGCGGCGGACAATTGGGGTCGAGGGCCTATCGTTCTACGCGGGATTCGACTCGGTGTTCCTCTAAGCTTGGCCTTAGGGGATTGGGCATCTTTCAGGGGGGGAAGTTGGATAGCAGATGAATCAGAGCCGGGCTGGGAAACCCAGTCCTCAGATAGAGAGTCCAGCCAAGCGTGCTCCATGGCGTCGCTTTAGAAGCGGAAATCAACGTGTAGAAAAAGTCAATGCGAAGCCATGAACTAAACAAAATTATATTGTGACGGCGGATGGTGGGGTCGCAAGGGAGTTGTGTATGCGATGCGCGTGTGTAGAAGAACGGAAGGGAGGTATTGTGTATGCTGAAGTGAAGATGTATTAAAATCACGGATGAGAAGTAAGGTTCTGAGAGATAGATATGAAGTCACAACAAAAACATTAAACAAACAGAAGCATGGGGAAATCGAGATCGTGAGGCGGATGTTTTGCGCGTATCCTTGAACTTGAGGTTCGAAATAAACAAGACTGGGGTCCTGGTTCTGGTTAGGGCCGTTGCTCTGTCAACAGAAGGCTGATAGCGCGATCACGTGCTAAAGCTATTGTTTTGGATCTGGATATTATGCGAAATGTTGGATAAGATGGTGGGGGTGATCTACTATACCTAAACTATTATGTATACTGTATTGCAGAAACTCGTCCTATCTTTTCTCTGTTGTGACTCGTAGTTTTTGTTGTAAGTCCGTTTGGGCGGACGATCATGTGTTTTATTATACTAGTGTTTCGTTGGGTACTAAGAAATAGAAACAGTATCGATGAACGAATAAACGTCCGTACTTCTCGGAAGCAGCCGTCTTGCTGTCTCACAGTTACTGGACGCAGTTGTTATTATTGCCAGATTTACAACAACCAACAAAATTTACGGCCACTAACGCCATGCATGACCTCTCCCCTGAAAGTCATGACGTGCAAGAAGTACTTTACGCGCGCTCACGTGATGTCGCGGGGCGCGTCTCCATGGTGATCACTGGCCGTGCATTCCATTTCTTGACCACCGTTAAGCGACAAAGAGGTCTTGTTATACCACAAAAGCGGTGTTAATCCATGTATACGGCTTTTGAAGATAAGTCTTTACGACGTGGAGGGCGAAACCCTCCGGTACCGATATTATGACACCCCAGTATGCCGACCCGCTAGCGGACGAGCTCGCCCTTGAATGGGGAGAAGATACGATATACTGCGAAGCGACTTGTGGCCCTGAGGATGTTTTATACGAAGGATCAGACGACGATGATTACGATAGTTCTGCTTCTCGGAAGATGCGATATGAAGCGGCAGGCCAACGATTCCTCGACGGTAGAACACCCTTTATTCTGACTGCGGTACTGAAAGGCCCCTTTGAGTCGAACTGGGTGAACCCTTGGAGGTCAAAGCAACGCACAGCTGTGCCCGCCGTAAACATCAGAACTTCGCCTGGGAAGTTGGCAAGATCAGCCAAGGTCAAGCGCAACCTATCGGTACCAGAGACAATTCATCCACCCCACGATAGTCTGGAATGCCACCTCCCGAGCCCCGAAAGCCTAAACCAGACCTCTGAGACCGAAACGCATCCTTACCTGGAAGAGGATGAACTGGTCAAGGTTCAACAATGGAGAGACACTGTCAATTCTGAGGGGAGGCAAAAAGATGACTTCTGGATGTCAACCACTCAAACATCAGTGTCTGAAAGAAAGAGAAAGGCAAATGGTTCTTCGTGGTTGAAACTCTTGGCGAATAAGCGTCAGCGAACAGATATAATGGAATCTGGTTCGGTTGACACCCCAGTCCGACCCAGGCCTCAACTTCCAACATCAACTACCAATGCGATGAACACTTCCTTTACAAGTGCCCCGGATCACCTGCCGTCTTCGGCCACAGCGGCAGCCCGGTTCTTCTTTAATCAGGAGGACCCTAGTGTCTCAGAGGACGAGCTGTCTAGTGACAAGGTCGCACTAGATCAAGCTTCCGTAGAGTCGTCATCACCCTTGTCACACTTACAATACACTCCAGTTCTGGACCCAGAAGTCAACTTCTTGTCACAAGGCACGCCTGAGCAACACACACCGAGCAAAGCTCCAGTATCTCAGCAGCGGTCCATCGCAGGGCACCCTGCTGTTGAGCCACAAAATACTATGCTCAAGCATACTGCCACTGGTCCAGCTTTTGAGACTCAGGAAGATGAAAGCTTTTGCTTCAAAAGACGACCAAGGCTGGATCAAGTCGCCAAACCCACCTCGGACGAAGATGTGTCTATGGTTGAAGACGATGTAGCCACTCGATCTGAACTATCTTTACCTGCTCAGTATATGGATAGTATTGCTTCCATATCCGATCTGAAAGATAGCACCGTGGCTGAGAGAGTTGTTGACCCACAGTGCTCGAATTCGCTGGTAGAGGCAGGAACGACGAACCCACTGCCATTCATTTCTAGCGAGAGGGCCAATAGGTCTGAACTCCCCAAGGAACCAACTCATAACGCTACCGGCATTGTTAGCAAGTCATCATCAGTAACCAAGTCAGCAGCTTCTGATTCTGAGCTTTCCAACGGATCTCATCAAAACTCAATGAAATTCCCGCTGGAAACCATTGCTCCAAAACTACGTGACGGACCTGAGCGTCAGGGTGAAACTCAGGATGTAGACATGCAAGAGGTATCTGAGCACGACAATAACAGGGCTGTAATTGAGCATCTTGAGGCTAGTGATACTGAATCCGGAGATGAATCCAACGAGGAGGATGAGGATGATGATGAGAACATTAGGGCTGCCAAGGAGGATACCCCGGTGATCAAATCACCACCAGCAACGTCCAACAAGACGCCACAAATCTCGACTGTGCGACAAAAAACCGAGACAACACCTTCTCAAGCTAGTCCACTTGGACACGACCGTGGCGATTCCACATCTGCCACCGCAGGTCCTCCACAACAAACATCACCAAGCAGGAGAGATATCCTCGCATCAGGCCCAGCATCGAGTCCCATCAACACACAAGAGAACAAGGCAGGAGCGGGTTCGACTCGCTCTACTCCCAGAGAGGCGAACACCCGTCGAGCTTCTGGCTCCAGTCAACCATGGAATCACGACGCTTCTCCGACTATTGTCAACACTCCTGTGCACGAACAACATCCGGAGAAACAGCCAGTCCAGTCAGTTTCGACAGAACGTGCTCCGGTTCCCTTATCCCAACAGAGCCCGTGGGTAGCGCACAAACTATCACAATATGCCACACTCTCTACGAGTCTGCTGCCAACAAAGGATACAGGCTTGGAACACACGAAGACAGATGTCCCTGTAGTTGGATCGGCCAGTTCAGTGGAGCGAAAACCTTGGATAGACGAGGCGGCGGATTTACCTGAAAACTCTCTGCAGATTACACCAATTATCAAAAAGAAGGAACAAGAAATGTTCCGTCAGTCTGTCGCACCGGTGGTCGAGACTGAGGCTCACGCCCAGGCACAAGAGGAATTTGTAGCTGCGACTCCAACCATCGCATCAACACCTGAGCCTCGATTTTCTGTCAAGTCGTTTGCATCTTTTAGATCACCTTCTCCGGAACGCAACTCTCGACATGGCATGCGTGCCGTTTGGAGGAAATTGGGGTCTGGCCTTCCCAGCACGCAGGCCATTCTGGCTTCAGCAACCAAGAATCCCTGGGAAAGCAAGAGTTCTGGGCGCGGCGTCTCCTTCGCGCCATTGCCTAATTGGAGACATCCAGAATCGAGCATGCCTACGACGCCGTGCCCTTCTCTTTCCAAACGCCAGGGCTCTCCGCCACCTGAGACTCCTACGGCTGAATTGCCTACATCAGAAGGTGACAAGTTTCAGAAACACTTCAACGCCGTCTCGCGGGGACCCATCATACGTCGTAGCCATCATCTCTTACCATCAGAATCACAGCGCACTGTTGGCAGCCCCTTACCGGACGCCATGGCAGATGCGTTCATAGCAGCAGACCAAATGCGGCAACCGACTGCTCCCACTGATCCTGCTAAGAGCGACCGTGAGACTGAAGAGTCGCAGGATCCTTTTGACATGGTGGCGGACATCATGCTGGAGGAATTTGACTGCGATGGCGACATGAATATCACGACACAATCACCTATCATGGCTCAAGGGCAGCAGAGCCCATGGTAATGGTATCACTATTCATCGTACAAATCTTTTACAAGCTCATTAGATGTCTACTTTTTATGGACATAGATGGAGGGGAGTTTTGATCATTCACTGGGCGACGTATGATAAGCGTCTTGAGGCTCGGGAAATGTTAGGAGTTTAAGGGGTTAAAAGGGCATTAGTAACATGGCAATACAGACAATGCAGGTCTACTTCGGTGGTGTTTGTCTCATTTTGGCGTATGGCAGGTAGATACCTCGGGCTCAAATTATTCAATGCGAAATTACTTGAAGGTTATTTCGATCACTGTTCACATACAGCTATGCGTTGATGTGTGACAGATGTTCAACCAAAGATTAGGAATCCAAAGTGAAATTCCCTACGTAAGTAGTGAAATCAGGTCATGGCCGTATTTTTCTTTATTGCGCGTACATCTACACGACTAGACAGAGCAGTCACCTATTGTTATAACCACGTGCGACCACCAACATTCCCGCTTCCTGGCCATGAGGAGATAAGTCTCCTTGGAACCAGTCTCCGCAGCATCCGATTTTGACACCGCTTCTTCCAAGTCCTAATCATAACGAAGAAGCAAAAAAGTTTATTACAGGAATCGCCGGTTTCAGAGGGATGTGCATAATGTATGGCATGCAATGCTGTCTCCCTACATCAGTGACTGTCGCCCATGAGCCCGTGATTCTGGAGCTGATTCGCTGGAGTCTATGCCAGCTCACGGACCTATGAACAGTCTTTAAGAATCTATTTACCAATTTTATTAATGGCAGCAAGTAATACTTGGCCATACCAGGTTTCGCTTGTTAGTTTCTGGGGGAGGTACATGGACAACGGCGAGGATACTTTAAGCTCTGGACACACGCCCCTGACGGTGTAAGCATACCCGGAGCACGCACATGTCCACGAGAGGAGCTGTTTATGGATGAATTGATAGATCGTCGATGTCTTTGATCCGCGTGTGCGGTGAAGTAAATAGGTTTGGCCGGGTTCGGGGTCGGAAGGGGTTCCGTTCGGGTAGACTAGAAGCAGTAGAGAATGTGTCGCAAGATCCTGGGATCGTACTTTGAGATTAACTCCTACAGGGGGGCTCACGTTTTGTTTTGTCTTGATGATGAGGACAACTTCTTCATCAGGGCTGTTGGGATATCTGAGACCGAGAGTGACAATGGCGGAATCGAAGGTGGAGAGCACGTCCGCCCAGTCCGGTCCCGGGAAGAAAGGCCTGCTTTGGGGGAGAGATCTCATTAGTCGGATCTGAGAGGGAAAGTTCCGCGCAATATCTCGTTCGCAAATTACAGTTGTCTGGAAAGCTAGGGCTGTCGTCTCTCGTTTCTTGCTGCTCATTGTTCGCGACCAGCTTGGCAAAGGGAGACCCATCGTGCGAGTCAGATGACTGCAAAGTTTGTAGGCGTGTGGGTTTGTATCCATCATTTTGCAAATCTCTCAATATGTATCTGTCAAGGCGGAACACGTAGAGGCGGGGATCTTTGGACTCTGAGCAAGGCCGGGCTCTGATGGCTATTCTGCACTTGGAAGCAGAGTATCACACTTGACCGGATCTTTAACCGGCCCAAACGGCTAAAGCTTGCATCAATTGCATCCATCAGATAAGCTCCCATTGAGAGTGACAGAGAAGCACACGACACGCCGCGTTGATCGACCAGTTTCCGTTCACAGTCCATCTCGTCTTCCCCTCTCCCCTGAATCGGGTCCTGAGCCAAGCGAACACAGCGTGTCTCGCTTGAGACGGTTTTAGATCAACTTGTCACTTTCCAAGTATCGCAGGGGTGTATATGTCTTTGTTTGACGGCATGTCGAACCCGGGGGAGGGTTTGAGTTGAGTTGAGCTTTGGAACGTCATGGAACGTGAAGTCGAGGCACGTTGTTGCAAGACGAGCGACGATTGGCCGGGGAGTGACATGCACATCTGGGACATTTAACTTTTTTGGCGAGATAAACACAAGAAATGTGTCTGACTAAAAGACGGGGTAGATCAGCAGCTTTAATGATTGGACAATTGAGGTAGGGATGATTCAGGACAGGGTATGTGCTATGGATGAGAAGCTCTTGATAGCTGGTGATGGTGTTGGTGAGAGCCACTTTGACGGAATGGGGCGTGCCGCGATAGAACGAGCTACCGTAATTTGTAGTAGGTAGGCTGTAGCTGAGATGGATGGCTTCGGTCTGTAAAACGGACAAGTTGAATTGAAACGAATTTGTCCAAGCCTAGAAGTTACTCCTCCGTCTCGAGTTTTGTTGATTAGTGTTTCGACCGGACCACCGGGTAGGTCGTCTAACAAAGTATCGTTCACCCGTATACGTGTAGGGTAACCTCTCGACCCGGCACTTATTGGACCAAGGGTTCGTAACAATTCCAACGGTTAGACGTTGCAACATTGCCATCCATCGCTTCATGCAAAGTAGTCGCACCGTTGACAGCCGCGTTGTGCTGCGTTAGAATATGCAGTCAGGAATCTTTTGTCCTCTCTTTTACAGACCAATGCATATCAGCGGGGGTATCATGACAGCGATGAATGAGCATCATCTCTAGCTGTACACCCCAGGGGAGAACAGATGAGAACAGCGTCGCGTGCGGATCGCTTTCCATCTGTAAGGCGTATTCTCAAAGGGGACCTCGATCCAAGGACACACGTTTTCTTGAACAAGCTGTTTCAGGGGAATGCTGTCAAGCTCAACCTCAAGCCTGGAGGGGGAAAATCATAATTTCAGCCAAAGCGGCACACGGTAGAGCTGGAGCCATTCACCAGAGTTTCTGAGAAAACGTGTCTCGGAGGTTTCATTGTGTCATCAGAAACATTAGATGATGAGCTGGCTATGATGATGATGGTGGAATGAGACGGGGCGGTCTATGCTCCCCCATCAACGACTGAGAAGGCTGGACGTGGCAGGACGACACCAGTCAAGGCCTCTACTGGTCACAGCGAACATGCTGTGCAATAGCAGAAATTGGTAAGCTGGGCTTGCTCATCGTAGAGCCAATGCCGAAGCATGTGTCTCCCCAGTTTCTAAAAAGCCACGAGATGTAATGTACCATACCCTCTGCCGAGTTCGCTAGGGTTCTCGACTTGGCGAATCTGGGGTCAAAGAAACTTTTGGAGTGATCTGCGATTTGAAATCGCTCTGTTGGCGCAACTGATCTGGCGTGATTACTGTACATTTTCAACACCATCATGAATGAATTGGAAGATGTCATGATCTTGGCGACCCGCGTTAAAGCATCACATGATGCATTTCGGAATTCCACCAAAGAGAAGTCTCGTACTAAATTGGATTGAGACACCCTTTTAACATGTATAGATAAAGGGAGCTGGGGTAAAGAATAAATGTGGGATGGTCATCAGATGGGTTGATAATGGTTCGTCCGTTACTGCAGCGATGTTGTGATACAAACGGATATGTCAGCGATAGCGGCTTGACTTTGACAATGAAATGAAATACTATGCGCAATGTACATGAAACATTGTTACCATCGAGAACTGCTGTTATCTCTCGATGCGTAAACATAGTTTTGTAGGACCCCAGTACATCGAGGAACCCGCATAACGCCATGTTCTCACTACTAGAGATGCAAATCGAAAGGGTCTGAAACCTTACACTACGTCATCCTCTCAAAAGCCCCTTCGCTCGGTGCCTTCATTGTTTCCTATGGATGTTCGATATTAGACCGTCATGGATCACCTAGCTTAAGAATTATAGTTTGTAGCCTCATCAAAGCGGACGGAATCAATTCAACTACCAGACTCAATTTGTCCAATCATATAACCCAATTGCCAACATGAACCGTCAAATGTCCCATGTAAAAGAACGTGGATCATCTCGTCGGGGAGGCCCCTGCGGGTTTGGACAAGCGAAAAGAGGGAGGGTCAGCGTGACCAGGCTACTGTAAATACCAAGCCAAATAGAAAATCAAATGGCAGAGGGAGATCCGAGAAAAATATGACCAAAGATTGACCCATAATTAGATGATCCCAGTGAAGCAGATCCACGGGTTCCGCCAAGAGGCCGACAAAATACGTCAGCTTCGTGTTCAAACTTTTCACATCGTAAACTTACGGCAGAAGGTTGGTAATTACTATCCTCTTGTAAACTCAAATGACGATACTCTCGAAATTGAACAACAACTCAACTACGTGGAACAGACTCCTATGTAGGATTTGAGCTATTGACCTTTACCGGGGTGACACATGTGTCTGGCAAGTTGTGGGCACAAGTGCAATGGTTGTTATTCTTTCACCCTTCTTCCCCTTAGGCGGCAACTGCAAATTAAAGAGAGACCCTCCACTCTCTGGC
The DNA here is from genome assembly GCA_014898915.1 of Fusarium chlamydosporum. Taxonomy (NCBI): domain Eukaryota; kingdom Fungi; phylum Ascomycota; class Sordariomycetes; order Hypocreales; family Nectriaceae; genus Fusarium; species Fusarium chlamydosporum. Next base: position 32,507 of record JAAVUD010000117.1, read on the forward strand.
AGCAACGGTGTAATAGCGGGCCTTCTGCTTAGAGAATTGCCTAAAACATCGTGAGAGTGAAGAGTGCCCAATGGCTGCTCAATTGGGATCCGTAATGATAAGGTCATGCATGCATGGGGGATCTGACGCTTCACGCATATCTGCGGAGCGTTCTTCCATAGCGGGCGGGACTATGTTACTGTTTGATGTAACGACTGTACATATGTATGTAAGTGCAAAAAATCTGTCTTGCTGAAGCCGTTGTAAAGCCAATGCAGACAATGCTGCTGGGCAATGCAGATCGGATAAGCATAAGGTTTCCATGTCTGCGATGAGCAAGGAATTCGACTTCATTGTTGACCAACTACCAGCTAGGCACGGTGGGTTCCAAAGATGATTTTACTCAATTCAGGAACGGTCAGATATGTGTCTAGTCATTTCTCGGTAGGACTCAATCGGATTTTTTTCTTTCTCTCTAGTTCCCGTGTGATGCTGACATCAAGGTCCCCTACATGGAACTTCACCTTCGAGAAGTCCGGTTATCTTGCAATCAACCCACATGGAACTTAGTAGTGATTGATAGGGATCAATTGGATGGAATTGACAAGCCACACCCCCTTCATTCCCATTCATATCATATCGTCTTATCAGTTAGTTACTCAACACTCCCCTCCTCAACATGTCTTGTGCGGCTTGTGTCCTATAGATGATTTCGTCTCGAATCCCTTGCTTTGGCCGTCTTAGATAACAGAGCATGAGCCTCTCAACGCTTCAGCTCCTTAATCCTTTCCTATCCAACCTTCCATTCATATGAGCTGCTCCCCCCCTGCGCCCGGTCCATATCCGTGTACATTAATTAGGATCCACTGGCGTTACGGCTCGGCTTATCCAGCAGCTTGGAATTTGGGCTTCTGCGACAAGCACAGACTTTCTTTCCATGATTGAGGCTGGGACTGGTGTGTGTCTAAGGAGTTGGTTCGCTAGGGCTGATTGCTACTGTACACGTTTGCCAAACAAGCAAATCCCTTCATCCACGCGAGGTACAGTTTATTTAGTTGCGGTGTAGGCTGCCGGGGAAGGGTGAGGGCAGCCCGGAACTTGGCAATTCGATGTTTGGGCTCCGGGAGTTGCAGTAGGTAGACGGCGGCCACTAGGAAGCCGGAACCCCGCGAAATGGGACAACGATGAAGTGGGAATGGACTGGAAGCATCTGAGACCAAGTCGAGTTTCTAACGTAGGCCTAGGGCATAATTAATGGGAAAAAAAAAGTCAACCCCGCCAGAGAGGCAACCCCCAGTTCAGGAACTGACGAGTATCGGCCATCCGCCGGGCTGAGTACTGGGTCAGGACGGAATACAGTGAGTACCTAAGTGCCTACCGTACTAGGTACTGTAGGTACCTGTTACTTGTTAGACACCTAAAATGTTACATCTGTTCAATTAGTAGGTTGACTTCCAATGTGTTGATGACGGGCAGTTTCTTAGAGCACCCTCTCCCCCTATAGTCACAGTGAGGCGCCTGTTATTGAACTGATGACGCCCCGCCTTGACCATCAACTGCCCCTCCCTCTTTGTACCTGTTCAGCACTTCGACTTGCCTTACCGCCCCCCAAAAAAACCTAGGTACCCAAAGGCCAGGCCAGGCCCCCCCTGGCTCCGTATCTACGAATCATTCCTCCACGCCCACATCTTCCAATCCATTGGATTATTCTCCCTCCACATCCACGGAAGGGCATCCACCCATCTTCACTCACTACTTGCAATCTCAACTCACTCTCAACCTCGCAACTCTCTCCTTCTTCCTTTTTCATAGCAAAGCGTGTCGCGCCAGATGTCCTCCTCCCCATGTCCAGTCCGCATCGTTTGTCCGGAAATGCCGCACACGCCGTCCCGGTGAGCGAGCCAGAATCACAGCCATGTGCCCTGTCAGATACTTCTGTTGCAGGCACAGGCGTAGGTGCTGTCACAGATAGCCGTGTCGCTGCTGGCCCCAATCATGATGATGATGTTGATGATACCCATCAAGGGCACCGCTGTGGTCAACCCCCCGCTGCTGCCCTCGCTGTCGCTGATCCCATAGCCGACAGCAGTACCACTACTACTCCCACTCCCTCTTCAGTCTCTCCCTTCCTACCGCCACCCTCTGCAGACAAGGTGCCCAACAACGTGCCTGATTCTGTTCCTGATTTTGATTCTCCTTCTGATTCTCAGTACATGCCCCATGGTGATGCCAATGCCAGGGACACTCTAGACCAGACCGATACTCTTCCCATTTCTTCTGCTTCCAGTAATAAGAAGGCCCGTGGCCCTGGCCCCATACCGAGGCAGTCCGGTCCTTCCCTGCTGACCCAAGCCTTGGCTTCTGCGCGTGGTATCACAAACGTCAAGCCTTCAAAATCCTTTTCTCCCACCACCACCTCCACCACTACAACAACTACTATAGCTATCTCTCCTACATCCTCATCCTCCACCACAACGCTTACAACTACTTCTGTTCCTGGTGCTCGACAGTCTAACCTAACAAGGACCGCCGCACCCTCAGCGACCATCTCGACACCCACTTCACCTACCGCGCAGTCGAGCCTCTCCTCTTTGACAGGGCCACCAACGGCACCCGCGAACCTCACCTCACAATCCGACCGCGATAGCGCCTCATATTCCTTCTTCGAATCCTCACACCACAATGTCCCCGCTCAGCGCAGCGCTCCCAGGCCGTTAACGAGAGCCACCTCCGAATCTGTCAATATGGGAACTTCTACAACAACCGCTACAATGACGTCGCTCGCCCCTCGCGAGGCAGCGAGCGTTCCTTCATCCTTCAATCACTCAACCCTTGCCACACTCCGCGGTGCTCTTGATAATCGCGAAACGATGGATGGGCCCCGCGTCAAGACCTCGACATCTTTGGATTTGGACAGACAGACTGTCGACTCTTACCACCCTCAGATTACAGCTTACACTGCTGCCCTTACCGACCGACCTATTCAATCCGAGACTCGCTCGGGTACCAAGACACCCCCTGCGTTGATACGAAAGGAGGATGTCAGAAACGCCCAGACCAGGCCGTCACCGTGGGGGAAGTTGCCGCCACACTGGACAAGCAATGGTACTGAGAAAACAGAAAAGATCTGGTCAATTGGCTCTGCCGACGGTCACGAAGAGGATGGCTTGGTAGAAAAGTCTGTGACCGAGGCAATGGCTGGCCTGGAACACAATGCTCGTAGTCGCAAATCGAGCTACAGCCTACGATTCTTCAAAGAGGGTCTGCCACCTGAGGACAAGCTCCGTCGCAGAGACAGCAAAACTCCCAGAGAGAAATTGGCACCTCTCAAGGAGGGTCGCCAGCATGCTTCGCGTGAGGCGCCCCAACCTGGAATCTCTGACAAGGATTTGACACCCACTTGCCCTCCACCAGAAGATCGCGAAGGTTCTTTCTTTCCAGCGGATCCACTTGACGAACAGCCTGCGCTTAGCACATCGCCTAGCGAAGATTATTTCTCGCTGCCAGTCAGCAACTCACTCAATTCTGAACAAATTACGCCGCTGCAAGTGCAGCAGCCATCATCTCAGGCCAAAGACGGACAAGAGCAAACCGGATTGGTGGAGACAGCCAGTTCTGTGGGGCCGACACCGGTTACCGATGCCGAGACCATCCGTGAGCCCGAATTAGTGGATACAAGACGGGACTCGGCCGACAGCGCTCGTACTGAAGTTGGATCTCGTGAGGATGGAGAAGCCGACGAATCTGGGGAAGAGAAGATCTCCTCTGCTGTTTTCTTACCCCACCAAGAGCTACAGGAGCCTGGCGTAAGTGAGCCGCAGGACCGCATTGCGGCCCGTAGTATCCGTGTTCGGTCTATGTCACAAAGTAATCAACGTCCGTGGCTCGTTAAAGCCGACGAGCCGGAGCCTGAAGCCATTGATGAGAAGGATGAGCCGCCATACGGTATTTCTCGCCATCCTTCCCGTGAGGCACTGACCTTGAAACGTGGTGACCTCATCCCTGCGAGGGGTGAAGAAGGCGCTGTCATTGAAGAAGAAATCACAGTGACGACCGACTCTTTAAAACAACCGCAAATCGTGAGCCAGTTTGAAGACCATGTCCATGATCACCAGCATGACCCTCAAGAGCCTCTTGAAGCCATTGAACTGATTCCGTATAAACATCAAGTCGGTGGCCACACCACCCTCTGGAGATTCTCTCGAAGGGCTGTCTGTAAGCAACTCAACAATAGGGAAAATGAGTTTTACGAGACTATTGAGAGATACCACCGTGATCTGTTGCCTTTCCTCCCTCGGTACGTCTCATCGAAATATGTTTTTGCGATTCTTTGTTATTTGTATAGTGTGCACGAAATACTAATTTTTACAGCTATATTGGAGTGCTGAATGTCACTTTCCAGAAGCAGGCGCGCCGAAAGAGCACGTCAAAGAAGGACGAGGCTGCCGCGGCTGAGCGAAAGAAAGCCCAGGAAAAGCTTGAGGCCTGTAGACACGAACTGGAGCAGACCGAGGATCAAGAGGCTGCGAAACCCGAGAGACCGACGGGCAGAGTTATCAGCCAATCTCTGGCCAACAGCAACATCCCTGTTCCGACGGTCACTTTTGACGACAACAGGCACATTCTGCCGCGAAATCTACTCCAGCCGATGCCACTACCAAAAGAATACCGACGACAGAGTATCTCAACATCGACTGTGTCAAACCGCTGCGTGCCTTCATCTGGAACATCAAGCAGACCGACTTTGGACGAGCGACCTAACAGTTGGGGTGCTACTATGGTCAACAAGAGGTTGAGGAACGAGGTTTTTAATGACGCATTTCTAAAGGAGCCTGTCAAGATTCATCGACATCGCCGACCACATCAGCGATCTATTCCGCGGCCTACCTTGCAGCGTCTTCTGCGTTCCACCAACTCCGACCCTGCTTTGATCAAGAGCGATTCGCCGTTCATGAACGGGCACGACGCCAACGCCACGTGCCACCCAGAACGGAAGATGGCGCATCACTACTCGCATAGCGACCTTGGACCCGGCATGGAAGAATTTGTGCAGTCCGAACCTGAGCAAGCTCCTGAAGAAGCTAAGGATGTAACGGGAACAAGCGCTCCTGAGCCTGAAACGCTTAAGGACAATCCACTCGCAGCGAAGAAGAAGCGCAGATATTCGGCTGGTGGTCTACGTCGCAGGCCCGAGGATGTTAGAGAATCTAGAGGAGACTTGAAGTACTTTGAAGAAGCTGATGATGCCGGATACAAGGGTGACAACGAAGACAAACCTAAACGACACTCGAAAGCGCATCACGAAGGACATCACCATTCGGAAGCAAACGGCGACCATCACCACTTGCAGTACCTTCAGCACCTCAAACCAGAACATGAGTTTGCTGTTGAGTCAGCAGAGAATACCCCAGCTGTCGACGATGCCGCCTCAGAGTTCGCCAAGATCCCCCGACCAGTCAACCCGAAAGAGGCCAAAACCCAAAAAGATCGTGTCGAGTACTTTCTACTTTTAGAAGATCTCACATCTGGAATGAAGAGGCCCTGCATGATGGATCTCAAGATGGGAACCAGACAATATGGTGTAGAGGCCACTCCAAAGAAGCAAAAGTCGCAGACAGAGAAATGCCGAAATACCACATCAGCTGAGTTGGGAGTCCGAATCTGTGGCTTGCAAGTATGGAACGCCGACAAGGAGACGTATGATTTTCAAGACAAGTATTACGGCCGCAAGCTTAAAGCAGGAGATGAATTCCAGGGCGCATTACAGAAGTTTTTGTACAACGGTCAGGACCTCCATAGCATTTTACGACACATTCCAGTTGTGCTCAAAAAGCTCGGACAACTAGAACAAATTGTGAGCAAGCTGAACGGATATCGCTTCTATGCAGCGAGCTTGCTCATGTTTTACGACGGTGATACATCAGAGGATGATGACTACGAGACCATGTACGAGTCGACCACAGACTGTGCAACCGATACGGAGGAGACAACACGGAAGAAGACGAGGAACAAAAGGGAAATTGATTTCAAGATCGCGGATTTTGCCAACAGCGTCACTCCCTTTGACAATATTGACGATAAGCCATGCCCGCCTCAGCACCCTGATCAACCTGATGGCGGTTTCCTCAAGGGCCTGCGAAGTCTGAGAAGGTATTTCCTTCAGATTCAACGTGACGTGAGGCAGGAGCTGGGACTTGACCCATACGGAAGGTTTTCAAATCATCTGGATTATGAAGCAGATTTCGACGCTGAGAACGGAATGGCCAGTCTTTAACTGGCCCTGAACAACGGCGGTGGTGTACGTTTGAGAGGAAGTGTCCGATACCCATAACTTTATTTCATTTGGATGGTTTTGCAAATGGTTTTTGGTTTGGTGGAGTTTCTGGTTTTGCTTTGGTGCTTTTTTCTTGAACGGCCAACTTCTTTCCCAATAGGGGCCCTTGGAGTTTATAGGAACAAATCCTCGGTGGTAAAGGATTTGAACGAAATTCAGAAGGGTAGAAGGAATAGGGTTTGTGTCTTCAGACACTTTGAATTCATCTCAGAACATACCCAGCATCGGTTACGGCGCAACAGGAAACAGGAAAAGGGGGGCTGGAGTTTGAAAAGCCCGGTTTCACTGTCGACTGTATCCTCACTTGAGCTGGAAACAAGTATAGGAACAAGGGGGAGGAACGGCGATGGCTTTGGCCTCGTTCCGGGAAGTATCTTTTTTGAATTGTTTCAATGGTGTTGAGGATGGGAAACGAAAATCAGAATGATGATGGTGTTTTTTATTTGCGATCTGCTTGCACTTGACGGCAGCGAATTGGCGATTCCTGGTGGTATAGGCAAGGTAGCTCTTAGACGTTAGAGAAAATGCAAACTATAGGGTCGTTGGTCCAATATCAGTGTTTAATGAGTCTGTGAATTCGTGAATACAATAAATGTTATAGAATTCGCTAGCATATGTCAACCTGATGTAGTAGTAGTAACCTTCCGTGTGATCACAAAACATCACATCGAGAATAGGGGTTCGTTGCAAGATAATAGAAGCAGAGACTTCTGCTTCATAGTTTCATTGACATCTTGTCATTTCGTCAAGCTGTTCATCTCAACCAACTATCGTATTCATACAATGATTCATCCCCCATCCAACGCCTGTACGTGATATATGCCCAAATCAACATGTCCACCCTGTCTATGTATGCACAAAACTCAGATCGAACTACTCCAAACCTGGTGACCCAGCATGGCCGCCAAAACTCCTACGCCGTACTTTCCACCTTCTGTGTTTCCCTGCCACGTCTCCCAGCCAAGCCAGCATACTGCTGCGAGCTCAAGCACACTCAACGCGGAGCCCACATACTTCGCTGCAGAAGGAGCTCTGTTATCCTTTGGTTCTCGACTGGCTTCGCCTGTTACCCGCAAAGCAATGGTTCCTGCTGCGGATAACAAGGCAAGTTGGACTTCTCGACCGAATGGCACCGAAAACACAGCAGTCAAGCTCCAAAGAACGAGCAACACAGCCAATGTAACGAACTCAACACCAAGTCTTATAGGTTGAGGAGTACCAGAGGTTCGAGTGCTGGATGGCCATCCCGATGAGCGACCTCCTGATACTTGATCCGGCTCACTTTGCTCCTGGCCTAAAGTGAAGCTTTGACTTAAGAGATCCGCCAATCCATTTGCCTCATCATTACTTTCCTGAGGTGCGAAGAAACTGGGTGGTTTGAAAGCAACCTCGCGTTCCTCGTTCTCATCCCCATCTTTCCTCCTAGCCGCACCCCGGAAAAAGATGCTTTCCTGCTCTGCCGGTTTGCTTCTCAAAACGGGTTTAGGTGGGTTTCGTAAACGGTGAGATGGAGTCGTTGGTGCGGCTGGAACTTTATACCAAAACGGGCTTTGGTTGTTGCCTACAGGAGACTCGCCAAAAGGTCGTCTCGGTCCATTTGAGAGAGGCGAGTCTTGAAAAGCTCGGTATTGCGACTGGGGCTTCATCTGCGACTCGGTAGGGGTCCAATCCATCTCGTCCGAATAGCCGACGTCCTGTGATTTTTGAGGGGTGATGTTGAGGCTGTTGAACCGATTATAAGGGCTTCCTGAGGCCCTCAACGGACTACTAGGTACATATGGCTGTGGCGAAAACGAGCTGATAGAAGGTTGAGGCGATCGATCCGCCTGTGGGGCTAGCGTAGGGGAGTCCAGGGCCTCGTTGAGCAGATCAGAAAATGTCTTTGGCTCTTCCCTCTTCCTTTTCGTAATTTTGGGCTGTTTTGGTGAGAATGCTGTGTCAGAGCTGCCAAAAAGGGGCGTAGTATCGACTTTGATAGATCGTTTTGCAGACGAGTATATCTATATTGAATTAGCAGGCTTCAATAAGCCACACGGAACGACTTACCATCATCATCACAACCGACATAACGAAATGCGCACTTAGTTGGGCGTTTCGCGATTGTCCTTGACCTCCATCCATTTCGAGAACCCGGCGAAAGAGAAAACGGAAGAAGACAATCAGGCCTTGGAACGAGTACCACTGCGTAAATCCCAGAAGATGTCTGGAGAATCCACGGACGACCTGGACGAACTGAGGGTTCCACCATGCTGATAGTATACTTGCGACAACTGCACTATTAATCAAGAAGTCTGATGATGGAAGAAATGCAACAGCCCAAGCCAGACCAGTTACAGCCAGCGCTGACCAACTTTGATCATCAGGATCGTACATTCCGACGTCGTCGTGTTGTAGCGCGAAAGTGACTGCCCTCAGATGCCAAAGCATTTGCATGACCAGCCCTCCCCACCACAATCCCTTGCCCAGGCTATCAAACCAATTCAGAGCACTTGTCTTCTCAGAAGTACTCTTCCTTCCCCTGCTCTTCTCCATCATCCGCCGGAGGTGGTCCGTCTTGGCTGTGTATCCTGCCCTTTTGATCTGACTATCAACTCTTTCGGCGCATTCATCACAGACTTGGGGATATCGCTCTTCCAGCCCCTTTCGATATCGATAGTAATTACGCTCGAGCTCGGCATATTCAGGGTGGTTTGGGTCGTCGGGTAGATACTGCGCAAGGGATGAGGTGAAGAGTCGCTGATTCTTGAGACATGTCGCGCAGAAGATGCTGTCTTGTGGAGAGGGAGAGGATGGTCGGGGATTGGCGTATAGCGTTGCGGGAGCTTCTCGCTCGGTGGCTACTGGAGGATCCGTAATCTCTCCATTCTATAGTAAGTCAGTTAAAAGACTTGAGGATTGTCGTAGGTTGTGTCGTACTTCATCGAGGTAGTTTGTTGCATCGCATGACAGGCATAAGAACTGGCGTGTAATGCCGTCATATTTAGTGTTTGATCGTTTGCCGCAATAAAAGCAGGTTAAATATTTAGTCCCTCGCAATCGTGGCATTATGTCATGACCATCGCTCTGTTAAAAGGGAGACGATGTGTCTAGTAAATTGGCTTTGTTGAGAAAGGGTTGAGAAAGGGCGTGGTGGTGACAGACCTGAAAAACAAAATCACGATGATGTTCCCTTGTTTATTCCAAGTTTAGACCATCTTCTGTTGTTTCTGCCGGGCGGTCGGGGACCTACTTTTAGAGGTCATGACGGTGGTGGGGCCTGCAGATGAAGACCCCTGTCCAGTATTCTTCCAGAAGGTCGCTAGGGGGTTACCAGTGCCTCTCTCATCCATGATACTGAGGATCTTTAATTAATCTCTTATGAGAGCTCACTCGATCAATGGACATTTCTATAAAACTCTACAGTGTAGGATAAAAGATATTACAACTGAGCATTCAGCTCAAAGGGCGATTAAAATACTAGATCATATCTCATAAGCAAGATATACTTGCACTGTATTGCCTGCCGCCTTTGTCCCTCTCTCGCCATCACTGTTTTGTTCCTGAACCAAAACAACCTTGCGGCAAGTGGAGGTCACGTCACCAGATAGGCACAGGTACAAACGAGCACACTGCAGCTTCACTTCATCTTTACATCAATATACCCAAAGTCAATCCCTTTGTCGTAACAACAAGCCCCTACCGCTTATAGGCCACCTTAATTCTTGGCTAATTCTTACACTTGCATTCTCTCGAGCAATGCCATCATCATGACCTCCCCAGCTTCATCGTCGCATCCTCTCCCTCCTCCCCTCCATCTAACAATCCGCTTCTCAACATCCCAACCAGATCTGGAGCTCGATATTTCCGCCCCCCATACGACCACTATCCTCGCTTTAAAACACATCCTCCGCACACGCCTCTCCTCACGCAGTCGGCTACGTCTGATCTACCAAGGCCGCATCCTCCCTGATGCTTCGGCGCTCAGCTCAGTCCTCAAAGCACCTCCCCCACCACCGCGCAACAACGATGATCCAAAGGGCAAGGGTAAGGCTGTTGAGGGCGCCAACTTCACGAGAGTTTACGTAAATTGCTCTATAGGCGATGAGCTGACGAGCGAGGAATTGGAGAAGGAAGAGGAAGAGGCACTCAAGCCGCCGAAGGATGCGACTGGTGATAATTCCAAACCCACGACATCAACGAGACCGAGACCAAGAGGATTTGATCGATTACTACAATCTGGCATTACCCCTTCTGAAATTGCTACGCTCAGAACACAGTTCAACTCTATACACACCGCACGCTTCACACCAGATCAAATGCCGTCGCCTGATACATTGCGCAATATGGAAGATGCTTGGATAGATAATAATGCTGATGGTCTTCCATCAGGTGCCAACCCCTTGGAAGACGAAAATGCAGGCATGGCGTCAGTCCTAGATATATTGATACAAGCCATGATAGTTGGCTTCTTCTTCCCTTTGGGAAGTGCGACATGGCTGATGCGACAAGACGGAATCTGGAGTAAGAGGTGGCAGATCTTTGTCGGGTTCGGGTTCGTGTTAAGTATTGCCATTGGCTTCATTATGCAGTTATCGGGTGACCGGCCTTAGCAGAGCAAGTGGCCTGACACATATGCTTTCCCTTGTTGGTTTATGTCGGTGGCCTTTTCTTGTAGTGTGATGTACTGGAAGCCCTGGTCCGGCCGGTAGTACGGCAAAGGAGCAACAGGCGTGTCCAGGTATAAAAGCTACAGCGAAACGGCTAGCGTTGTGCCTTGCAAGCGACAGATTACTTTACATACAATACTCTATCAAATTATAGGGATCACCTTGGGCTTGCACCGGTTTCATTTCCAATGTTGGATCCGAAACTCGACGCCCGGATCACAGGATATAGCATCTTTTCCCGACGCGCCAAACTCCCTAGCCAGTAATGGTATAACAAAAATCTACATGTCATCCCCCTTTTCGTCGACTGCTGCCTGTAGCAGTCTATTTTACGAACCAGAAAGACTTTAAAGGTACAGACTCTGGGCGGCGACAATGTCCCTGCGGATCTTGGACAGACTCTCCTCGAACTTCTTGGTCAGGTCCTCGTTGCCCATGACCTTGGCAGCCTGGGCCATCTGTCGCAGGAGCTCTTCCAGACGACGGAAGAGACGGATAAGTGAACCTTCGTAGACATTTGTCATTTTGCTAGGATATGTCAGTAACAATTAAGTCAAAGTATGGGCTAGCAACTTACCAGATCTCGACAAATGGACGACCTTGGGCCCACGTGTAGACCGTCTCCATCAGCTGCCACTTGAGCTTCTGCACGTATTCCTCCTCGTTAACATCAAGCTTGCACTCCTGGCTGACCTTGGCGATGATACGGGCCTTGGCCTGGATCTCACGGTAGGGCTTCTGGAGCTCCTCCTTGAGCGCAGGAGCCTCAACCTTCTCATCGAAGATGAAGCAACTCATGACGGCAGCACACATCTCGGGGGTAAGCTCGTTGAAGAATCGGTCGAACAGCAACTCGGAAAGGAGAAGCTCATGACCCTCAGTGGAAGAAACCTCACAGGCGACACGAGCCTTGAGTTGGACAACCTCGGAGTCGTTGATGAAGCCTAGACGGCGCAGGACACGCTTGCGCGACTTGAGCTCGTCCATCTGAGCAATGCTGTACGCCTTGGCGATGGACTTCTTTGTCTCCTTGACCTTCTCGGTGAGCTTGACCTTGGCGTGGTACTGGTCCCACAGCGAAGGGAGAAGAGGTGAAAGGTGAAGAGGGTTAGCCAAGAGTCTAGACTCGAGGACCTCGATCTTTCGCAGCAACTTCTTGAAAGACTCATCGGTAATTTCCATGTTCTCAATGGGGTCCAAAACAGGGAGACCGTCAGGGAAACGTCGCTTAACTTCCATAAGGGACTTGGTGAGGGTATCCCTGTCACTGTCGCTCTTCAAGCCTTCCTTGGGCAGGAAGAGTCGGATCTGGCTGATTGCCTTGATGCAGGTCAAAAGGCAAGGGACAATGGCGAACTTGATGTCGTCATCGTCGTTGCAAGGCTTGATACCAGGAGGCATCTCCTCGGCGGGGTGACCAGGATGGAAATCCGCACTTGACCTGGAAATGGGAAGGAGGACGTCAATGACATGAGCTTCCTGGGGAATGTACTCGGGCTCGTTCAGCTTAGGGGCACGACGAGGAGTCTGGTTGACGATAACACCCCAGCCAAAGTCGGTGCCATTACCAGCGATTGTCTCGTTCTCGTCCTTGGGGTTGTAAATCTGGACCAAACGACCGGGCTGCAGGTAGGAAATGCTGTAGTTGGGGTGCTGAATGACCGTTCGCATATCCCTGGTGTAAGCGCTAAGCTGCTGTCGAATCTGGTAGTAGTCCTTGACGGTAGACTCATCGGCGATGCTGGTGCTGTCGCGTTCCTGCTGCAACGACATCAACTCCTTCTCTAGAGCCGGTACACTGGCAGCGTTCTGGAACTGATGGAAACATCGCTCCAGCATAAACTCGGGCGAAATAGCTTCAATGCGAAGAAGGTTGAGAATCATGTTGTAACCGAGGTAGAAAGCAGAGTTAAGGCGATCCTGGTGTCCAGTGACAATCTCCTTGGCGGTGTCAGGCTCAAGCTTGTCATCAATCATCATGATGACAATACCACGAGCATCGAGACCACGACGACCAGCACGTCCAGCCATCTGAATGTACTCGGATGAAGTGAGAGGGCGTCTCTTGACACCGTCCCACTTTGTAACTTGAGTGAAAACAACAGTCTTGGCAGGCATGTTGAGACCGATGGAGAAAGTCTCAGTCGCGAAAAGAACCTTGATGAGAGACTCCTGGAAGAGAATCTCAATAGTCTCCTTGAGAATAGGCAGCAGACCAGAGTGATGGACACCAATACCGCGCTCCAACAGAGGCAGCAAGTTGATAATTTGGGGAAGCTCTCGGTCCTGCTCTGACAAACTCTCAATGGCACTGTTGAAGACCTTGCGAACCATGGCCTTCTCGGAGTCATCGTTGAAGCTGAGAGATGAAATATTCATGGCCATGTTCTCACACTCTCGCTTGCTGAAGTTGAAAACAATAACGGGGTTGAACTTCTTCTTGATGGTCATTCGAATAATCTTGGCAATATCCGAGCCATTGTCAGCGCCACCCTTGTTAGTCTTCTTGTTCTTGCCCTTTCCTTTCTGTCGAGCGGTAGGGTCGTTGGGGTCAGCGCCCTTTTTCTCCTCGACCTCCTGCATAACCTTGTTGAAGTTTTGCTCGTTAAAGTTGCTCTTTTCGTCGACGATAAGTCTAGCTCCAGAACCACCGGCCGGGAAGAAGTAGTTCTGAAGGGGCGTTGGTCGGAAATCGGTGTAAACGACGTGGCAAGCCTGGTGGTGAATCTTGGCGATCCATTCGGCGAACTGGAAAGCGTTGGGAATGGTGGCAGAAAGGAAGACGTATCGGACCTTGTCAGGAAGCATGATAATGGTCTCCTCCCAGACGACACCTCTCGTCTTGTCTCGCATGTAGTGGATCTCGTCGAACACAACCCACGCGACTTCTCGCATGATCTCAGAACCACGGTACAACATGGATCGCAAAATCTCAGTGGTCATGACCAAGCAACTTGCTGTGGGGTTGATAGTAACATCACCAGTCATCAGACCAACATCTCCAAAGATGGCCTCAAAATCTCGGTACTTTTGGTTACTCAAAGCCTTGATGGGACTTGTGTAGATGACTCTCTGGTTGCGCTTCAAGCATTGCGCGACAGCATATTCAGCAACAACAGTCTTTCCGGCGGAAGTATGCGCAGACACGAGAACACTCTCCTCACGCTCAATCGACGCCACGGAAAGACTCTGGAAAGGATCAAGCTTGAAGTTCCATGTTCGCGCGGGCTGCTCGGGGGCCTTATGCTCGGAAAGCGGGACGTATTCGTAGTCTAGATCCGGGGGCAAAGCAACCTGATGCTGAATGTTATGTGACAGAACGAGCGATGAATCTTGCTCTGTGAAAGTAGCCGCGCCAGCGACCTCTCTTGACTCGGCCGTCTGGAAAGTATCGGTAATGACAGGGCCTACACCTTCCTCCTTCTTCCTCCTCTTGGTATCCTGCTGGCTGGCGCTCTCTTCAGAAGACTCTTCGTCGGAAGAATCTTCATTCTTGGATTCCTCTGTGGTGTTGTCCATGTCGACATCTTCAGACTTTTCCGCGTTACCATTCTCGCCATTTATCGCGTTGGCCTTTCTCTTTTTTGTCTTGTCGCCCTTACGGTTCCTTTGCGACACAGTCTCGTCCTCGCTCGCACTCGGGGCCTCTACCTTGCCCTCGAAAACATCAAACATCTCATCCATGTTGGCGATGTTTTATCCGCGACCGGGAGCCGATCGCTAGCTGCAGGAAAAAGTGATCGGGATCGGGAGTGGCTGGCGAAAAGTTGCTAGTTCTGATGTCGCGCCGTGAATCAAAACCCGAAGGGAAAGCGAAATAAAAGGTGAAAAAACACGGCCTCAAAGTAGGCACAGATATAAGAAAACCCTCGTAGTAAAACCAAGGGTGAGCTTGTCGTTCTGTACAACAAGCAATCGATCGATCGTCCCAAACTGTTCGAGGGACACGGGCCTGGACGATTAAAAAAGTTGGTTGATTGGAAAGTGGGTTGCGCGGCAGAAAAAAATCCCCTGGCGAACGGACTGCAGGCGGTGAAAGCTCTGCAGCAATTGGGAGATAGAGCGGTTGCTACCGACGTCACGCCCCTCTAGCTTTATGATCCAATCAGCCAAAAGCAACTGATTGTCAGCAACAGCCAAGTCTCTGTGCACGTGATCTACCAGCGTTTTGCTCCCAAACCTCAGACCACCATCTCTGACCCTCGGATGCTATCATCACTATCACATACCCAAGCTTCCATCTCCCAATCTCCACTCCTCAACGCCAAGGTATGTCCAAAATGAAGCCATTGACTTGTTCAATATAGCTCTACCGACTTTCGCGAACCGAATTGACCCTTTGCTCGTCCCGCAGATGCTCTCTCGCGCCGCTACCCGTACCACGACCTCTCTGGTCACCAAGCGAGGTTTCCAGACCACCCGCGCTCGCATGTCCTCGCCTTACCACTACCCCGAGGGCGCCTACAGCAACATCCCCTTCAACCCCCGCAGCAAGTGGTTCGGTGTTGGCTACTGGACCTTCATGGCCACCGGTTTCTTCGCTCCCTTCGGCATTGCTGGTGCGTGGTTTCTCTCCCGACGTCTCCCGATTCAAGATCCGGATGCTAACTCGCAGCGCAGTCTGGCAGACCTACAAGCCCCAGTAAATTCGTCGCTGACGGACTGGGTTTGTTGTTTGATTGAAAGAACGGAAGCCTTGCGGCGGAATGTGGTGTACATAACCGAAATAGACATCAGTCATTCCTGACTCTTGACTCGAAATTTCATTTGTCCGACCAGTTATATCGGAAATTTGCGTGAAATGCGAAAATGTTGAATGATTAGCGTCAGCTGCGATGCAAACCTCGGCCAACCGGATCTTTTGGTATACAGAACTCTCGTGTTCCGGGGTATTATTCTATTTTACTTAAAGTACATGGTGGTACAACTTTACTGTTACATCATAATCTCGTCCCGTCCTTTTTATATCTTCGATACGACGGGCCATCCCATTTGCCCGTCGAAGACTTCATATCTACGCCGTCAAGAATGCTCTGAAGCATCGACTGTATAAACGACTGTCGGTCCGGCGGAATGTCCCAGCGCTCCGCCATCTCATCGTACACTTGGACCACTTTCTCATCAGAGCAACACTTCTTGGTTGCTCGCAAAGCCCAGATGACCAACCACCTGTCAATGGTGAATCCTCTGATGCTCTCGTCTCTTGCTTGATACATAGCTTTCAACACTCCCTCCAAGCGCTGTTCACTCCACTGAGAGCCACTGAAGCCACCATGAGAGTAAAAGCCCTTGAATAAGGACAGGAAGATAGTGGCGTGGATCGGAATGTTGAGGAACTTCATCTCGTCAAGGTATTGTGCCACCTTGGCCAAATCACCAACTTTAACCGAGTAGTGCTCGACAAAAAGCTTATAAGTGTGGAAGTTCGGTGAAAGCTGCATCTGTTTCTGGAGCGGCTTTTGAAGCTCGGGGTGCTTCTTGCCAATTCTCGTGAACATCATCAATACTTTAGTGACGACCCGACCCATCCCGTAGTCCCTATCCGGGATATTGGGTGACATTTCGTGTCCGGCCTTCATCCTCTCGTATGTCAGTTCTGCCGCTGACTCCTCGCCACACCGCAAAAGACCTGATATTACACAGTTCAGCACAACAGTGTCTATCATCTCGCCAGCCTCAACCATATCCTTGTAAGCCGCCCGAATTGCGCTGGAGTCCATTTTGAGTCCGAAATAGTGGATCAGACTAACATGATGGTACCGGTTGTATTGAAACCCTCGGTTCTCCATTTCTTTATAGATCATGTCCGCAAGAATGAAGTTTCCCGCTTTCGTAGCCACATCAAATAAAATGTTGAAGGTAACTTCATTGCCTTTGACATTAGCCGATCGTTCCATCTCTTTCCACAACCTCAGAGCAGTATCCATTTCAGTCGATGTCACACGGGACGAATACTTGGTAGCAAATGCCAAAGCATAGTTCCAATGGGCTTTTCGCAACGTCAACCCCGAATTCTTGACATCAGCGATCATCGCAAAGTAACGCAACATCGATTCCGAGTTTCGCTTTGGTGGCGTTCCCATAACCTTGAGTAGTCTATTACGCCACTGCCAGGTAAGATGCAGCATTCTCGGTTCGGGTAGTTGAAGATACAAATTGTATATGGGCTCGAGCGTTGTTCGGTATGGATGGCGCAGCTTGTGTGAGACGGCATTGCACAGCTTGGCGATCAACTTCTTCGTTTCATCATCCGTCCTGAAAGTTTCCTCTCTTGTGGGATATTCCACATCTCGTCTATTTTCCGAAACCTGGAGCTTCTGACCGTCCGGCTGAGCATAACCCCTCCGATAGGGATCCTGATAGTACTCTAAATGCTCTTCCACCGTTGCCGAATCTTCTTGCGGTACAAGAGCCTTTAGGTGCCGTGGGTCGTGTGCATACTCGGTGTGGAATCTCTGGTTCACCGGGGGCATCGGAGCAATAGCGGCGGAAGAGGCGGTACTATAATTGTTCGAGACATGTCGGGATCGAGGGACAGGCAAGGCACGTCGAGCCTGGGTGGTGGGGGAAAAGGTCGAGAGAAGCCATAGCGAACTCCGGGAACATGTCGGACTTGAACTCGAACTTGAACTTGGTTTCTTCTTTTGTGGCGTCTGTTTTGTAGCATCTCTCGCACAGCAGAGGCTCCTCCTTGCGGTCGTAACCCCAAAACTGGCCGACGGTCGGTTGGAAAGCACCGCACAGAGGGAGCCGTCTAATCGACTAGAGACTTTCATGAGCTCCTCCTCATGATGCTGCGACCTCTGTTGCGTTAGCCGTAGCAGTTGGATTGACTTGTACAAGAAAAAAGAAGTAGTAAAGGAGGTGATTGAACAAGACAAAGTGGCGCTGAGAAAGAAATCAGATCGGCAATCTCTCTCAGGGAAGAGCTAACGGCAGCGCAAGTTGAGACGGAGGCTTGTTCTTGTGAGTGGGACCTTTTTTGAAATGCTTTTTTTGCTACACTATGATTCGCGCCAAGCTGCAGGTAAATATCCCGCTGGGTAGGTAGGTTACAATAAAACCCGCACATTGAAACAAATCGTCTAGACGGTTTAGTTATGCACAGCAGCCTTGTACAATATTAAATAGAGAAGAGGTTATATCTCAAGATGACATTGGACCTAATCAGTGCAAGCTACTGAGTTTATAATTATTATGAATACCTAATCCATGATCCTGTCAAGGTAATTCCACGTCACCTCTCGCATACAGTTTTATTTCAACCCACCTTTTGACATCCCGCAGTCGGCGATAAGATTTACCGACGAATCCCCAAAATTTCCACTTCAACACCACGATCCAGAGCCTCATGCCACGGACCGAGTGACACTCCCATTCTAGAGCGCCAATTGACTATGTAGGCTTCTGTCATTTCCCCAAAAACTCGTACCATACTGATCGCGACCTTAGATCCGGCCATGGGAGGCAGACAGATCCGACCCGCAAGGGTCTTTCAGACAGTGGCGGAGGAGCTCAACCACAACGTCCTCGGCGGCAAGTCGATCCCTACGCCGCCATGGTATAACATTATGCAATCCGTCCCTCCTTCCGAGACCCTCGTCCGAAACGTCACCCCTCGACACAATAAGCCCTCACGAAAAGCCACCAAGCCCAAGAATATCTTCCGACCTCAAAGAATAACATACCCTGAAGATCACCTACGATCAACATTCTACAAAGACCACCCTTGGGAACTCGCCAGACCCCGTGTTATTCTTGAGTCGGACGGAAAGGATTACCAGCATTGCGATTGGAGTCGGGGCTTGAAACAGCCCAACATTCCCTTAACTGGTGAAAGGTAGGTGGTTCGATCCGCTCTTAATAGACCACCAGGCTAACTTTGTTTACAGTGTTGTCCAGCGCCAGCTGTATTTAATGGAAGTGAAGGAGCTCGAAAGAGCAGAGGCATATGACACGGTCCGTCACGAATTCTATCGTCTGCGACAAGAGGAGGAAATCGAGAAGCGAGTGGCTCAAGAGGAAGCCAAACACGTCGGCGCTTACTTTGGTCAAACCCGTATCGACGTCGCCCACACCCTCGAAGACCGCGAGTTTGAGAACTGGAAGATCTGGGCTGGAAAGGAGACGGAGCGACAGGAGCAGAGCCGAAACTCGGAGATTGAGGACTTTGGTCTGGGAGAGGAGGCGGAGGAAGTTGTGCAAGACGAAGACGCAGAGCCCGAGGCCAAAGCTGAGGCCGCAGAGGGCAGGAAGTCACCTTGAGGCGGTTGATACCCGTCATGTACACAACCTTGTATTATTGTCTATGTATCAGAAAGCAAAATTACGCATGTCCCAAGAACGACTCTTGGCTTGGGCCCTATCCCTATGGTCCTACCCGCCGTTCCAATCAAGTCGCTCGCCGAGCATTGAACACCAACTCCCCGCAGCACTCAACTCCGTACTTTTCAGCCACTTCCTTGTGCTGCACTAAGACATCGGCGATACCAGTGTAATAGAAGAGCTTCCCAGTAAGGCTCAGGGTGGTGATGCGCGCCCAAGACTCTATGTAGACAATATGCATTGAGGTCTCGGGGACAATATAGAGCATCTTGAGCAGGTGGGCGGCTAATCCAACAAAAAAGCCAGTGGCAGGCCCGTTGGTGAAGATACACGTAGGATACCGTAGTAGAGCTCCAACATCATTGGCGGGAGGGGCCATGAGAGCTGGAAAGATGCCGAGAATGCTAAGAAGAGCCGTGAAAGGGGTGGTAAGGAGTGACTGGTGAATTCGGCGAGCTCGAGTGACAGTGACAGTGTCGTAAGTCCCAGGCTGAGTGCCCTCTGCAGCACACAAGACTTCAATCTCAGCCTCGTAATCCTCCAGATGGTTGGCCGACATGGTATCTCCAGAGGAAATTAGATAGCGTCGGTGAAGGTTGTGGAAGCTGCAATATCCATCGTCCATCATCATAAGCATCTCCTTGGTATGTCCACCAGAGCCGAGAACGAAGAGATAGTAATCATGAGAGCTGCGGCGTCGATTGAGAGAAGCCTGTTTGCTACGTTTGACATTGCGACGGCCCTTGACAAGCTGGATGTGACGAGCCTTGGCTTGGTTAGTAGTATTCTTGATGCTGAAGATGTCGACTTACAGTGAAGAAAACGAGTATGAAATTGCAGATGAGCAAAAGAGTAAGCAAAATATTGGCAAGCTGAAAGGATCTCCAAGCAATTGTAGCAAAAGCAAGAACAACACCCGCCAAGCCAGCCAAAATGTGAATGGGTTCCATGTCTGGGGTCTAGACTTATACGAAGTCCGGTGTTGATAAGGCCAAGTGTTCCAAGGCAAAGAGAAGTAAAGTATAGTGTTTTGTAGGTTTGCAACTGAAAAGGTTGATACGGTTCCCCTCAACCCACGCGTCAGAAAGTGCGTGATTCAGGACCATCCGAGTTTTATCAAGGTTGTACAAACCAGTGGCATTCATCTGCATTTGGGAATGAAGTTGAAAGTGGATTTTCAGTTCTTGATCACTGTCAGGCACGGCCCACAATATCCTGTTACTAGAGGTACTATAGAAAGAATAGACAACCTCGATTGTCTAAGGTGAAATCCTATTTACAGCAATACTTTTTAGTTAAACATATAGCAAGTAATAGGTGTAAAGATTTTCAGATCATAATTAAATTTTAACATTTATTATTTTATTGACCGAAACATGTAAATTCAGTCACAGCAGACCCCCTATGACCTTATATTGCGAAGCTTTAACTACCCTGGATCAAGTATTAAAGTTGACGAACCCAAACCACCACTTGAAGGCTGTGATAATTCAATTTCTCCAGGTAATCATCTGAGGGGTGATTGGCATGATTAACTCAAATCGTGCTTCGTACTCAAACCTTGACTTACTAGCCTGTATAACTTAGAATGGAAAGAGATTTTATTTCGTACACCAAGTCTGGTTGGGTACTTCGTATATCGTTGGCTACCTACCTAAGGTAGTTGCCCATGCCGATAACCGTGATTGACCTGTATCTACTGTAGAGATGCTCACCCTTACACGTCAATACACAGTACTAAAAAAAGGGATCGCTCCACAGGGGTATACTAACTTTGTGAATAGATACATCCGTTCCTGCAATATCTTTTCCACTTCATCTCAACAACCTCAGCAAACATGGGTGGCATCATATCAACGATTAGGTCAACGACTTCGACCATTTCCTACGGTCTTAAAACAATCTTCACTCTACACAAGCAATTCTCAGCTGCCCTAGATAGGGCTTCTTCAGAACCAGGCTTTCCCGTGCCAAACCCGACACAATCATACTGGCTCGACGACCCGCCCTTCCCCGCGCTATGCGACATCCAGGAGAACCAGCTTCCCCAAGAAGCTGACGTGGTTATCATAGGCAGCGGCATCACAGCAGCAGCAGTAGCTAAATCCCTCCTCGAGCTTTCTGGTTCCAAATTGAGAGTCGTTGTCTGTGAAGCAAGACAGATATGCAGCGGCGCGACAGGAAGAAATGGTGGGCATGTAAAGAGCTCACCTTATAGCGAGTTTGCCATGTTCCGTAAGAAACTAGGACCAGAGGCTGCGGCAAAGGTGGTCAGGTTCAAGCGAAGTCATTTAGAGATGATGAAGCAGATTGGAGAGAAGATCGGACATGGTGAGGTCAGAGAGGTTGAGACCGTGGATTTGTTCTTGGGCGAAGAGGAATTTGAGAATGCGAAGAAGCAGGTTGCTGAGGCTCGGGAGTGGATGCCCGAGGAGCAGCATAAGATTTGGGAAATAAACGAGGCAAGAAAATACGTGAGTTGTGATCTCTACAAATGAGTGGTTGATGCTGATGGCGACAGTTTGGTGTAAACGAGCTTGTTGTTGGTGCTTTGTCTTACACAGCTGGTGCACTCTGGCCGTATCGCCTTGTCACGGGTATATGGAACGACCTCCTCGATCGATTTCCTGGGCTGAGTATCAACACTCATACCCCTGTTGTGAGCGCCACTCCAACCGCGGACGGTTCCTACACAGTCAAGACACATCGTGGAACCATCAAGGCGAGACATGTCATTCATACCACCAACGCTCATGCAGGACAATTGCTCCCTAAAGTCAGAGGCTCACTCTGCGGTGCTATTGCACACATGAGCGCTCAACGTCCAGGCGCTTCATTCCCATCCACAAATGGAAACCGTTCATGGTCGCCGATTTACAGTCCAGGCTTCGACTATGTGACACAGCAACCGGATAGACCACATGGAACACCTGGAGATCTCATGGTAGGCGGAGGATTCTTCAGAAGTCGCGAGGAGGGCATCGATCAGATAGGAATCTGGGACGATAGCCAGACCCATGCCCTCCCTCTGATTCACGTGAGGGGTGTCATGCCAACCATCTTTGAACCGCAGTGGGGAGAAGGAAGTAAGCTTGTCAAAGCCTGGACTGGAATTCTTGGTTTCACCGGCGATTTGATGCCGTTTGTTGGAAGAGCTCCCGGATCTCCTGTGAAGAAGGATTCAGGGGAGTGGATGGCTGCAGGATTCTGCGGCGAAGGTATGGTCTGGGCTTGGCTTTGCGGAACGGCGTTGGCGGTTATGATTCTTGGTAAAGAGGGCGAGCCTCTTGAGGAGGGTGTTGGGAGACCTGGAGGGAAGCTGGAGGAGTGGTTTCCAAAGGAGTTGTTGAGTGTTGATAAAGCGAGGTTGAGAAGGGCGGATATAGCTAACATGTCCGATGCTATGGATGACCTTTAGGCTTCAAGGTAGCTATTATTGCGATTTGATTATTTCTGGAGTTTCTTTGAGGTTGTCGAGCTCTATCGGCTTTCTTGAGTAAATGGATAGGAGAAGGAGTTGGCAGCTGTCTGCCAGCTGCAAAGGCGGGTCACGCATGGATTAACCACAGCAATATCAACGTTTACTCATTTTTATTCTCTGTCCGCTGAAATTCTTTCTTGGCCAAGGCACTCTTTATTATTCTTCATTTCCTTCGTCTTTCTTCCACCACTACACGCTTGACCTTCACCTTTCTTGTACTGTACCATCCTGTTCCTTCGCCTGGCTCATCACAGCATGCAAGAACTCCTCTTTTTTCTTCTCATCGGCTCCTTCATCGCGCATCTGATTTATTCTGTTTCTCCTCCTGTCCGTTTCCAATATGCTGTCGGAAGAGCGAATCGACTCATGGCGTCAGCGCGTTCCGAGTCGTCTTGATCGTGACGATCCTTTTCAAGGCGATGGATTTGGTGAACGCCCTTCAACACGACACGTACGTTCCCCTATGAGTAACTGGGATCCATGACTGATCATTCCTCCAAAGACCTTTCGTGAAGCTTCTCCACCTCGACATCGTCCCTCTACACGCCTGAGCTTCCTTCGTGCTGCCACACCTTTATTTGGGCGCTCGTCTACACCCGTTAGCCGACCTGCTTCAGGAATGACAGAACGACGAGCTGAGAGTAATCGAAGGAGCTTACTCACTTTACTTAGTCGTAAGCGCAAGAGAAAGGACCAGGAAGCTGAAGTCCCTCGTGAGCCTGTTCGTTTGAACTTTTTGTTTGTTGGCAGTAAAGCGGCTGGCCAAACATCTTTGCTATTGTGAGTTCATACATAGTCTCCATAGTGACGCATGTGCTAACTCCAAACAGTCGGTCTCGCTATGGTTACTTCCCTCAAGTAAGTTGTATGATGCCTCAATTAATTCAACGAGCTAACACCAATAGTCTGATGTTTTCGCTCGTCCACTGTACGAGACTTATGTCAACGATCGAGTCTACCACAACCAGCCTGTGCGCATGGAGATGTAGGATACCTCTGGTGTGCCTGACCTGAACACTGTCGAAAAACTAACCTATATCGAATGGGACGCCATATTCCTTTGTTTTGATGTCTCAGATAAGGTGTCCATGTACACTATCATTCAATGGGTGAGCGCAAACTACTCCTCACCTAAAAAGGATGAGAACTAACCCAAGTAGTGGCATCACGCATCAAACAATGGATTCGCCAAGTCTGCGGATTTTGAGCCACTCTTATATCTCGTCGGTCTCAAGAAAGACCTCCGCGATCAGTGCTTCTTGGAGGATCACCGAACTGACTCCACGCATTCATCCTCGGAATTGATGGCGTACCCTACTTGCTGCGTCTGTCCTTCAGAGGTGAGGTCTTGCCATCGCGTTTCCTGTTTTCTCTCTTTGAACTGAGGCATCTGACTCTTCACAGGCGTCATGGCAGGCGATGCGAATCGGGGCGCAGAGATACGTCGAGTGTTCTGCCGCTACTGGTGAGGGACTGAAGGATGTGATTGATAAGTCTGGACGGGACGCTATGCGCAAGATTCTGGGAGAGGAGTGGCTTGAAGATGAGGTTGTTGCTTCCAAGAAGAAGCGTCGATTCTTCTGAACGACACAAGTACGTCAAAATGCGAACTGATGTTGGTCTATGGCTGTTTGGTTGTGACACTATTGCTTTATGATACGAGAATCTGTATTTATGAGAGCATGCATGGAGCGATAGTGGTATAATAAATAGTCTTCAAAACATAGAAGGGAGCCTGAATTAAACCACAGCATTCATGGACATGCGTTATACGATTTTGCTTCGACTTCATAGTACAAGGTGAATTCAATATCGGTAACTACAAGCATCACGAAGCCGTAGGCATTCATGGAGCAGAAATCTAATAACATTATTAAGGAGAGTCTAAGAATTTATCTAAGCTAACACTCCCCCAGAATCATAATGAAGAAACCAGAAAAAA
Organism: Fusarium chlamydosporum; assembly: GCA_014898915.1. Classification (NCBI taxonomy): domain Eukaryota; kingdom Fungi; phylum Ascomycota; class Sordariomycetes; order Hypocreales; family Nectriaceae; genus Fusarium; species Fusarium chlamydosporum. The sequence continues at coordinate 57,214 of JAAVUD010000117.1, forward strand.
CAATCCATTGAATCAGTGTTTCTTAAACATAAAACATGTCTCTCGTTGAGAATCGTAAGTAGTTCATAAGAACCTTTCTGTGTGTTGTGCCATAAGCATTCGTTCTGTTTCATTTCCAAAGCGCTTCTTCAGTTCCGTGTCAATTTCAGATTTAGAAGAGAGACTTGAGCCACTCTGTGGCTCTCTTGTACGTGCCGTAGCTGCCGTACTTGTTGTAGTTGTAGGAGCCTGGAAGATTGTTAGTTTGCGATGCTCCAGAAAGAGGTCCTGGAGAATTTGGGTTGTTTGGATGGGAGTGTCACGAACCGTAGTTGCTGTACGTATTGGGGTAAGATCCTTGGAAGCTGAGTCAGTCCTGGCTGGTCTTCGAAGGGAAGAGGGTCACATACCGTAGTTGGAGTACTTTGTAGGGTATTTGCCTAAGTGATAGTCAACACCGAAAGTTCTTAATAACGAAAAAAGTGTTACAAACCGTAGCCAGTGTACTTTCCGGCTGGCTCAGGCTCGGGTTCGGCTTCTCGCTTCTCTACGTCCTCATCACGCTTGTAACGTCCGTAGTTGGAGTACTTCTTGTAATTGTAACTGCCTATAAAATAGTTAGTACCAGGGAAATTGCGAATACCGAGAGTCACGGACCATAGTTGGAGTACGACTTGGGCGGGTATTTTCCTGAAAAATGGTCAATATCAGGAAGCTCGGGGACAAACGGCTTAACAAACCATAGTTCGAGTAACCTGGCTCTGGTTCTGGCTCAGCTTCACGCTTCTCTACCTCGTCGTCACGCTTGTAGGTTCCATAGTTGGAATACTTCTTATAGTTGTAGCTGCCTGCGAAAGAGTCAACACACGAAATCCCAGAGTGAGTTGACTTTACAAACCGTAGTTGGTGTACTTGGTGTACTTCTCGGGATATTTTCCTAAGATAGAATCAGTGACATATTCAAGAGCTTTTCCTCATCAACACTCACCATAGTTGGTATAACCAGGAGCTGCCTCCGGCTCTGCTTCAGGGACAGGAACAGGGGCCGGGGCAGCAATAGCGCCGGCGGCGAGAGCAGCGACAGAGATAACAGAGAGCTTCATGCTTATTTCTGAAGAGACACAATACTGTAAACTGTGTGGAGGAGTATTAAGTTGGTGAGGCTGAAAAGAGGTTGGTGAGAGAAGGTTGGTGAATGTGAACTTCAGCTCTGGATGGGAACTCCAGCTTTATGGACGAGGACCAACAGCGTGCTACCTGCAGCATTATCCTCGTGGTCATCTTGATGAACCTTACTCCTTCTCGCAAAGGCAGTCCTGAAGCCCTTCCCACACGAACAATTCCCCTCTCCAAGTCTATGCCTACCCTCCACGGACTACCACGTAGCAGACGATAGCGTCGGCTTCCACGGCATAGCTATGAATACCTAAGTTCTTGGTATACCGCTAATGCTTGTGAAGTCAAAGGCAAGGAGCCACCTCGTATCAAGCCCATCATCAGCCGGGCCAACCCCAGAGTGCTCGAAGTGAGAGCTAGTGGAGGGGATCACCACACGGAGAAGGCTCTCCATTGGAGATGCTAAGGCTGACAAGCCCTCGGATTGCCTTCAGCAACCATCGCGAAACCTTCTTCATCATAGTCCAACTTACAAGAAGTTCTGCTTAGCTTCGTTGCTCAGCGTGGCTAACTGACTAACTCCGGCTGGCAAGATAACCGGAGCGTCTTGTAAGCGATGAGGTTGTCTCGTGTAAGCCATGCGGAACTCTAGAACTACTCCTTCTGTGAAGGCTACCAAGCTGAAGGCCAGCATATTTCCTCTTTAGGACCAGCCACGATGTCGTAGCGTCGACGATCCAGCGCCTTTACTCGATCTAATGCACGTTTGAGCAGCGGGGTTTGCTAGTATTTTTCGAAAGACGTAAATAACACATCAAACTTTATGTGTTTGTGTCAGATGTGCATAAGGTCGATAGTTGAGAGTTTTCGGCTGACTAGATTCGAAAAAGTCATGATGTATTCGACGGGGATGGGAATAAGTCCGCCTAAACTAGACCCTTGACTATACGATGTAGTCGACACGACTAGGCACGGATATACGGCTCTCGTATTGCGATAAATACAAATCATTTGCCTAACTGATGTCATTAATTAAACCAATTGCCGATGCGGGGGAATCTGGCAGAGCAGGCAAGGATTGTGTAAACCACCAAAAATGAAGCATGTCTCAGCCCCAGCAAGCCTCATTTTTCTGACATTCCAATGCCGTTAAGCAGTTATACCAGAACACCACAAACTTCTGACCCGTTACTCAAAGGTCGCCATGCTGCAGCCACTGTGGCTTCCAGCTGAATGATTCCGTTGGTTGATTTCTGCGCTTGTAAACCACGTTTCTCAGTTACAAGAACCCAATCGCCATGGCCCTGAAGGTCATAACTCGCACAACCATAATCAGGATTGACAGGGATGTGAGGCTTCCTTTCCTGCATTAGTACAGTTTTTCTTTTTATCTTACACGATGCAAAGATAGAGAGAAAGTGCGCGATCCAGCCCTGGGTCGAAAAGCAGCCTCAGCCTTCTCCCGCAACGCCACCACGTATTATCACGATCGACTATGTCCATGTAAGTAAGATCGTCTCTATCTCGGATTCAAGTGATTGGTGCCCGCCTCGTTTATCGTGTATGTTGGCTCACCTTAGAACAAAACTGTCAATCATCCAAGTAACGTAGTAAGAGCTACCAAAAGCCTCGAGTGACAAATTCTTGGCGAGACCCTTGCGATATCGTGATTATCTCATTAGGCATATTGAGAGTTTCTTGGTATGCCTTCGGCTGAAGCGGCAGTGGGGGAATTGGGTTGGCACTATGATTGTCAGCCGCTCACTTTCTTATGTTGTGAATGGTTCTCGAGAGTTCCCCTTCTGATTTTATACGAGAAGTTCTGCGCGGCTCTCGTTTAATTCCTTTTACCTTGTTCTTAGCTGGTTCAAGTGTTTGCCTTTATTCAATCAACTTCTTATACCCAAGATTCTTGTCTGTCGATTCTTGATCATTATCATCAAAACCTCATCACCGTAGCTATGGCTCCCAAGCGAGAACAAGAATCTGCTCTCTTGAACCCTCAGGTTGAGGGTCATGAAGACTCAGACGAAGATGGAGAGACTTTCCACTATGTGCCTCCTCCCAGAAGGCGACGCTGTTCACCTTGTAGATGTTTCGGATGGACTATGACACTCCTCATGGTCGTCGTCATCTCAGCTCTTATGGGTGCTTGGATCTCAATGGCATATCTCCAGATCGATCAAACATGTGCTATACACACAACAAAGTGGTGTAAGCCCATCACCGTGGCCTATCATCAAGAACTATTATCTGACCTGTGACGCTTTAGCACCGGTCCTCAAGGACATTGCCATAAAGTACAAGGAAACACACTTTGATGGCAAATTTATGGAAGAGAATGTGTTCCGCAAAAATGGCTCTGCCGAAGTGGACAAGGCATGGGAATCACTAGGAGTTGACTGTGAGTATTTCACTCATCATGTTGCTGTAATATCGACTAACACTATATAGACCGACCTGGAGTTATCTCTTACGAAGATGGCATTGCCAGTGGTCTTACAGATGCCCATGTCCAAGTCAGTCATGAACATGGAGGCGGTTTCATCGTCAACGTTGAGGGCATGCATCACCTCCACTGTCTAGTATGCACAGGTCTCTCTATATAATTACTAGCTTTACTAACGTCAGTAGAATATGGTCCGCAAGAGCCTATACTTCAACTATGATCACTACAAAGCCATGGGCGGGCATGCTTTCGAGAATGACGGTGAAGTCTTCCGCCTACACCTCAGTAAGTCATATCGTCTCGCTTTATAGCATGACTCTGTACTGACTGAAGCAGCACATTGCCTTGACACTATCCGTCAGGTCCTTATGTGTAACGTTGACACTGGCGTTCTCGGACAAGTCTGGTACAACAAAAAGGACCCGAGCGCGTTCCCAGACTTTAACACCAAGCACACTTGCAAGAACTACGACGATGTCAGGAAGTGGGCGAAGTCCCTCCAGGTAATTTGCCGTTATCTCAACCATAAAACGAACAGATACTAACTTATGAATCAAGGCTCCCCCTCCGGATACACTACCACCAAACTTCCTCATTACTCCGGATTCCAAGAATGTTCTGGAGTTTACTCCATGATGATGCGCGTGCCAATATTTAAATAGTTTTACGATGATCATGTTGTTCCATAGCGTTAGGTGTTTGTTTAGGATGTATGATACATGTGAATATACTACACCTATACAGGGGCACAGGAGTTCCAAGTGAATATTACAAAATTTCCACCCACTAGGTTCATTATGGCATATGTTGTGATTCGACATAGCCTCTTTTTACCATCATTTCAACTGCTCTCCTACTTTTCCGCGTGATTTTCGCACTTGAGGGTTTATCTAAGTGCCTGGTTCTTTCATAACTTACCCGGAGTTTTACATCCGAGCACAGCTTCAAACTTCAGTGCAATCTGCATGCGGATGATTTCAAGCATTTAACTCTGTCTCTTTGGTCATACAGCTGAAATAAGCGCTATTGAGTATGCATTTCTCGTCCAGGAAACCGTCTTGAGAGCTGCCGTGTCGTTTTGTCTCAACCGGAAATGGTTCGTCGACATGCCAGTGAGCGCATATTCCAACCGAATACAAGTATTAGTAGCACATCGACGAGAATCACAACATTATGCAGAACAATTAAGATCAGGTTTACTTGTCGAGTAAATTCGTGTTAAATGAGTGTCCTTGTAGTTTCCTCCCAGAGCATAATGAGCGTGTCATCTATCTAGACTCTCCGTATTGAATCCAACTATCTTGCCTCGAATAGCATCAAGATTGTATCTTACACCTAGGCCTTGGCCTGGGGAGCTTCGGCCTGAAGGCGGTGGAAACCTCCAGAGACAGCAACATCCTTCTGCAATTGAGCAATGCGCTTCTGATCGCCGGTAGGGTCGCTGGACTCTCCAGACAAAGTCCACTCAAGGTACGAGTTGGTATAGTTGGGCTCGAAGCTCTCATCAAGCACACCAAGTCGCTTGCCGTACTTGGTGACCTTCTCCCAATCACGTCGGACGTTCTTGAGGTCCTTGCTGAAGTAGGCAAAGCTGCGCTCAAAGATCTTGCGGTTCAGCTCGGTGCCCATGACGGGCTTGAAGTCGACGTACTCAGCCCAGGCCTTCTCAGGCTCGGCGAGGACAAAGTCGGTGGCCTTCTTGACGGCACGGAGGAACGAGCGTACTTTCTCTGGGTTCTCGGCCAGGAAAGTCTCGTTTCCGATGTAAAGAATGGTGCAGAAGCAGCAGCAGCCAAGCTCAGCGAGTTCGTCGATGCGCAACATCTGAACATCATCCTTTGGACGGCCCTGAGCCGCGAGCCACTCCTCGAGTTCGACCATCTGGACATTCTCAAGACCAATACCGGCGTCGATCTCGCCCTTGATGATGGCCTTGGAGACGTTCATGCCACATCGCACAGCCGTGTAGTCGTCGGGAGTCATGCCATAGTGCGAGGTGAGTTCGTCAATCTGGATCTTGCCAAACTCGCCGACATAGCCGATGCGCTTGCCCTTGAGGGTGCGGAAGTCGGTGGTGATGCCTGAGTCTTTGAGGTAGACGACACCAGTGAAGGGCTCGTCAAGGAGACTTCCGATGGACTGGACAGGGAAGTTTCGGGCCTTGGCAGCCAGAGTGTGAATCATGGCTTTGAAGCCAAGGTCTACCTTGCCAGTACCGATGATCTCAGTGACATCCTGAGAAAGGTCAGCACTCATATCACAATTTCAGTCTGCGAAGCACTTACACTAGGATCATTGGGCTCAAGAAGAGCAACCTTGATTCCCTCCTCCTTGAAGTATCCTTTGGCTTGGGCCAGGTACAGCGGGGCATGGTAAGGCGTAGCGTGCCTAGACGTTGTTAACTTGAGATCTTATGCTAAAGGTCAAGGTTAGTGGTACCAGTTGGTGAGGAAAGTGATCTTATCAGTCGACATGTTGAAAGATCAAATGGTATACTGCTATGGTTAGTTCTCCGGTCACCCGGAAGAAAGGGGAGGGGATGTCAAGAAGCATGTCCTTTCGCTGGTATTATCCAGATCAAGTTCGCCGGTATTTCTCAGATCAACTGCCCTGCTTTGCCCGTCCTCAAGCCCTGTTCAAGATCAACATCATCTGGAGAGATGAGTTCGATCTATCATACCAGGTAGAGGGGAGGTACAGAGCATAGAGACAGTTGAACACCCGGATGCGTTCTTTTAAACGTTACCTTGATACATGGTAATAATTGCGAGAGCCATTGCTCCTTATTCGTGTGCTGTCACATCGTACCAAAAGTTGTAGATTCTGTGTTTATAACAAAGCTAGCGATTTCTAAAGTGTAGGACTGCACAATTGAGTTGTTGAAAGATGGGAAGAGAAAGTTGGAGGAGGGCACGTCTGATATAGGAGTGCCGAAGGCATCGAGAGCCCCTCAGCGGGGTTGTTGCGATTACGGCTCCCATTGAACGTCATCGTGCCGTGGATGCATATAGTTTTATTGGCTATCGGCTATCAATGGTGAGGGAATATGGTTACAAATGGCTCAGTCTAGGTGATAAAATGCTCAAGAGTGCTTAAGGATTCGGCTTAAACGGCCACATCGTGGGGGCTTGATGCAGTAGTGCTAACATCCTGCAGGTAGTTCACCTGATAATGATGATATGACAACGAATTATAGATGTAGAGGGAATCAATTAGATTTGAGAACTGAAAACACATATCTCTTGTTAATGTTTATGGTTAAAAGGTCTATACCTAATATGCGTGGTTGGTTGAGGAAGCACGAAAGTGGTACATATTTAGGGTAAGTGAGTCGTTATCATCAAGGTTCACCAAACCATCTGGCGATTCCTGCACTCAATTTACCAGTACAGTAACTCAGCGGTTCAATTCTTGGACTGAAAGGTGTGGGATGTAAAACAAGATGTCGCTTGGAATTTGGCAACAACTCTGCAGATGATCTGACGATAGTAATGCGCTATATCATGAGCCAATGCAGCATAACTTGACACTTTGTGAGAATAGCATGATCCCCATTATAGCCGCCAGCAAACCCGGTCTTCTTCAGAAAAACTGCCGAGTCTAACACTCGCGGCTCAAAGGATGCTTGCTGTTGGACAACTGAGTCGAGATCCACACACTCTTTACGGCTAAACATGCCTCCGTGATGGGAATGTTGAGCAATGAGCTTGAAGGAAACAGTAAGTGCTTCAAAGACTCGGACAGCTCAATATGCTGTCTGCTTTGTACTCACATTATGATTTATGTCGAGCTATCCGTTGTATATCTGATGAGGAGTAGTACACTACCTTGAATCCCTCAAACGAGCAACAGGGCATCTACACCAACTACCAAGATAAAAAACTTTCAACGAGCCTCATAACCACAATACTTTGTGCATAGCGGGCCTGTTCCATCAGCCCCTTCTCAAAACTTTCATAATTAGCTCCGTGCCCTCAGTTGGCCGCCCGCCTGTCATCAAATTAACAAGTTAAAGCTACCGTTAACAAGGCTGAAGAGCCGCGTACCATAGCGTGAACGAACAAAATGTCTCATCAAATCCACAAACTCTCCCCCTGACTGCTTCGGTATGTGCATGTACGAAAGTTAGGCGACAAGCTTCAAAAAGCCATACCATAAACCTTTGATTGGCTCGGGGAGCGAATTCCGAGCTGAACAGCTGGGGGATGGAGAGCTCTTGTTCACCCGAGATGAGATTGAGGCCCTTGGAAGGAAGGGAGAGATTCTCGGTGTCCTAAATAGGAAATGTAGGGATTCCAGGACCGCGGATGCTTCCACCCGTTGCATCTTCGGTGTCGAAAAAGCGTAGGTCTTCACGTGGGGGGACGTTCAGTCTGCAGTTTTCTGCTCGTGTGCTCCAATAAGTTCATCAAATCCGAGACAATTCTGATCTCGGTAGCTCCCCCAAATAGGCGACCGAGGGAATCTCGCTCGGTGTGTGAGAGGCTGAGACTGTTTAAGTTCCTGCAGCACAACTTACCTAGCTTGGCTTTTCCTTCACCCCACGCTTTTTGTTTGACATATGCGCGTAAACCCAAGTAAAACATTGGGAATGGGATATTTTCATCTTCCCCGGTGCTCGGACCAAGTAAAGCATAAACTGAGTTAAGCACACGGGGTTGCTTATTGTGGCCTGCCTGCTTGCATCTGGGATGTGAATCCCCATGCTGTGCCGGTGTCAGTTTTTGATGTGATTGACACGCGAGCTTTTTCTACTTGCACGGGATATCGAGATGCGAAACAATTTAACCTACACGGGTCATCCGTTAAGGTTACAGTCCAGAGAGATTAAGAATTGATTGGGTGTTGAAGGATGCCTGTAGAAGAGGTGTCGCGTGTAAGCTGGCGATGCACTTTCTTTCTACTATGTACACAGAAGTTTCGTAAGTTTCCAGATATAGTAACATCACAGAGTCAACGATGGAATCATAACACTGATGATCAACACATATGTACATAGCTGATGAGGCTGGAGACTGAGAGGCTGAGACAAGACCCGTCTCGTCGGACAAGAAACAGCCTCAGCAGCGATGACGTCGATCAACCATTCCAAGATTGGTGAAGGTTGCCAACACAACACAACACAACACAACACAACACAACACAACACAACACAACACAACGCAGGACTGGAGAATCCCGTGATGATCACTAATAGCGGAGGGACTAATGTATGGATTATACAGCACCAGTGATTAATGTACTATGTGATACCCCCACTAAAGGCATCGTATATCACATCACATCGGAGAAGGATCTTAGTAAACGCCGACCTCATTCGATTCACTAGGAAACAGAATCAAGGCTTTTTTTGAACGCCCGGTATTTACAAAACGACAAAGACCGACCGGGTGGTAGCCGAGACAGCCGTAATTACGGCCGGTCGGTGGTTCGGTCGAGTCCGCCCGTCAAGCTTCCGCCACTTACAGCCTGGTTACTTTTAGTTGGACCTGACCAATCTCTTATGTGAAGCCTTTGTTTTTTTGTGTCTGATACACGGATGTATGCATAATACGTCAATTCATCAACCTTGTAATGTTACGTATTGCAGCAGAAACAGGAGGCAGAAGGGAATAACTTAGTATGCATTATTTTCGGCCACTGCCGCACCGCACACATGCCAGGGCAAATGAGATGATGCGGAATGGATCATCATTCAGGGACTTGTACGTACTTGTGGAAACTGGGACCCCGACTGTGCCGTGCCGAATGCGCCAAGAAAGATGATGATCACTGTGGCGGACCATGGTTCAGGTCAAGGGCTTCGAGTGTACTTGTGCTGAAGCAGGTGGACAAAATAAATCACACCATATCTCTTTATTGGAGGACCAGGTTCTGCTGTACACAAAAAGGACTCACAGATTTGAGCAATGTATCAGCATCATTGGTTACACTCTGTGGGGAAAAGACAAAAAAGAACAGCTCTCTGCTTTGCTGTCTTTTGATATTGGGACGTACGTCTGAATATCAGTTTCACAGCGTTTCATGAGAGATGAAGATCTGGATGTGCGGCGGTTGGGACTCGAGGCATGACAGATCGACAACTTACAGGGCAGGGCAAGGCACAGCGTGTCTCACCCGCGCCTCTGCTTGCGTTGCCTTGGGGGTTTGCTTTGCTTTGTCGCCTCCAAAAAAACTGACATCACATCACCAAATATCTCCAAGCCAGGACCATGTTTCTACGGGCAGTTTCCATTTTACATCATTGCCAAAGCTTCAGAACCACCGGTCAGGCACAAGAAGCCGAGTTTTTGCCTTCACCGCGTCTTTGTTTTACCCCTCAATTTAGTTGTTGCGTTGCGTGTTGCTCTGAAGATCATCACCACACCAACCTAGTTTAGTTGGCATAACGACTTTGTCTCCCTCCCACCAAAGATTCGTGGTGCTGTTCGGGGATAAAGGGTCCTGCGGATCAAGGAGCTTATTGGTTTCCAACCCAGACCTTTTTGCCCACTCGCTAACGAGTAGAGCACACCATCGTCAAATTCGTAGCTCGTGAAACAGGCATGCAGATCTACAGCACAGCGCAAAGTGCGCCTTGGTGGTGCTCAGGGTGCTGAATCCGCCCATTACTGTACATCATACCTACTGAGGCACGAAACTCTAAGCAAACACATCCCATCTCTTTGTTCCGAGTATCCGGGTATTTGAGTAGAGGCAAAATATGATGATATATGTGTTCATTAAAATGTGCTACGTAAAGCAGAGATAGTTAAGGTACGAATGATGCAGTGTTGGATATGCTGTCATACCTCAAGCTTAACTTGGCGCTTCCATTGAGGCGTCTGAATAATACAGCATGAGCCTGGACCACGATGATGACCAGGGGGATGCCTTGCACGGACCTGCAACCTCCGTCATCGTTGAACAAAAAGAGAGGGTGAGATTGGATAAGCAGCGGATGTGGCTTGGAACCAACCATGTGGCTCGGGGTCTTCCAGCAGCAGCTTCGAGACTCGACACATGCTGTTCTAGGCCGAGTCAAATGTAAACAGCCTATTCGTTCTTGCATTGCCAAATTTCATTTTTGTGAACATGTGAACGTATACTGACTGCATTGCATTGCATCGTGATGAGCACGGGTACGACAGAGAGCCTTTGATGAAAGCGAGTGGGCGATCTAACTCGGCCACGTCGCCTCGTCAACTCTACAAACTTCCCACGGCGCGGTGATAGTTCAGTTAGAGAGAGAGCTAGCTGGCTGGGTTGACTCGTGCTGATGAGAGGGGTTGTACAGTAGGGCAGGGCAAGATAAACTCTGATGGATGGATGGATGGTAATTAATTAAGCATTAAAGCAACCATGTGTTGCAATGACATCGAAACACTTGGATAGAGTCTCGTAACGCGGGGAGACAGACAACCTTGAAATAAACGCAAACGTGCAGTAAAAAGTCCATGCACCTAATGCTTTATGGAGATTGATATCCAATATTCTGTACTCGGTAGAGAATAGGTGAGAGATGACCGACCTTCAAGACCCTTTGGAGACATTGCGCAATGTAACATGGGGCCATAATAATAATAGTTGTGACAACTCAAGATCAGCTTTACCAGAAACGGAGATCAAACTCGTGAGATGAGAATAGATACGGATACAATATTCGGAGATTGTTAATACAGTACAGTACAGTCAGCAGAGTAACATTGACCTCCATACTATCCTATCTCCGCCCCGAGCGGACGACGGTCTTTTCGCTTCGCTCCAGTGGAGAGTTTAGGGAGTTTTGGTTCGCGACTTCAGAGCTTGTCGCTTGTCCACCCCCGTCGTCGCCGTCGCGGGGCACCACAAATCTGCCCCGACACGGACACCTTCTCTAAACTTAGAGCAGCTTAGGGAGTATAGAGAACCCCCGATGAACCAATCATAGATACCGTCATCGTCCCAGTTCAGTGTGTCCCTGCCCTGCTCCTCACCCCCATAGGTAGTAGTCGCCCGTAGCCCAGGTGAGTATCTAGGTAGCTAGAGGTACGTACTCAGTAGAAACTCGACCCTTCTATTCTGTCGCCCCCAACCTGATCAAGTCACTCCCCAGCATCAGTTTACTTAACTCTTCACCATCACCACCAGATTTTTTCCTCCCCAATCCATCCATACCATACCAATTCAATCCCACATCCTTGTCCATTCTGTTGGTCAGGCCTGGTACATTTCACCCGGTGACTTGACTGGTGAGAGAAAGATCACTTCTGCATAAGACAGCTCAGTAATCCCTGGCCTGGCAGGCATTGTCGGGACTTTACTACTATTGCTACTGCATCTCAGTGGACCCTTGTCCTGTCTGTCTTGCTTCAAGACAAGAGAATCAAGACAGCCTTGCCTTGCAGGTCTCGTCTCCAACATCATCCTCCATCTTTTTTTTTTGTCTCTCGCCCCATTCTTCCTTTTCATCACACTTCTTCTTCCCTTCCGCTTCCGCTTCCGCTTCCTACTTGTCCTTTCTTCTTGACCGAGCTCCTGTCAACTATTGGAACCAACCTCAGGGATTTCCCCACGCTTACCTCCAAGCTTCTGAGACATACATACATCTACCCACCGAGCCTGCCTACCAACTCTACCGGATCAGACCTTTGATGAAGTTACTTCTTCAACTACAAATCGTCGCCAACATGAATTCCAAAACCTTGTAGCGAATTGCAGCGCGCGAGCTTCTGTATTCAGGTTTGCATCTTCAACCTGCATCACCCGAACCCTAATCTACTCGTTCAACGCAAAAAGAAAAAGTCTATTTCGCTTTTTTGAGACTCAACTCGCTCCACGACAGCTTCACCTTACTCTTCATCCAACCGTTGACTACTCTCGACCCCCACGCCTAGTATTAGTACTAGTACTCTACTTCTACTATTACGACTTTTACGTCACGCGCCTACTACGATCACCTCCTACTCCTACCAAATCATTTGTACTCATCGACCTCGTTGCCTACTCGTCAAAATGATGATAAATAGCATGGCCTCGAAGCGCAATTCTCGAGTCTTTGTGGATGAACACACACACACCACAGAAGGCCAACGAACACCTAACGGCACACATTTACGATCAAGACAAGGTTCTCGCAGTGCTTCCAAGGAAGAAATGAAGCAAGAAGTGGAAGAAGCCCTTTCAAGTATGAGTCGTTCGCAAAGCATCAGTTCTGTCAAAATGGAGACTTCCCGGTCGCAGTCCACCAACGACAGCGATTCACGTTGTAAGCCATTCTTTAACTGGATCCACCGACCTGTAGCTAACAAGTATAGCTTCTTCTATACCACCCGATCACGTTCCATCTCCCGATGGCCGACCTTACAATTTCGGTATTGTTATTCCTGGCGTCTATCGAAGCAGCTTCCCCAAGTCTCACGATTTTGAGTACATCAAGGGCTTGGGATTGAAGACTATTGTGTACGTAACCCAGTATGATATGTTGTGACTATGGCGCTAACCAGTTATAGCACACTTGTCAAGAAAGATGACCTCGATCACGACCTCGATGCTTTCATTACCAGTGAGGGCATTCAACAAGTCGTCTTCAACATGAAGGGGACCAAGAAGGAAGCCATTCCACTGGACACAATGAAGGGCATTATCAACGTTGTCCTCGACAAGTCAAATTACCCCCTTCTCATCCACTGCAACCATGGAAAGCACCGAACCGGATGTGTCGTTGGTGTTGTCCGCAAGATCACTGGCTGGGACGCTGCAAGGGTTGTCGCAGAGTACAACAATTATGCCGAACCCAAGGCTCGCGAATGCGATGTCACATATCTCCAGGGTTTCGAAGTTTCAAGCCTGGTCCTTTCCAACACACTGATGCAGAAGGACATTGTCTCAAGATCCGAGCGTCTTCAATCACGTACGTTCTTTCGGGCCGTTGTCTTTTCTACCTGCGTCTTGCTCCTGTGGTTCATGTCTGGATCAAGGTTCCGCGCAGCTACAAGAACAGAACCTCTCTGAACAGGGTAGCCATGTGACATCCACTCACAACACCTCAACAGAACTATGATTACGACTATGTGTACGGTCCAAAATCTTTCTCGGGCATAACTTTGAGAGCGCCCTTTCAAATAAAAGACACACAACGTGTTCTACCAAACAATTTCCTTACACTATATCAACAATTCGATTCCAAGTTGATGAACGACGGAAGACGAGCAACAAACAAGATGCTCAGATATCGACAAAATCGAAAACATTAAATGGAATCGGGAGTTTTCTTTTCACGACTTTTCTATGTATTTTTACGGCACCGCCGTACACGGTTTTCGGAGACGAATCAAGGGCTGAGAATGTCTTCCGGAATGGCGTTTTATTCTAGAGAGGGCGAGGGAAGGCACTTTCAAATGCTAGACTTTGGGCTGAAAGAATAGCCCCCTTTCGAGACGAAGAACGAAAGGAAGAAAGAAACAAAAAGAAAGAGTTGCTGCTTGTGGTCTGTTAGGAAAGCAACGGCGTTGGACGGAATACACGGTTTTTAAGCTGTATTAATAGATTCCCGCAGATGATACCTGGATAGCCGGACGTTGGGTAAAGTAGCACAAGAAAAAAAAAGTGCAATTGTTCAAGACGACTACAAGACCACAAGGCACGATGATCTGTGACTTTGACCGTGCTATTCCCTTGTGCTTATGCTTGATGCAACCATTTTAGATGTGGAAATATATTACTGAAGGTTGGCGACTCAGCCCAATTCCTTATCGTGCTGACTCAGGCAGTTCAGGACAAACATTACTGAAAGTCCTGTCCGATTGAGGCTGATTTCGCTATATTTGGATGAAGTCATACATCGAAATTGTGACTACGTCTCTTGAGAACGAGATCAAATGCAGTTTCTGCTTATGTGAACACTGCAGCTTACGGTTTGCGGGCACATCGTATTACAGGGAATTGATGTCTATAATGCAGCTCGGATCTACTATCTCGTATTGATGGTAAGCTCGTTTCTGACGCATGTCTTGGGGCATTGTTGGTGAAGGCATCGTGGGTGGTGTTATTTCTCTCGTGAGCTTCCTACAAGGCGTTTTCGAGATTTGAAAGCGGATCTTGTGGTGATACCGGAGATAACGATTAAATGCCACCCTTTGGTATTTTGGGTAGTCACTCATGAGACGAGGTGCAGTATTGGCAACTTTACCTAGCTGTTTTCCATATTGACTGGTGGTAGGTTTTGCGAAGTGTTGTTTTGTACAGCTAAACTCCATATTTCCATCGTCATCAAGTATGTCCCCGTTTACCTGCCTGACTGATACCACCACTTTTCGTCCGAGCCCCAAATATTCCCACGTTCCTGATGCTTGCTCGCATCAAACATATCGTACATCATATCATACATATCAAACCACTTGATGCTTAGTCCCTCCCACCCCAGCGGTTCCTCTCAACCCTAGCCTTGGCATCCTTGTCGAAGTCTCCGTTGGCATAGACCCATCCTCCAGCAACACAGTTAGCCGCGCCCAAACCAATAGCAGTGCCGCGTACAACACCACGAATGGAGAAACGGCCACGGAAGGGCTGACGACGACGTAGGGCTAAAAGCGCATACAGACCGGACCAGGCAGCCGTCAAACCAGCGCTGCCAGTAGGATAGCCGGACAGGTTGAGGTAGGATGAGAAGAGCAGCGGAGGGGTGAAGATGAAGAGGGGCAGGGATGGGGGCCGCGCGTGGAGGGCGGTTATAAGGGTTGCTAGAAGAGATGGAGGGAGTGATGCAGCTACGGTCATAAGTGTCAGTTGATATGTTTCTGGCTCTATTCGTATTGTGCTTTGAGTCATATGGTGAAGTATGTGATATGAGTTGAGGTTGCAAAGATGAGCGAAGGTAGAAGAGGATCTCAACTTACTTCCCCAATCGTTCAGATATCCAAAAATGGATTTGGAAGCGGCAGGAGCCACAGTGTTCTCGTTCGACATGATTGATATAGTGCAATTGGTGCTGATCAATGAGCCTGGAGTTAGTCGTAAACGTGATGCTCACAAAAAAAGAGAAGCTATTGCTGCTGCAAGTCTACCCCGGTCAATTTGTGACGTCGTGCATGGCCTGATGACTAAGGCGTTTCCTTCCCGCGTCTACCTAGAATGGGAGGAGCTACATGGTTAGGTAGGTAGACTAGTTACCTGTAGTCTAACGTTAGTTAGTTCCCGTATTGATGCCTTCCAACGACTTAGACTTTACCTCACAAGTTAACCTTGTTAGTATCAGAATCCTTCGACACGCACACATATGACGCGGAAGCTCTCCACAGCATAATAAATCTTACAGAATAATTATTCCGTGTTTCTATTGTCTGAGACGAGCGGTCAATGAAATGACCCGAATTGTTTCGGACTAACAGGTCTAGCTTCAGAAACACTGCCACAGTTGAATCGCCCGAAAGAGGTAGGTCGTACATCGCTTCGCACCCGATCAGATCTTAGTATCAGGAACAAAAACAAAAGAACGTTCGATAATTCGTGGCTCTGTTTGCGCCTTGCCATTCCCGAAGGATTCAAGGGCGCGTTCCAGGCTCGGTCTCATTACTCGTCTATGTAAGTGAAGAGAAAAACAAGAAAGACAATGTTTATGATGCAGAGAACAACAAGAACCCATCTAACAATAAGTGAAGGAAATAAAATAATGATTATAATGGGGTATAATGAAGAAGTGAAAGGCACAAAAAGAAAAGTAAAAGACTTTAGTCATACAGCTTCCCGCCTACTGCCTCGTTCCGATGTCATGTCATGATGTCGTTATTAGAAACCCTCAAACCTCAAAATCAGCCTTACCCCTAATGATCAGCGCCCGCCGCCATGGTAATATCGCGGATCCTGCGTGTAGACGCTTTGATCATATTCGCCCCAGCTCTCGTTCGAATGGCCCTGGCCGTACTGCGCTCCATACTGGGAGTACGATGTCGCATCCCACTGCTGTTGGTAGTTCGCATCGTATGCTTGCATGTTGTACTGGTCTCCCGAGGGTCCAGCCGTCGCATAGCCTCCGCTCTGGTCAGCGCCAGACAGCAGGTTCAGGTCGAAGGCGTCTTCGGGGCTGAGCTGGGAGAAGTCGAACTGACTCAGTGCACCACCTGCTTCTTCTCCGGAGGTTGCTATCCGGCCGTGGTGCTTGCTCGAGCGCTTGGACGAGCTGCCGCCTCGGCGAGAGCTTGAACCCGAAGCGCTCTCGTCGTCTGTGGACTTGCGATGGCTCTTCTTCTTGGAGGACTTGGAGCCTGAGCGAGTGTACTCGCAACGAAGACTATTGCTCCGACAGCGTTCGCAGCCGTTCTTGTCTCCACTGCATCGGAGCTGCACATTATGTCAGCGAACAAGCTCTAATAAAAGCGGCCGACTATGGACCTTGGCGTTGAACCCCGGCTTGCAGGATGCGGCTTTCGCTAACCAAAACGCCGGATAGAAGGAGACTGTCATACCTTTTTCTCGTGGCATCTATCGCATGCCTGGTGGGAACTGGAGCGAGCTGTGACAGGATCGAAGCCGTTGCGAACGCTCTGAACCTCATCCGTCTCAGGATCGTACTTCCACGTTCCAAACATGTTTGTAGTATGTGTATGTATAAGTGTGTCTGTATATCTGACTGTTCTTGATGTCCAAAGGGAGAGTGAATCTCGGTGACCCATAGAATAAGAAGCGAGTGTATAAAGATGATAGTGATAATAAGCAACTAGCGTGCAAAGATAGATGTAGATATCCAGTTGTATATATGTATATCAAACTGCCCTTGACCTTGAAAGACTTGTGTGACTTGTTTTCTGCCTGACAGGAAGCAACTCATGACATCTTATAAACTCTTGAGGGGCCATCTCTTATGGATCATGGCCAAGCTAGAGGGTCTTATAGGCAGCCACGAAAGCCCAGCACCCTTCCTTCTAAACATCTGCCATTGAGAGAAATTCAGAGAAAAAGGGACCCCATCCTCGTGTGGACATGAGAGCATCGTGCCGAGCCGCACTGCCAGGCTCCCGTTCATGGGATAGGCACCATGTAGTTGAGGTACCCCTGTCATCCCGATCTAATGTGATTGTCCGGGTCTCCGTTTAAGTGTCCGGCCCTAAATCACCAGAAGGATCCGTTCGCAATGCCGGTGGAGGGGTGTCTTTTTTTTCTCTCTCTCGTTTTACATATGTAAAGTATGGCAATCTGTTACGTCGTTCTTGTTTTAGAAGCTAAGGGAGTGGAAAGGGCTGCCTGATTTTCCGGCAGGATCTCTCTGTGGTAACCTTGTAGTCTAAAGTTAGGTTTGTGTGAGTTGGAGTTGAGTAGAGACCAAGTATGGAGAGTAGCGTTGCGATTGGGGCCCTTTTTTTCCTGGTTAGTTTTTGATTCTCACAATGGTGTGTGATTGGTCCGGTTCATGCAGAGCCGAGGCATTCAATTCCTTTGATTCTCATGTACTCCATATTCCATACATAAAGTCGCGGCATACCTATCGAAAACGGCCTGTTCGAGAATACATACCCCAAGGCTACGGTCTGGGTGGCTGTGCCCGCATACCTAGCCCGTGTATGTCATGTTCTAGTATATGTAGATAGATATTGATAGTATGACGGTGTAACACCGCATTTGCAGCGGCCCCCAAGTTGGGCGCTTGGTGCTTATACACAGCACGGCGAGCTTGCCACGTCTGGCCATCTATGTCTTCCTCAACTGGCCAAAACAAGAAATGTCCTTGATGTGCCTTGCATCCTATGTGATCTACAGTAATACGGCACTGATCACTGCTCGGTCTGGATCAATTGCTGTTGGTTGAATTCTGTTGGTTTGGTCAAAGAAAAACTTCATTTCTTCTGTTGGTTGTTAGTCTGTAACGTGGAGAGAGAAAATGGTAAACTAAAACAACGCAGCGCCGCAATTTTAGGCAAAAGCCTCCACCAGCCGGTAAGTCAAGCCGAAGAACAGTTAGATGGTAATTAGACTAACCCTTGGACGTCATAACATTAATTAACCCCAATCTATAGTTTTATCGTATCATATTTCCTCCAGAAGACCGGGGAGTTGAGTCATCCATAGCGGGGGCTTATTTTATCTTCCCTTTAAACCTCTCTATTTTATCTAGGCGGACCCGCTGGAGTCCAACTGAAAGTAGGTACAGAATATGTACAACAGATTGCACGGGCAGCAGCAATACGATCTACAGTGGTTGCATAAGAGAAAAGCAATCCAAACAGAGTACAAGTCAGTCATCGGCAGTGTTTCAATAGGGGGTGGCAGGGCTGTGAGTGTATCATGATACTGTCTGTATCAAAGTTGCATATTGGGCTTATATCACGTATCAGCCTTGTACGGCACGGCGCGCTATATGAATGGTGGGATAACGGTGGGTGGTTCGAATTTAGGCAGACTGTGGAGGCTGAGGCTGTCATTC
Organism: Fusarium chlamydosporum; assembly: GCA_014898915.1. Taxonomy (NCBI): domain Eukaryota; kingdom Fungi; phylum Ascomycota; class Sordariomycetes; order Hypocreales; family Nectriaceae; genus Fusarium; species Fusarium chlamydosporum. Next base: position 76,131 of record JAAVUD010000117.1, read on the forward strand.
TTGGAACCTCCACTCATCACTGGACCATCATGGGACTCTCACAAAGCAGGCCTCAGAGTTTATCACCCCGTATATTCATCCAAATCGACTAACTGACTGACTGATTTACTTACCTGTATGCATCTCCTATCACCATAATCCTCAACGGTTTTCCAATTTACCCGCTTTCTTACAACCCTTCACATCTAGTGTGTCATGCCGCCCAATGCACGCTTTTGATCTCGCGGACTTCGAGAAACTCAGCATGCCTGATCAGATCCTCCATTGCGATCTGGTTATCGAGTTTCTGAACGCTCCCATTATCCCAATGCACGATGACCTTGGCGTAACGTTTCTCCGGTGCCAAGAAGGAGGCAATGCGATCACATGATGCATGGGGATTGAGAGAAATGGGATATGTAGGACCATTCTCCCGGTTCAACGTGCTTCTTGACTGGTCAATTACCTGGATGAGGTACCTTCCCTCTGAGGTGCGTTTGTTGCGTTCAGATGCTGTGCCCGTCCGCTTGGAAGACATCCTGGAATCTTGGTCCCGGTGATGGTTGTGGTTGTGGGCTATGCCCACTGGATGCGGGCAACATTTACAAGTACACTTTGTGGGATCCATGGTTCGATGCCGTCCTTTGGATTCAAGAGGCAAAACATAGGTACCATAAGTTGAAGCTCCCCAAGTGGGTTGTGACGCCCGACCACTGTTCCGGAAGGTGTTGATCTCTGCGGGGGTTAGATGGGAGAACTTACCATCCTGGTGGGAGGTATCTTCTCTTCTCGATCGAGCGCTGCTCTTTGGATCATCACGATCACCTCTCCTTGAACTGCTTCCCCTGGAGGCCTCTTCGGAATGAGGACGCTCTCTTCCCGGGTCAGAATGGCTTCCCCTCTGAGGAGGGACGTCCCGTGAGGATGGAGAGCGTTCATTTGCTCCCTCGTGACGGCGGTCTTCCTTGATTGAAGTTACCTCTCTATTGCTTGATGAGTGTCTTCTTTCGTGATCTGCGTACGAGCGGTCTCCCTCCCTTGATCTGACCCCTCTCTGAGATCGAGAGCGTTCATCTCTCTTCTCGTAAGGACGACCATCACTCTTTCCATAAGAGGGTTTGCGGGAAACCGTCGGCGCGCGATAGTAGTCACCATGAGCGCGATTGTTGCTATGTCGGCTGTAGTATCCATGGCCACGGTCTCGTGAAAAGGACTGGCTTCGCTTCCTAGCGGCGGCAGCGTCAAGATCGTAGCGTTGGGATGAGTACGACATGATGTGGTTTGTCGCGTGATACAAACCTGGGTATGCAAAAATAGTCTCGAGTTCGAGTTGCGGTTATTGATTGGTGCTGTAGTTTCTGACTTCTGATATTTTTTACTTCCTGTCATATTCACTTCACAACCCTCCATGTTATAAGTATCGAGTCTGAGAAGAAGCCTTGCTGACAACCTTTGAGCGTTTTCTCAACAATGAAATCGCCATAGTCTTGGTAGAACAAGAACCACGAATATGTGGTGTCTTTGTTCCATTCTTAGCTCTGTCGTGCCGTTCACTTGAACAGCACTGAACTGATACGATTATAAGAATTGTTCTGATCTCTTGCCAGCAATTGTCGTATCAGCTTGCTGTGAATTCCTTGTTAAAGCAAGTCGTCAAAGAAATCGAGTTTCATAACTTTATGGGATTCGTGTCTGTTCAGTTGTTCGATGGTGTTCATACTGAGCAACTAAACCTCTTGAGTTGAAAGGAACGGGTCCAAAGACGGCAGGTCGGATGTGTAGCTTTGATTAAGCCCGATCCTAACGTTGGATGGAAGCAGCGGGAAGACTGAAGAACGAATGGAGTAATGAGGCTCGGGTGCCTAACAGGACCCGACAGTAGGTTCTTAGGGGGTTCTGACAGAGATAAGGTCCCCTAAAACCGAAAAATCGAGACAGATAACCAATAACTTGGCTCGTCCTTTCTGCATGCAGTCTTCCCCACAGTGGCCAAAGGGGGCTAAGGGTGCGGCAAAAGCCACAGTCCACTCTCCAAAAGGCCAGCAAAGACATCCCCATTCCATTTCATCCCGCACTTTAATCTTTGCTTTGCTTCCTTCAACCCCAACTTTTTGGCATTGCCTCGTTTCCTTTCGTCTTCAACCGAATCCTTCTTCACCGGTGTCTTTAATCCATTAATCAAGATGGCTCTCTCTCCTCAGATGTAAGTAATGCAACTACTCACGCGACAGCTGGTCGCAAAGCTCTTTCATGGTGGCGCAAACGCGCAGAGAGGGACAATTGGCAACAAGAATGCTGACATGTTTCGCGATAGCACCAACCTGGTCATCATCCTGGGTATGATGCAGGTGTCCAAGCGCGTTCCCTTCGATGATCCCTTTGTGCTCAACGTTGTCCGCGCTGTCTACCTTGCCAGCAACGTCATCATTGCTGCTCTTTACTTCTACACCCAGCTGAAGATCAACAAGAAGAAGGGTACGATATACTTTCCGTAGCCTCCGCGAGGCAACCTCGAAACAGCGCAATGCTAACAGTAGCTTTATAGACCTCACCACCCTCAAGTACGTCGAGCCCGCCCCTATGGGTTCCACTGAGGAGGGCAAGCTCGTCACCACCACCATCCACGCCTACGACAACGAGCAGATCCGCACCGCTTTCCGTGGTCAGGCCATGGGTATGGCCATGATGGCTTTCATGCACTTGTACATGAAGTACACCAACCCTCTCCTCATCCAGAGCATTATCCCCCTCAAGAGCGCTTTCGAGAACAACATGGTCAAGATCCACATCTTCGGCAAGCCCGCCGCCGGTGACCTCAAGCGTCCTTTCAAGCAGCCCGCCGGCTTCATGAGCGCCATGCAGGGTGGCCCTGCCCAGAGCGACAAGAAGGCCGTTGAGGCTGCTGAGCGCGCTGGCCGTGGTGGTGCCAAGGAGGAGTAAAATGTTGTCACCGAAAGGATGATTTCATATTTCTTTGGCTGGGTTGGGTCTCTAGCTACGGTTGTAATAGACCCTGGTTGTACTATAATACAGGTGTGATGTGCAAAAGCATTTGTGTTGTGGCGAATAGAATAGGATTTTGAGCAATTCGCGAAATGACATTTCATGTGTACGATTTGAATACTGTTATGATAAAATCAAGCTCTAATCCATGAGAACCTTACTTGCTGGCTTCAGCCGAATCTGTGTGAATTGTAGTCACGTTTTCTCGTGTTAATTGGTGACATAATTCGGTGCTAGATCGCGACAAATCCGCCCCTCCGCCACATATCGCCGTCATACCGAAGCTACTTGGACCCTGATTTACCTCCTGCATTCTTTTTCTCCAATTTGCAGCCTGCTGCGACTCTCCTCGCTATATCTTGTAGCTGTATTGCAAAACTCGTGGTCACCCCTCCAACTAGTCTCGCGACATTCTTTAAAACTTCATTCTGTCATGGAGCGACCATCTACGCCACCCCGGGCGACAAAGCCTGCCCCTGCCATCACTCCTCCTACCCCAGAAGTTACGAAGCGCATAGTATGTTTGTGCGATGACATGTTATTGAGCTTTTCTTAGGGTGCTGACTCTTAACTAGGAAGAAAACCGACTCCGCGCAAAGGCAATCCGAGACCAGCGTGAAGCTGAGCAGCGAGCAACCGGCACTGTTCCCGAAATTCCTAAAAGCTCTGGTGGTTTTGTACCAACAGAAGATGTCTACATTTCCAAAACCGCCAACGGAAAACGACCGTATAGCTCCATCTCGACAACAGAGGCTAAGGGAACAAATCGAGATGGGCGCAATAAGGGTGACGAGGAGTCACTGCGGCCTGCGCGCAAGTTCACGAAGTTCGTTGATTACAATATGAGCGCTATGACCGATACAAAGGGTGGATTTTTGTCCACAGAAGACGATCCCCATAACTATGCTCTTGGTGGCAAGAAGCCAGGGCAGGCCGATGCAGAGCAGAGACCGAAACACATGAGCGTTCAGGAATGGGAAAGAATGCAACTAATACGGAATCTGAAGCGGCAGAAGGCGGGACCATTTGAGCCAGGTCTCAGTGTTCTCGCCGACGACGAAACACGCAAGAAGTGTAGAGACTGCAAGAGCCTGGAGATCGATTTTGTGTGGGAGGAGGTTTTCCACCTTTCCGTCTGCAACAAATGCAAGGAAAAGTATCCAGAGAAGTACTCATTGTTGACCAAAACTGAGTGCAAAGAAGACTATCTGCTTACAGATCGTAAGTTGTGTCACCAGGCATTCAGGCTACCACCACTAACATAAGATAGCCGAACTACGAGACCCCGAACTATTACCCCATCTTTCCAAGCCAAATCCACACAAATCTCATTGGCACGACATGATGCTGTTCCTCCGGTGTCAAGTAGAAGAGTATGCGATTAAGACAAAATGGGGTTCAGCGGAAGCACTAGACGCCGAGTACGAGAAGCGTGAGACTCAGAAGAAGGCGCGCAAAGAAGCCAAATTCAAGGAGAAGCTACTCGATTTGAAGAAAAAGACACGGACAGACGCCTTCCGCAGACAGGCTGGAAATCTAAGCAAGTCTGGGGCAAGTAAATTTGGAGATGCAATAGGTGGAGGGAAGCATGTGCATGAGTGGGGAAGAACTGTCGAAAACGAGGACGGTATGACGGTTAAGACTTGCGTGGATTGTGGTATGGAAGTTGAGGAAATGGAGTTCTGAGACATTGTATTAAATCTAGCGGTTGTTGCTTTATTTGACAGGTGGGGTTTGGAGTTGGGTTTCTTGTTGCTGACAGAATACCTGCTATACATATTAGAGCATCATATCTACCTACAGTCGATAGGCTCAAGATTGAAACATGGGTCGCATAAACAAGTTATGATTTGCTGACAAAACTGACCCTTTAACTTTGTTTCTTCTGCTAGCTGTCATTAAGAAGATTCCCTGTCAATGTGTTGGTGATCTCCAGGGGTATAACAAAGTTGATGCCTGGCAGCCTCACGCTCCCATGTTCCCAGCTTGTTCAGCCATGATTGGTCAAAATCTCAGCGGCAAAGCAGCGATACAGAGGATAGCACCAACTAGCAGCGTGGAAGTACAGCACAGGACAGCACAACAGATGCAACTCCAAGTACCGGCACTGGCAAGCTTGGTTTCTTAGCAGCACACGACTTGATGTCGACTTTTTTCCGATTTACGACCAACATAAAGTAAACCACGATATCACGACCTGACTGTCATTACAGATATTGTCCAAACCCGAATCTTCGCCGAAAACGATAACACGTGCTAAGGTTCTTTCCTTCGTTGCGCAGAGCTTCTAACCTAGCCTCGCTTCGTCACATCACATCACAGTCCATCCACGGCACCGAGCTTGTCCGACTTCGAACCGGCACTCGCTCGTCGTTAACATTTTCTCTCCCTTACCGACTCGAACCTCCATGCACCCGCCCAATTGAGAGAGGCGCACCGCGATGGGCCCAAATGCTGGGAACGGCGTGGGCGGAATGGAGATGGGGCCTATGATGCAGGGCAATGGCTCCAACCTGCCCCAGGCCACCGAATATACCCTCCAGGGTGTCATGCGCTTCCTGCAGACAGAATGGCACCGACATGAGCGCGATAGGAACTCCTGGGAGATTGAAAAGCAGGAGATGAAGGGCCGCATTGCCAACCTTGAGGGTCAGGCGCGGAGAGCCGATGCTACACAGCGCGTGCTGAGGAAGTACGTCACTATGTTGGAGCGCAAGGTCAAGGAGCAGACAGCTCAGCTTCAGGGACAGGAGGCTGTCGATGCGGAAACGGCTGCTAAGAACGACCGGGCTGCAAAGATTCAGGAGAAGCTAAGATGTGAGCAATACCCCTAACATATTGATTTAACACACTAACACTGCAACAGCTTCTTTGGAGGACATGCCTGTTCCTGGAGTCGATGGTATTAACTATGAGAAGCTCGATCGAGGCGATGAGGAAGCACAACGACAGGATCTCAAGACCTTCCTCGACCAGTGCCAATCCGAATTTATGTACCTTATGATTACCCCCGCAAACCCGCAACCCCCTCGAGAATCTCCTCCGCTACCGATAATGGAGGATCTGCGCGAAGTTGAGGCATTTGGCATGCCAGCTCCCCAACCCATGGAGCGGCAGTTCCAGCTACCCACTCGAAATGCTCAGAACCATGTCCAGGAAATGAACTCGAGAATACCTCAGCAAAACCACGTCCCTCACCCACAAAACCAGCAGCCTCAGTTTGTGCAGAAGCAGCAAGAGATGCAGCCTCAATCTATGGTCCGTTCCTCGGCTGAGCATCCCCCTGTTATGTACCAGAACAACAACGACTGGCCCGCCCCTGTATCTGTAACCTCTCGACCAGTTGAGGAACATGTTACTCCGGCCAACCATGCTGCGGAAGTTCTAGGTGGAATGGAAGATCCCGCCGAGCTCAGGGAGAAGCACTCTGCGCCACCAGAGAACGACGGATGGGATTTCCCAGAGGGTACATTCCCTGAACCTGGAAACTCCCAGTCTAACCAATCACAACCGAACAGACCCGATACGGATGCCTTTCCTACCGCTGACAACCTGCCCAAATCCCCAGGACGACGAGACAGTTCTCACCGAAGAAAAGGCTCCATGTCCAGACGACGGAGTGCCGACCATGAACTAGCTTTGGCAGCGCAAAAGGCTGAGAGTGGTAATTTCAAGCTCAGATTCGGTTTACGAGGCCATCTTGATACTGTTCGAACAATCATATTCTCGGGAGGAGGTAGCCCAGGCGAGCCAGAAATCTGCACCGGTGGAGACGATGGTATGATCAAGCGTTTCCACATTCCCAGATTAGATAGCCATGCTGGAAGTCTTGCGCACACAGCGTCAGATCTTGATGTCACGGCCAACTTCACACACCGCGGCCACTCGGGTGCGATTCTTTGCTTGACATCATGGTCTCCTTCACCAAACTTCTCGACTGGAGGTCGCGCGATCGGCGACGGCTGGATATTCTCTGGCGGTCAAGATGCTACCATCAGGGTTTGGGAACGTGGAAGAGTTGACCCTAAAGCAACTCTCGAAGGCCATACGGATGCTGTGTGGGCTATTTGCGTTCTCCCAGCAACTCTTGGTCAAATATTTGGAAACTCAAGTCCTTACGGCAACGCTGATCGCATCTTGGTCGTGTCTGGTGGTGCAGACGGCAGTGTTCGTTTGTGGTCAGTAAGCGCACCTCCGCAGCTGAGCTCACCACAACCTGGAACGAACCGAGCCATGACCGGCCGTGGAGGCAGAGTTCGCGGTAACTCGATGAGTTCTGGCAGCGCATTCCCCAACACCCCTCAAGCTACCATTGCATCAAATTCGCCTTTCAACCACACCCTTGTTCACAACATCTCGAGATCGGACGGTTCTACAGCTAGTCCGACATGCATTACACCTCTTGGCCCCACTGGCGAATCTTTTGTTGTATCTTACTCAGATGCCGCCATTATTGTTTACGACACACGAACCGGAGAGCAAATCGGCAATATGGATAGCTTGGAGACATACGACCAGACCATCAACACTAGTGTCAACGCTGTCGTGGCTACAACAATCGGTCTTGACCAGGCTAACCAGAACCACAGTGGTAGCATGGGCGAGGAAGATTCCAGCTCTGGTGCTACTGGCGGTGGACGTTCGATGGCCGGTTCAGGCGTAGAGGGCACCATCATTTCCGGCCACGAAGATCGCTTCATCCGGTTCTTCGACGCCAACAGCGGTAAGTACTCTGTTCGGTCACTAGAACCAAATACTAATGAACGCTTAGGCCAATGTACATACAACATGATTGCCCACCCAGATGCCATCTCCAGTCTATCTCTCAGCCCTGATGGACGTGAACTTGTCAGTGCCGGCCATGATGCCTCACTCCGCTTCTGGAGTCTCGAAAAGAGAACGTGCACACAGGAAGTGACAAGTCACCGAGTGATGCGCGGTGAAGGAATTTGTGCTTGTGTCTGGAGTCAAGACGGAAAATGGGTTGTCAGCGCTGGCGGCGATGGCGTGGTTAAGGTTTTTGCACGATAATGGAGACGGCTTATGATGGGATTTTGGTACGGGTGGGCGGTGCAATGTTGCTCGGCGGTTTCATGGTATGGTAGCAGTTTGATGATGAGACGGAATGGCTCAGCAATGAACGAGTAACCATCTCTGTTATAGTATCTGTGTGTGTGTGTGTTTCTATGGAGGAAAGGGTGATTTCGCTTATTTTATACTACTCGTCGATACCCGGCATTTAGTGATTTGCTCTTTTTCACTTCATAGCATTATCACTGGGAGTGTATTTTATAGTAACATAGGTATTCCTGGTCACTCTATTACGAAAGATGCTGTTTTTGAACGAACCCAACCCAGGGTCTTACATTGCAAATGTCCCAGTCAGTCGGCCATAGTAGTTGCATGGCAGTATCTCTCTCGTCAGAATCTGTTGCGCGGTAGGGTACTTGATAATGGTCCAAAAATGCAGCGACGAAGGGTACAAGGTAGCGAAAAAGAAGTACTGCAGATTGCTGAATGTATGCTTGCACGAGGATGAGCAACAAGCCCTCGCCTTTTATAGTTTCAGATTTTGCATCGATCAAGAATCAGAGCCAATAAATAGACTTTGTATTTGCACCTTCATGAGTTGGATTGGCTGCCGGCTTAGCAATCACGTAGGTGTATTGGATAAATAGACAATGGGCTTGATGGGAAAAGCATTGTGCATGACGGCAAAAGTGTAGTCAACATGCTATAGAGTTCTATGGATTTATGACCCTGATCAATCTTTTCAAGATCAGGCGGGGAGGATATGAAAATGGGGCTTAGCTCTTGATATAATGAAGAGAACGTACGTTTTAGATCTCAAAAGCCCTTGCGCATACTTCGAAGGCTGTGAACCACACACATCCTTACTCTGTGACCCGCACTGTGAGTCACAAAACCTAGAATGCGAGAACGAGCATAGATTAGGTTTACATGACAACAAGGAAACTTTTTTTCTTTCTTGTGACATGTATTACACTTCTGACAACTTGCAAAAGAAGCCCATGGAAGAGCTGAAGCCCGCACGATAGAGTTACTTGCCTGCTGTCTAAGTTCCGACGTGATGCAATAAGCTCTGCAAACATTAACGATCTGATATACTCTAGGTTCAATAGATAGGCTCGCCTCTTTTTCTTCTAGAAGCGAGTTGCTAAGAGACCCATAAGTAGAAGAGTTCTTAGCTCGAGAACACCTTCCTCGACTACCTTCTTCCATCACACCTCGACGTCAACTCGCAGTCGCTTCTATACTGATCAAACTTGCTCCTCTAAGAACCGGACATCTTCCTTGGTCATCATCTTTCTCTTTCAATCCAGGCCCTATCCCCCCTCCCAGCGAACCTAGGAAAGTCTTCTTAGTGTCCGCTCGAAATATGGATGTCTCTCGGCAGACTTCTTTTTACCATCAACCCTGGTATCAGCATTCTCTTACGCCGGTGGCTATTTTCATGACTGTGATTTCAATTGGTCTTTGGCAATGGATTCTCTTCCCCAATACCCCCAATATTGCTTTACAGTGAATGGTTAAGAAACCTCTGATTTTGATTCCGGACTTAGGAATCATGATCCTCAAGGGCTTTCTGTGGCTTCTTGACCTGTGGGGGCCGTTGGAAGACAGTGAGCAGTTGAAGCAGTGAGCCACCTTCTCTGTGCCCAGGGCCCTCAGGCAGGTCGCAAATTAACCTCCTCAGACAAATTGAAATAAACAATAGTCTAAAGTCTGGACGAAATACCTAACATCATCATCATAAAGTCTTATTATCCCTTAGGCCGATCATAGTGGTAGAGCGACGCGTAGAGTTTCCTTATCCGCCACAAGATTTTGCCAGTTCCCGTTTATTCGATATGAAGCTCAACGGTCAGAGCTATTCTTCCGAGTTGGTTTTCGATTTCAAAACTCAAGGGCCATTTCCAGATGACAGACGAGCTTTTGATATTGCCGTTGATAGCGGGTAGTTGAAATTGGACTACTATGGAACCTATCAAGACTACCTAATGGATACAAGCTCGTTGGGTTACAGGGTTTCCCAGATCAGCTGACGTCCTAAGCCGACGACGAACCTCGGCATCTTTTTGTGTTTACATATCAATGCAACAGCAGGCACATTTTCCAATAGTAAGCTTAACTTAGTCAATTGAATAAACATAAAAGAGAACTTCAAAAATGTCGACTTACGAAACCGCCCAAGACCAATTCATCACTGTAGATGGCATCAAATTCGCCTACCGACGCTTTGGTTCAGACAATGGCGTGCCTCTCACGCTGTGTATGCACTTTAGGTGAGTATCTCTGTAATCACCAGCGCAGATCCAATACTGACTAGAAAAGGGGAACAATGGACCATTGGGATCCAGCACTCATAAACCCAATCGCGGCTAAGCGGCCGATAATCATGATTGACAATGCTGGCGTTGGCCGCTCAGAGGGAGAAGTCCCTAAGCAATACTTTCTGTGGGCGCAGTACTACATAAACGTCCTGCGAGCACTCGGCGTCACGAAAACTGATGTGATGGGATTCTCCATGGGTGGATGCGTGGCGCAGCTTGTTGCTCTTAATGGACAAGGTCTTGTCCGCCGTCTCATCCTCTGCGGAACGATGCCTAGTAGCGGCGAGGGCACAGTATCAGCACCAGATCTGACGCCGTTCAATCTTCTCAAGAAGGCGCAGACCGAAGAAGAACACAAGGAGGCGTTTATGGTCAGCATGTTTGGCGTGTCAGAAAATAGTAAAGCAGCAGGCGAAGCTGCATGGAAGCGAATCACGGAGGCCAGGAAGGATAGGACTGGACACGTTGACCCAGCGAATTCGCATCGACAGGCGATTGCCTTTGCAAAGTTTATGGATCCAAAGCAAGCAAAGGATGCATCTTACGATCGGCTTGAGGAGCTGAGAATACCTGTCTTGATTGCGAATGGTAAGTTGAATGCGTGACTGTAGCAATGGAATTACTGACGTAAAACAGGAAGCGACGACGTCTTGTTACCGACGGAAAACAGTATTGTCATGTGGAGGAAGATGAAGAATGCCCAAGCGCAGCTACATCTGTACCCTGATTCTGGACATGGGTTCCTTTATCAGTATGCGGATGAGTTTTCAAAGCTGATTAATGTGTTCTTGGGTGATGATTTGAGAGTTTCTAGTCGACTATAGCAGACTAAGGCAGGAGTAGAAGGTTTGTAATTTCACGAGATATGTATCGCTCAACGTCCGTAGATGATTGAAATTAAAAAGATTGTATGTGCATTGAACGCCTGTCTAAGTATACCAATATACAGTTGCAAACACAGAACCTCAAACTCCTTGACCTCTATCCTTGTACCAGCTATTTACAAACCTAACCTCAAAGCCGACCACAAAAAGCGCTTCAAGAAACTAGTTTACTTGCACTTGCACTTTGGATCAAACACCACAGGGCAGTCACAGCAAACATCATCCTTGGACCAAGTGATGTGAGCACCCCAGTTGTAAACCTGGTTGAGAGTGTTGTACTCAGAGTAAGCCTTCTTAATCTTGCCAGTGTTGGGGCTCAGAAAGACCATGTCAATACCGTTGCCTCGACCGCGCTTGCTGCCGCGAGGCACCTCGAAGTCACCCTTCCAGTAGAAGGTGAAGCTGTTGCAGCCGTAGGAAATAGGGCCCTTGATGAAAGCACTGGGATCATTGGTCTTTTCAGTGTTGCCCTTGATAAGCTCATTGAGGTTGTTGAAGACGGGAGGAAAGTTGTCGTTCTATGGTGTCTGAATAAGTACGATATCTTGACAGGGGAGAAACAGGAAGTGCTTACCTTGGCGTACTTGTCGATCTTCTTAGAAGATGAAGTCCACCAAACAGACTGCGAATAAAACTTTACGTCTTCGTTGAAGATGGTCCTTGCCAATGCTCCACCGTCGGTGATTCCCGAAAAGGTAGAGACGTACTTGTTGACGATAGACTCAAGCTTGCTCTTTGACATGCACTTGGAAGTCGACTCAGTAGTTGCCTTCTTAGTGTTGTCTTTGCTTGAGCTGGTGCTAGAGGTCTGCTTCTGGCCGACGGGCTGATACTTGTTCGTCTCGGGATGATCATAATTCCCTCCGTAAGCGTTGTATCCTCCTTTGGGAATACCAGCAGCAGGGAGGTAGGCGTCAGCTCGGCGGTGAAGGCTTGTAGCTGTGGTAGTAATAGCACATGCCAGGATAGAAAGGGCGAGTGAAGCCTTCATTCTGTATGTATGTGTTATACGATTTGTGTAGATGTATACGTATATATGATGGTTTCAAACCGATCACTTTTTTTGTTTCAAAAGAGTGGAATTGATCTGTGGAAAGCAACTAGATCAAAGAACAAGAAAATAGGGAAATTTCAAGTTGTTGCGCTGGTGGTTAAAGAGAGACTGAGACAACATCCGCAAACGGGAGAGACACCTCGCCATCTTATACCCGACCTTTATGATCGGCCCACGTTTATCGTTAGAGTTTACTTTCTAGTGATTGAGATAATGTAAGTTTGAAGCTATGTGGCTCTAGATGTGTTGTGCCTTCAATAGTGCATGTGGCAAAATTCCAGTTGTTCCTGAGACTAGACTCGATGCAGCGAATATGGAATTGAGATCGAGCTGCAGATGATATATTTGAGCATCATGAAAATTCTTCGAAGAGGATAAACACATTTTTTTGAGTTGATACACTTGTATGATAGTCAAGTCTTGCAACGACACTCAGGAATTGTCTCATCTTGCATCTCACTTTCACGTGGTTCATCCGAGACTATTTCTACTTATTGAACAACATCCAGGCTTTGGCATAGTCAAATGTCAATTTGTGGCTTACTCTTGGCACCTTTTTAAGTCGTCCCGAGTCCCCGGCTTACCGCCTAACGTACAGACACCCGTGTAAGTGAGTGACAGCTAACCCTTCGGATTTGGAATGTAGTCACCCATCGCCATCGCCGACCCCAGAACATATCCGGCGTGCATCGACATCGTCTGTGGGGCAGCGGTTTACTCTAGCTTCAGGATTCAGGGTTGCTTCTCCTCGAGGATCGCCGGTTAGTCCAAGATCTGTAAGAATGGTGCGACTCAGTTTCATATTCTACAAATCGTGGCGACGTTCTTCTGGAAGTCTTGACGACATGCCGATGGCCGTGGAGTGAAGGTTATCTCAAATCATGCTTCTTCCACGTGAATGGCGTCGTGATAAAGCGCCTTATGTAGTGGAATTGAAGGAGAAGAGTTATGATGTTCGAGAAGTGGCTTCGGCCAAACAGCCCTGGCTTTGATCGACGACGCCTCTTCAATCCCGCCTATGAGCAGACCAAAGGAGGTGACTTCAGGGCTCAAATTGAAATGGTCCATGTATTGATTCATCATCTATATCGTACTCGATCTATCCCTCAAAAGGTGTCTCATAAGGCCTTTCGGCCTGGGGTGTAATACGCGCCAAGTGTCTGCGCTGACCAGAGTGCCAATCAAGAATAGCAGTATGCTGAACCGATCGATTATCCCAAACCACAACAGTTCCCTTCTGCCACTTGACACGGGCATGGAAGTCTGCACCCCAGGCAATGTGCTCGAAAAGGAAGTTGAGGATGGCATCGGACTCTTCCTTCTTCAGCCCGACGATGCTTCGTGTAACTAGTAACTGAGTCAGTAATCTTCCCAGACACTGTATTTGGTATAGTACTACTCACACTGAGGGTTGACATAGAGGGACTTTTCTCCCGTGACTGGATGTGTTCGTACGATGGGATGCTCGTTGACCACAGGCTCGCGACGCTTAACACTCCCCTTCTTCACACTAGCGTTGATCTGCTCAATACCAGAATGCGTCGCCTTGAGCCCGTGTAAGAGCTTCTGGAAAGTAGGCGATAGGCGGTTATAAGCTTCGACAGTGTTGGCAAAGAGGGTGTCACCTCCAGTGTCAGGGTTGTCAAGCACGTAAAGAAATGTGGTTCCAGGAGGTTGCTCCTCGTATGTAATATCAGAATGCCACGCAACAGAGCTCACACGCGTCTTGAAAAAGTCCTCGTATGACTTGTCACCTGCACTCCGATGGACGAGATGGATCTCGGGATGACCCTCTGGAGAACCAGAGGTAGGATGAATGTGGTGACGACCGAAGTATCCTCCGAACTTGAGAGCTTCGGAGATGGGAAGGTCTGCAAAGTCTTGGTTTCGGAAGGCTACGACTTTGCGCTCAGCGACGTATCGAGCGAGTTCGTCTTTTCCAGCATCGGACAGACTGCTCAACTGAACGCCTTCGATCTCAGTACCGATAGTAGGAGTGAGGTGAGAGACCTTGGTGTCAGACTTTATGAGATTTATAAAGCTGGGGTCTGCGTCTTTGCCATGATCATAGTGCTCGAAGGGTTCGAGGGGAGGATAGACTTGGTCTTTGTTCCATGTGGGAAGGTAATTGGGATACTAATGAGTAAGTATATGTACCATCCACGATTGGGTCTGGATAGCTTACTTTGGCAGCAGCATGGCCATCTATGCCTTTCTCTTCAGCCTCTCGGGTATATGTAGTAGGCGCTAGCTCTTTGTAAGCGCCCTCAACGTGGCCAGAGTATAGCTTTACTTTTGGAGTATCTGAGACAAGGTTCGTCGTAGTCTCAACAGCTGAAGGAGCCATTGTGAGTATGATATAGGATATTTATGTAAGTGTCAAATATGTGTTTGGGCTTGTAGAGTAGCACATGGTTTAGAGTAGTTGCAGCCTTTATATATATGTCTGATTCACAGCGACCGACCACTTCTCTGCGATGTTCCCAACGTGCGTAAATACAGGTTCGGGAGCTTGCATCCGTCATTATCATGTACCGCATCGATCATCAATGAAAATTTCGGAAACAATTCGGGCTAAGAAGGCATTGCGCAAGTGTAGCATCCATCGCGTTGATCAACAATGTGTAAATCACGCAATTCATCTCATAGAGGTGCAATGCGACCCCGGAATGGACATAAATTCTTAAACCCAGGAGACTATTGTAACTTGGCGTAATAAAGGAGTATTGCGCAATGCTGATACGTCGGATAGAGAACATAGTGGTGGTTGTCGCAATGGCTGGGGAAGGATCACGCGACGTGACCATCAAGTACCAACAATGCAACATATTGATATCTCGGTTAGCAAAGAGTTACCTGAAGGTTCTATTCATCGCATTCTGAGTGCTTTGGCTTTATCAATGTTGTATGCGGTTGGATATAGACGAGTTACAGTCGACCCAGACTTACACTATACGAGGCAAATATTCCTAAATCATACACTGGAGTGCCACAGATTTGACTCTCGCCTGTTACATCTATGTTACCGAGCTACTGAATTGTAGACTTACTGAAGATAATCAGAAAATCTCGGGTCCAATTCTGGATCTTGGGTTCTCACGGGTTCTCGGTCGGTTCTTCCAACGATTGGCCCGATCATCCCCCTTGGCCAGCACGCCATATCTGTCGTTATGAGATATACCAATTTCCCCTCAATAGACTACCATTCTAGTCTACTTCAACATCGTAGATTGTAAACACTGTCGGCTCAATGAGAATTAGTTTAATATTGACTGAAGAAGCCTTATCCAAGGGTCATTATTGGATAATGATGTCTATGGCCCTTCATGCATGCAGGCAATAGCCCGATCCGAACCCTTGATCGGCCAAGATCAAAGATTCAGCTCGGCTGAATGATCTCTAACTTGATTCTGTTATCCCGACCAGCTATGGGGGCGTCAATGGGCCTTGAGTGGGTTGCTAGGTCTATAGCACGTATCTTGACCTAGACTTGAGGTGATTTCCGAAGCTCATCGCGACATTCATAGCCCCGTTTTAGTTTTCCCAATGGGCATCTTAGCACGTATTGAAGCGATAGTCTCAAGTTCTGTATGTATCTGAAAAACATAGGGAGCTCGGCTTCTTATAAACCGGCTATGCATCCATGGGGAACAGTTCATCTTTGGACATCTCCGCGGCTTCTTTTCATCATTCTTCATACTCTCAACAATTGCTGTTGTCCAAGAACATCTCTAACAATGGCTACAAGGGAAGATCGCGAAGGGTCTACCAAAGTGGTCGACGTCAAAGACCAATATCATATTGACAGCGGCGACGAATCTGCTGCTTCATCGGTCGAACACCCCTTTACAGATCCAGAGATCGCGGATCGTTGGAGAAAGGTCTACGAAAAGGCCCAGTATGAGAATCGTCACCGGTTTGATCCCAGTTTTACTTGGACTGATCATGAAGAGAAGAGGCTTCTTCGAAAGGTACTTACACTATCATGATACTTGCAAGACTTTTCGCTCAATATCATTTGCTAATGTTGAAATGTTTCTCTCAGATCGACTTTCGCATTTGTTTATGGGCTTGGGTTATGTTTCTTGCCCTAGACTTCCATCGCAGGAACATCAACCGTGCTATCTCTGATAACATGGTAAACAAACCTCATCCTAATGCCTCTAGAAGCCCTATTAATGATATCGTATAGTTACCAGAAGTAGGCATGAACACTAATGACTTCAACTACGGTCAAACAGTCAGTAATATCTCTACTCATAATACTATACTTCCCCTAACACACGATTTAGATCTTCTTGGTCTCTTTCCTCTCCGCCGAATTGCCAAGCGGTTTGATCAGCAAGAAACTCGGTGCCGATCGCTGGATCCCTTTCCTCATCTGCAGCTGGTCCCTCGTTGCAGGCTCTCAGGCTGCACTACATAGCAGAGGTGCTTATTTTGCTATCAAGGCTCTCTTAGGTCTTTTGATGGGTGGATTCATCCCGTGAGTTTCATCGCTACCCTTACAAGTGACAGTGCCTGACAAATGCAGTGATATCGTCCTATGGCTCACGTACTTCTACAAGTCCAATGAGCTACCCATCAGACTGGCCTTTTTCTGGACGGCTCTTAGTACCAGCAACATTGTGGGCTCCCTACTTGCAGCAGGTATTCTTCAGATGAGAGGTGTACTAGGATGGGGCGGTTGGCGATGGCTGTAAGTGCTCGACAAAACCCAGCCCTTGCGACTGAAGCTTACTGGCTTTTAGATTCCTTATCGAAGCCATCGGTACATTCATCGTCGGACTCTTCTCATGGGTTCTCATGCCTGCAGGTCCATGCCAGACCAAGAGTTGGTTTCGTGGAAAGAATGGCTGGTTCTCTGAGCGTGAGGAATACATCATGGTGAACAGACTTCTTCGAGACGATCCCAGCAAGGGCGATATGAATAACCGGTATGCATAACATCACTCAACTGTTAACATCATATACTGACACCAAAAAGCGAGGCAGTGAATCTTTCCAAGCTCTGGAAAGCCGTCAAAGACTGGGAACAGTGGCCATTATATATCCTCGGTCTCATGATCTACATCCCTCCCTCCCCTTTCAACACTTACCTCTCCTTCATCCTTCGTCAAATTGGCTTTTCCGTGTTTCAAGCCAATCTTCTTGCCATTCCCTCCCAGTTCTTATTCGCGGTTAACTTGCTCATAATCACCTGGGTCTCTGGTCGCGTAAAGGAGCGAGGCATACTTTCCTCCTTATCCAACATCTGGATCTTCCCTTGGGTTCTCGCTCTTGTCGTTCTCCCTGGTGACATCTCTCCTTGGGTTCGATACGCTCTCATTACAGGCCTTCTCAGCTACCCTTACTGTCACGCCATCCTTGTAGGGTGGAACGCCAAGAATAGCAACAGTGTGCGCACGAGAGCAATCAGTGCGGCTTTGTACAACATGACTGTACAGAGCGGAAATATTGCTGCTTCTAATATTTTCCGTGAAGATGATCAACCATTGTATCGTCGAGGAAACAGAGTGATTCTCTATATCACATCTGCAAATATTGTTCTCTTCTATCTGGTCAAGTGGTTTTATATCTGGCGAAACCAGGTTCGCGAGAAGAGGTGGAATGCTTTGACTAGAGAACAGCAACAGGATTATCTTCTTAACACCACGGACGAGGGACAACAGCGGATGGATTTCAGGTTCGCCCACTAGACAATACGTGGGTTGCAGATTCGGCAACTATGTATCACAGGTCTATAGCCAAGTAAGCATGCAATCTACCAGGTGCCAGCTGATTAGCTTGGAAGAGCAGTTATACATGGGCAGTATAACGCAATCGATCCTACAGTACAATTCTTGCCAAATCCTTCGGCAGCATTTCAATCAGAGCAGTAATGGATAATTTAAAGGATGAAGAATGTGTTAGATTCGTGCTAATATTGACTACATATACTCATAACCCGAGAACGGGCATTCCCATACACATAAACGGAATGTTATATATAGATACGCGCTTAAAACAGCCAAGACACAAAGGTCTTGTAGAACCATCCACCACGGTTGGGTCCCTCGGCCTCACGCTTAGCAGCCTGGGCAGCAAGGAACTCCTCCTCCTCTCGGTCGATAACGTCCTTGCCGGTGTAGAAGTCGGCCTCATGGGGCTTGATGCCACGGGACTTTGTGATGAATTTGTGACCGAAGATGAGGATAAGGTAGACGGGAATTCCCAGGTAGCCTGTGATGAAAGTCTTGTACTTCTCGCCGCCAAAGATCTTGCCGGTGTCCGCATCACGGACAAACACGTCATAGTTCTTGGTAAAGGCGATGAGAATACACATGGACAAGGCAACGATGGATCCCCACATGCCGAAGGGGGCGACGTAGGGTAAGATTTCGTTGGAGATGCCTTGGGCCTTCTTGGCACGGCACCACCAGATGTGAGTTGTGAGGATGGAAATCCAGGACATGAGACCGAAGATGGTGGTCAAGTTGACAAAGTATCCAAAGACCTTGGTGGAGTCATCGGCAACATTCATGAAGGCGAGAAGACAGAAAGAAGCAGACGCAGCAAGGGCGTAGATGGGAACACCGTGCTTATCGGTCTTCTTGAAGATAGCAGGGGCTGAACCATCGGAAGCAAGGCCATAGAGGGTACGGCTGGCAATGTACAAATCCGAGTTGGAAGCGGAGAAGACGAAGACGCAGATACAAGCGTTGACGATATCAGGGAGAATCCTGACACCAGCAACATCGGCAGCAACGACGAAAGGTGAGGCAGAAGCACCAGTCTTGGCCTTGTTGGCAAATGCAAGCTTCTCGGAGTTGTAAGGAACGATCATGCCGACGAGGAGGACCGACAGGCAGTAGAAGAAGAGGATTCGGTAAAAGGTCAGCTTGATGGCGCGAGGGATGGTCTTGCGAGGGTTCTGGGCCTCAGCGACTGTGACACCAACGAGTTCAGTTCCGAGGTAGGCGAAAGTGGCGTTGACCATGCAGGACCAGAAACCAAGGAATCGTCCAGCGTCTCCAGTCATGATATAAGGCTTAAAGGCACTGAGATCTATTAGCAAGGAATACTCTGGCAGGAATTTGTTGGACATACCCAGGGTTGCTCCAGTATCGGAAGCCCTTTCGGTCGTGGTCAGGACCACCACCAAGAGCGAGGATCAGAGAGAAAAGAATGATGCCAATGATGGTGATGACTTTGAACGAAGAAAGCCAGAATTCGAGTTCACCGAAGAATCGAATACCGAAGTAGTTGATGACGCAGATGACAACTAGGAAGATGGCGATAAAGACACCGGGATTGACGGTATCTCGATCTACCCAGTATTGAATGACAAGTGCAGCAGCAGTAAGTTGGTTCGGCGTGACGATAATGTATTTGAACCAATATCTAGCAATCGTTAGTTGGATGTATATAAGCGTTGGCGGTTTAAAATACTCACGTCCAACCGAGGGCAAAACCAAGCGAAGGGTCACAGAATCGAGAAGCATAACCAGTGAAGCCAGCAGACATGGGCAACCAAGCAGCCATCTCACCAAGAGCAGCCATGACGAGGAAGACGACGAAACCAACAAGGGTATAACAGATAAAGACAGAGCCAGGACCAGCTTGCGCAAGAGCCTTGCCAGTACCGACAATAAGACCAGTTCCGATAGCACCACCGATAGCAATCATAGTGATGTGTCGGGCCTTGAGACCACGATGCAGCTGTGTCTCCGCGCTCGTTTCGATACCGCGAATATGACGGTCCTCACCAAGGCCGACATCTTTGGTGGGCGGCGATGCGACATCGTAACCCAAGTCTGTCTTTTCGACGTCGTTGGACGTCCTTCTGTGAACGCCGCTCATTGTGAGAGTGAGCAGACGGGTTGTGGAGAAGCTGTAAGCAAAGCCAAGCTTGCCAAGTGATGTTTGGGGATACCAAGCTTTTTAATAGCCCAGGAACCAAGAAGCTTGGCGAGATTGACGAGTCTGGGCAGGGACACAAGGTATACTAGAAAAGCAACACGACCGACCCGTAACTGAATCAAACGTTGCACACGAACGAGACAATGAACAGAGACGAGGAAAACAGAGGGGGATGTGATGGTGGTTAAATACCAGCAGGCCTTGAGTGATTGACCATTGTAACCAACCAACCAGCCCAAGGCAGATCTGACGAGGGGAACTTATCAAAACTGTCAAAATGCCAAGACAAAGTCTCGAGACAAAGATGCAAGGACCAAGCTCGATAGGGAAGTCATTTACATGCTCTGATGGAACCCTACACGGGCGCAAAAGAAACAAGCCAGAGGGGCGGACGCCGGGGATGAAGATCCATCACGTAAAAGGTTGATTAGGTACAGTACTATACAGTAGGTACTTTGTGCAGGGGGGGTAGTCTAATGTAGTTTAACTTGATGATCACCAACAAACAGGAAGTCAGCTATCTCTGTCTGCAACCATGTGGCGAGAACAAGGTCCGCCTCGCCGCTTACATGCATTGCACTGTGATTCTTTGCATGCATATTGTAAGTTTACAGTGTATCACCAAGAAAGTCAAGACATATTTATCTGCCTCGGGCGCAGGGCAGACTTGGAGGCTTTCTCTCTTATCGATGGTTAGTTAGTGTTTTTGTCTGTCTCATCTCTATAGTGATACCAACCAAACTCCAAACAGCAAAGATCGTCTAGGGATTGTTGGATCACGCCGAGGCTAAATGAGAGAATAAAAAGTTTATTAGACTACTTTCTAGAAAAAAAAGAGAGAGAGAGATAAGCTTTTCCCATTCCCTTGGATGTTTACCCCGGTCAAGACCGGTCCAGAGGTCTGAAGAACAGCTTTTCTTCCAATGTAACAGTAAGGACTTTTTTGGGGTTACGTATTCCATGTCTTTTTATTGGGGTATCCACTGCTATCAGAGGAATCAGCCACTCCTTTTCAGGAAGGTGCAAATAATCTTGTTCGTGTTGTGTGTGACGTGAACTGCTGAGATATGATTCCTTTACCTCCAACCGACCGCTCAAACCCTTGTCCAATGTTTATCTACCGTCCTGACTCTGCGGGGAAGGTCAGTTATGTACAGTCAGGGATTACGAGCAATATGATTCATTGAAAAGAACGTTTTGGTGGACACACCTTGTGAATAAATATCCACATGATCTTTATCTCTCTCTCTCTTTTCTCACGCACGTACCATGGGTCCAATCTTTTTTCTCCGCACATGATATCTCTTGTTCTGTTAGTCAATGGCTTTATTTTTATTTGTTAGTTGTATCTGTCTAACGGTATACCGTTAACTTTGATAGACCAACTCCAAATGCAATGCAGAGCAACTCAACTTAACTTTAACGGCATGCTTAAATTTTTCAATCTCTTACTTTATTATTAGCTAAGGTAAATTCTCCAAATCTTCCAACCCCAGCTTTTTGCACCGTCGTAGTCTGTCTAAGCCTTGACACACTTGCCTATTCAGGCTCCGGGGTTTTGTTTAACAAGTTAGACTGGGTCCTCTCCGCACTCGGTCCAGACTCTAGACCTTGCTTGGCAACAGGCAGGAGAATAAGCAGCTACAGCAAGGTATAAACCACAGGTAATTGGAGGAACAGGAAAGCTTTAATGCAGAGTTCGGGATCGGCTTCGATATTAGATGTACTGCCATGACTAGTTGGCTCTTCCAACCAACAGCTCTGTGTCATAAGAATTCATTCTCGGACGACACTGAGACATTACTCTCGAGACAAGTGCGCCTTGAGGGGCTGGTTATTGAGACATGTAACTAAAACGTGCCCTTGTCGTATGTGTCGATGCACTGCAATGTAGATCTGGAGCACGACTGTCGGGCTTCGGCATCACACCCGTTCATTGCATACTAAGGTATCCTTGCTTGTTTGCTTCTTATTGGCTTGGCCGTACGAAGTGATAGCTTCACGTAAACAAACTGGGCCCTTTTCCTAAGCTTATTTATTTACTCGGGATTTTTAATTCTCTAGTTCGTATTTAGTCTAGATGCTTGCCTTGGGGTAATGTCTTTGTGTTTAACGCTGTTCAATTCCAGATATGAGGCCAGCCAAGTGAAGCCAGTTCCAGATTAAGCACTTTATTAGCTAATGTCATTCCGGGACATTGATTGAATACCCGGGGCATCTTTGAGGAGCTCATCGACGCCACCGAACATCAGCACTTCGTAGCCGTCGATATCTCCCTAGCCTTCAGAGTCCCTGTACTCTTCTCTTGGTCTGACTGCTTTCCTAAGCCTTTTCGGGTCCGCTATTGAACCGCAGTATTGATGTGTGACTTCTTCTGACTTGCAAGTCATCCTTCTGGGGAGGTAAAAATGAATAAGATGACGAACCTGCTGCCGGTAAGAGGCAGAAGGTGGAGGACCTTGTTGGTAAAGTAGAAATGACGGTTCGAGCATACATGGACTGTCCACCCCTAAGTCCAACTACTCTAATTAAATCTTAGTCCTCGAGGACACAAAGATCTTTGATGTATTTTTGTTTTCTTTTTTGGAAAAGCCTCTGATATCTTCAAAAAGAAAGTTGATTAAGGGTCTCATAGCCTGTGGTGTAGATGACAAGCCCTGTCTCGTGGCCTGTTCTCATTAAGCAAGGCCTCAATCGTAGGAACCGCGCGAGTTCGGGAGTATTGTTCAAAACCGAGGGAATTTGTGATTCTTTTGATGGAAAATTGGCTGTGATATCTCAACTTTTGTCGAAATCAGCTATGGCATTTGGCCGTTTAAACTCCCTGAAGGGGAGAGTCGACGTTATATGTCGATAAAAACGAGTTGCTAGCGCTCTCTCTCCAGGTTGGTGTGATGTTGGGAGGAATCCTTGAAGCTGGCCCCCTCTGCCTTTCTTGATTTTGTTCCTCGTGTTCAGATTTGATTCTCGGCTGTAATGCAAGACCAGAGGATCGGGACAGGGTACTATCCAAGAACCCCGGGGAATATTCTCAATGGATGCGGCATATATATCGCTTTTGTATCCAGGGACTTGCTATAGTCTCCTTGTCCGAGGTTGAAGGCAACCTTTGAAGGCAGAATGTCCGCGTTTCCAGCACACCCTCTTTTGCTGTTGATTGTGTCTTCACCATGGCTGAAAGGCCACTTCACGGCCTTTATCTTGCCGCGGTAGACGGTCTCACTAGCAGTAGCACATGAGTTACTGGAAGCAGGCAAATGATAACAGTCTATCCCGATAAACCTTCATCTGTAAGTGCATAAGGGTTGTCATATCTTTGCTGATGTGTATTCTTATGATGGGCATCCTGTCGGATACTGTTCTGTAGCGTATTTAGTCAGTGGCCTCCTCCTCCGAGCTATCAAGGAGGCTCGCTTGGAGACTTGATGTGGTTGGCAGTGGAGAGGTTGTACATCCTATTGCTGGTCAAGAAGGCAACCTGATACTTTAGCCTTTGGAGTTTAAAGTTATTCGGAAGGTCTCCTCTAGTTTTAGAGTTTAGACCGACAACTTCAACACATTACGGGTGTTGCAAAGCCGGTAGTAGGATCTGTTCGAGATGCCGTAGAGCAAAGGATCCGGGTGACAAGTAAGATGATAGCTATATATAGTATTAAAAGATCTTGCCATGTGGTGTCGGAAGAATTGTTGAACCGGCTAAGAAAGCATTTGTATGTTATATACTGTGAGTGTGTATATCAGAGAAGGGCAGAAAGAGAAGAGTTAAAGAGGTATATAGTTGAAGGGTGTGAGTAAACCCTCAAGTGCGCTCGACCTCATTCTTATAGGAATATTACGATCTCGTGACTCGTAATTCGCAGTAACGATGTTGATTGTGCTTGTTTCTTATAGTCTGCAATCATCTCACCCCAATGCCGGTGGATAGCAAGAGAGAGGAGTTGTGCCTAGAAGAAATCTAGCGTGGTCACAACGGTAAATGATGCGTTGCTTGGATAAGGTCAAGCAGTTTGCAGCATTCATGGGCAGGGTAAGTGGTTTCTTTACTTTTGCAGCCGCTTAAAGTACCGTCACAAAACAGCCTGGCGAAGATGGCAACTTTTCTTGTATTTGCCAAAGCGTATACTGACACAATCAAGTGGCGATCTAACTCTGGTAGGCAACAACTTCCAATTAGCGGGCAAGCCCTTTCTTAAGGATAGAGAATCGTGACAACCCGTTGGTGGTGGGCGCTGGCAGAGGGATTTCCTATGCAAACAAGCATAAAGCAAACGCTCTACTAAGACGCAATCGGCGCCAGGCGGCATCAAGCACCGGTTGCTTGGTTATACTATCAGTTTTCTGCCTGTTTTCTTTTCACAAAGAATGCCTCAGAATTTCCTCTATCAAACAATTTAGATGCTTCCTTCACCAGCATTAGGAGCGGTCTCACGACAAGGTACCATAATTTTTACCTAAACAGGGATCGATATTCATCTTAGTATTAGCTACTTGATTCATTCAAAATATAACCATCGTTTCCACATAAATCCCTTTACTCCACACCGCGGGCCTTCATAAAGTCAACCATATCGAAGAAGCTCTTCTTATATCGCCTCTCCTGCGTGGTCCTATTCACAGTCTGGATTCCAAAATGAGCATCATAATCTCCAAACTCCCAGTTATCTGCAAAAGACCAGGCATATGCTCCAATGACTTCAACGCCATCTTCCCAGATCGCCTTGAGGGTCTCAGACAAGAAGCTCAAATAGTAGATGCTTCGGGGCGAGTCAAACAGCTGATCGGTCAGCTCCTTGTCCGCCTCGTTGAAAACAGGAAAGCCAAATTCTGTAATAGCTACAGGGGTCTTCCATGTGTTGTGAAGGTAGTTCAGGTAGCTTCGAAGGTACGTGGGTGTGATGTAGACGTAGCTCTGGGAGCGGTAGCCGATGTTCCACCCGTTGACAGTTGTGGTCGTCTGGTTGACACAGTAAGGGCGGAATGTAGAGGTTGAGTTAGAGGCGCATTCTAAAACACTGTCCTTGTCGTCTGGGACGGGCGGTGCGATAACTGTGGCAGTATATGGATCGATGCCCAAGAAGTCGGCTGTGCCGCCGATGTACTTGAGATCATCATCGCTCAACGGAACAAAGTCATCAAAAGTCTTCTTGAAAGACTCGGGATAGTCTTTGCCTAGGTAGATAGGGTTGCAGAAAGGACCGAGTTGGATGGAGTTGAAGTGGTCTGCAGCATACACATCTGCGTCGCTCTTGGGATCACGGGGAACGCCGAAGTTGTTGTTGAACTTCAGAGCAATCTTTCCCTTTCCGCCAAGTTCTTCTTTGTACCAGCGGTAAACTCTGGCATGAGACTTGACGACGTTGTATACCGAGAGGGCATTGTATGAGTACAGAAGGGGCTCGTTGTAAGTGAACCAGACAGGTACACGATCAGCGTAATGGCTCATGACCACCTTTGCGTAGTGGACAAAGGCATCCGGGAAAGTTTCATTCTGATAACCACCGTTCGTGTATCCGATCTCAGGCCTATCTGCAGCCTTTGTAAGGTTGCTGCCATAAAACTGAAGCGGTGTATCGAAATGAAGCAAGGTGACTTCAGGAGTCATGCCTTTCTCGAGAATGAAGTTGATCACATCATTGTAGTGATCAATTCCCTCCTGATTTACAGGTGTACCGGGCAACGCAAAAGGCAAGATTCTAGTCCACGCAATACTGAACGAGAAGTGCTTCGCGCCCATCGCAGCGACACGCTCGATATCTTGCTTGTAGTAGTAATAGTGCTCATTCGTAACGTAATCTTTCGCGCGATCATCTCGAACCAGAATGTCCATGAGAGAAGGCGCCTTGCCTTCCTCCGCAGTGGCGCCCTCAATCTGGCTTGCAGAGCTCGCAACACCAAAGCTAAAGTTCTTTGGGAAGTTATAGCAGTCCGAGGGACCGAAGTAATCTCGCGGCGGGAGAATGAGTTCACTGCTAGGGATTGGAGTGGGTGACACTGTGGTGCTGAAAATCCCCGTCTCGGTGAAGTTGGGAGGGTTTGCATGTTCCCACAGAGCAGTCCACGCAGCTTGACCGTACGGATCATCCGTATCTGAGGCCTTGGTGGTAGCATTGGGATCCCATTTTCCCCAGGTTGTGAAAGAAAGTGAAGGCACCAGAGATATGAGTGACTCTGGTGGATCGGCGTATGTAGTTGTGGTGGTGGGTGAAGGCACTGATGTAGCATACCTCACAGTCTCAGAGAGTGTGTAGCTGAAAGGCGTATATGTGTATTTGGGCTCGCTTGTCTCGGTGGCTTTGCATTGAGGACGCTCTGTAGGGCCATTGACCTCAGAGTAGATCTTCTGGCCGACAGCCAGCGATGCAAAGATCAACTGTATGACAGCATGTGAGGGCGTCATGATGGGTAATTGAGTAGCACACGCTCGGCTGGTAGTGAAAGCATATGGGAATGGTCATGATATATATAGGTCCAAATCATCGGAGACCTTGACCAGGAAGAGCATGAGGGAAGAAAATAATACATATGTTTATAGGGCTTTAGCTTAAGCTCACGATGGTTATTTTTTACACCCTAAACTTTGAAGGTTGATTTCTCTAGTACCACACCACATTGTTCATCGTCGTTCATCTCTCATCAATTCCGCTACCCATTCCGCCATGTAAGTCGATCCCCAGGTTTCGGACCGATTGAAACCTGTTTAATCGAGTTGAAATTCGTGGGGAAGATGCGGGGTGTAAGTGCTAACCATCGTACTCAGGACCTTTTGCTTTCAGCTTTTCCCGCTTATTCTCCGAAAATCGGGACGAGTTACTCGTTACAGATAGCCCCTCCTCTTTCTTAAGCGAGTCGGTGACGGCATCACGTTGTGAAGAATATGATGATGGCGTTGTATTGTGACGATCTTTGCAGTTCGCGGTTCTGAGAACCCAGTTTACATTTACCCCAGAGACGCGAGCCAATGGAGATACAACAGAGAAAGAATATCAACAGTCAGTGATCGAATGCCGATGTGGAGAGCCGTTATTGATCAGTACAGTATTTCGCCGAAATGTCGGTTCCTTGACTAATGTATCGGGATCTCGGGGTATCTCAATTTTACCTGTCGGTTTATATATGACCGTGGTAGTGTAGTCCAGTCCAGTCCATCGGGATGTGGAGAGAACAAATTGACTCAGAGGCACAGGTCGCACCCTTGTGTCAAGATGGCATAAATTGGTCAACTAATGCTGTCGGCCATATAGACGAAGCAAGATTTTCTACTCACCGACCTCGGGCTGGCCGCATCGATGTCGTCTCCAGAACATCTAGGGTTGCTTAAATGTAACGTACATACAGCGTAACGTTGTGATAATATAGAAAACTCAAGCTGAATGACTGTGAATTTGATTCAACGATTGTTTTAATAATCTCATAATTCAATAGCCCGCAAGGTCTAGGTACGAGCGGTTTCTATGATTCAACGGAAACTTGAGATCCTTCTCACTTAATCTCCTCGGATGTCCCGGTCTTACACCCAACATGCCCCTACCAAATGGTACCTGCGTCGTTTGTCCTATCTTAAAAACAATCCCCTTTGACGCAAATATATCCTCGAGCTCCTTGATCTGTTCTTCCGGTGGTGCTTCATAGGGATCCACGGCAACAACACTCAGATTCTGGAACCGGTATATCTTCTCCGCCATGCCCAATAAATCACGGTGCATTTCTGGCCAGGCTAATACCATTCCTATATGAAGTACACGTAAAGACGATGGAAGACTCGCCATGAATATTTCAGGTCCAATTCCTTTCATTAACTCGAATCTTTGCCTGCGCTCCTCTTTGTCGTCGAATACAGGTCCGTAAAGGAGAAGCTGCTCAATCTCCAAGATTTCAAGACGGGGAAAGTCGGCGAAGCTGACATCTCCTCGAAGGGAGGAATCCCATCGAAGGAACATTGACACCTGTTCTATTATATCTTGTGCGCCTCCTGAAGTGTGTTCCAATGTTGTGATGGTATAGCATAGCCGCCGCAATGATCGGCTCACTGGAGCAAGGTGGTTGTGCTGCAGAACAGTGTACTTATCCATATCGCAGAAATATTCCAAGTCTTCTAGTACTGGACTACGACGAAGGATCTTGGCTAGGTTATCTGGGTCCAAACCGTGCAATGATAGTCGACGAAGACTTGAGAGAGCAGTGTCCCATGGTTCTGCTCGAAAGCGTTCGCGCAGAGGAATGTCTGTTCCACAGTCGGCATCGCTGGCTGCTAGGACCTCAAGATTCTGTGCTTTGGCTAAGACATCCTGCATTTGTTGTATGTGACAACACTCATCAGGATTCTTTCCCTGGCCAGGCAAAACCAGGTATTTGAGATTAGGTAGATAAAAGGGCGAGTCTCTCAAATATTGAAGCCCTTCTGAAGACGACCTGTAAATGAGTAGCTGCTCTACAAATGGTGCGGCCATAATAGAAGCTTCTTGCAACCACTTTGAGTCTACCTTCTCATAGGAGGGCAGAGCACGAAAACCAGCGCGCTCACCAGCTTGCCGAAATAGATCCTGCATATCTTGAGGAGTCTTTCCAACAGTAACTTCCCTCAATGCAAAGAACGCCAACGCCCGAACATGCTTGGCCAGGTCAGGTCGTTCGAGTAGTGTACGAAGGAATATTTTCAGAGTCTCGAGTTCATGCTTCCTGGCATCGATATCGCCACTCCACTCAGGATTATTTGATGCATCCGGTCGTCTTCCAGAGTGGTAACAATGGTATAGAATAGGCTGCGCCGTGATGTGGAACTGTCGACAGGTGCGGCTCAGGCGTGACAGTGCCTGCTGAGCCTTGATGGCGTGACAAATCTCATCAGGCGGGAGATCGACAACATGTGCATGCTGACAATGCACACACAGATTACGACAGATCGCAGTGAAAATCTCGACGGGTAAATCCTCAATGGAAGGATGCCGTCGTTCCCGCCAAAGGAGAGGAATCTCGGTTTGCAAGATTGGCTGAGGAGACCAGAATATTCCTTCATGGAGTACATCCCGGCCCATCCTAGCAACAAGATTCATCGTGGTACGATTTGGGAGAGAATTAGACTGTGTTCAGGGACGTGGGTAGTAATGGCCCCAGATTGGTAGGATGAAGTTTAGGATGGTATCGAGGTGGGAAGAAAGAATATTTGAACAGCGAAAGTTGGATAGTATTGAACGAACACGGACTACAAGTGGTAGATATAAACAAGAACCTCCCTGGTCTCAAGAGTAATCGATAAACAAGAATAGGAGATCTTTGAAGCGAGTGTAGAAGAGGGAGTGGATAGCGGGCTCATCGACTACCTATCTTACGATAGCGTCTTACAAGCAGGCCCATCCCGGAGTGCTGAAGAAACAGGGAAATATACTTAGATGCGATAGGTCCAGGTTCCTGTAAGGATCGAAGCTAAAGTGATTTTGTGACCAAGCCAATCGGTGTCTTATGGTTGGTCCCTGCCCATCACTTTCGCCTTCAATGGAAACCACACACTCAGGTACGATAGAGGCGCATTGTCCAGGATCACAGACCAGGGTCAGTCCCAAAAATGGACGACTCTTAAGGAATCCGCATGTTTGTACCGGAAGGTGGTAGTTTCGGGCATACGGGGCTGAGAATGGATTGGTGTAAGCGATTAGGAGTAAGCAACTGGTGTCCATAGTATTTGCATCACGAAGAGAAGACGAAGTAAACATATGCCATATTATTGACTAAATGAAACACATGAACAAAAGTGCTTAAACTGCCATTTGATGATCTGACGAAAGGGGAAAGACAACACCAAGTTTATGAGAAATCAGCTCTCACGATACATGGTCAAGAAAACTATTGAGAAAGGTTAGGCAGGTTAATATTAGTGGACAAGAAACCCAGTGAGGGATGAATACTCCACATCCCACAATTGAAGTGGTGTGATTCTTAATCAGCCAAGCTTCCAACAGAGTAATCTAAGCATCCAACTGCGTATTTTTCATCTACTAAACATCCCTCACAGCTGACCGGTCCAAGGTCATGCATGGGCTTCAAGGTTCGCGTATCGAGCCCCCTTCGCTTCTCCATACCCAGCCTAGTAATGGTAATCATGCAAGGGACGAACGGAACGAGTTCAGGTACAAGGGTCACGGAATGAGGCCGAGATCCATGTTAGGCCTCGAAACATGGTCTGATTTTTGATCAAATGGATAGGTAGTACAAAGTTCTTTCAATAATGAAATAGACTTTAATCATTATGTTACGAATCAAATTACTGACTCGTAATGGCGGGATTATGTATATCCAACGTACGTTACAGAGTACCGTACCTAGACTAGGTAACTACTGTAGGTAGTAGTCAAACGGCCTGCAAGATCCCGCTGCCATTCCAACGCTGGCGTGCTTTTTAGAGCGTTCTTTATTGTTTTTCCAGAACTATTGACATCTGACAGCTGAGAAAAGATGATCCGTCATATTTTGGTACCTATGAATAACTGTTTGATGGTGGTGCACGTGACCTCGCACCTGGTCGCGTCACTTTCCAGGCTGCCACTCGCGTCTCACCGGAACCGAGACATGCCTACCGCGTAAAGCACGTTGTAGCAGGTAGATTTTAGAACTACACGTCACAGCTTCGGAGGTGGTCACACGAATTGTCAGCCGCCGCTCAACGCCTGAAAGAGATGCCTGAGTTTAGCGGTACGATTCCATCTGACTTAACTTGTCGACTGTTTTTTTGCTAACGACTGTAGAGGCGGATACGATCCGCATCCTAGTTGCGACCGACAATCATGTCGGCTACGAAGAGCGTGATCCCATTCGCAAGGATGATAGTTGGAAAACTTTCGACGAGATCCTGAATCTTGCTCGGACTGAAGATGTATGAATATGGCATCCCTTATTTTCATCCCAACTTCTAATATGTTAGGTCGACATGGTCCTTCTCGCCGGTGATCTCTTCCACGATAACAAACCATCCCGAAAGTCCCTGTACCAAGTCATGCGTACCCTCAGACAAAACTGCCTGGGCATGAAGCCTTGTCCATTAGAATTTCTTTCCGACGCTGCATCCGTATTCGAGGGTGCTTTCCCACATGTCAATTATGAAGATCCCGACATCAATATTTCGATCCCTGTCTTTTCTATCCACGGCAACCATGACGATCCCTCCGGTGAGGGCAACTTTTGTTCACTAGACCTACTACAAGCGAGTGGATTACTCAACTACTATGGTCGAGTACCTGAGGCAGACAACATCGAAGCCAAGCCAATCTTGTTGCAAAAGGGCCTTACAAAGTTGGCTCTCTTTGGAATAAGTAACGTCCGGGACGAGCGAATGTTCAGAACCTTCCGAGATCATAAAGTCAAATGGTTCCGACCAGGAGCTCAGATGGGCGATTGGTTCAACCTCTTGGCTGTCCATCAAAACCACCATGCACACACGGCTACATCTTATCTCCCCGAGAACGTCCTGCCAGATTGGTTGGATCTAGTGGTTTGGGGTCACGAACACGAATGTCTAATTGATCCTACACAAAACCCCGAGACAGGCTTCCACGTTATGCAGCCTGGTTCATCCGTCGCAACTTCCCTTGTGCCGGGAGAGGCTGTTCAAAAGCATGTCGCCATTGTCAGTGTGACAGGCAAAGACTTCAAAGTTGACAAGATTCCACTCAAGAGTGTGCGTCCCTTTGTTACACGAGAACTCATTCTTGCGCAAGACAAACGTTTTAAGGGTCTTGACAAAAAGAAGGACAACCGTCAAGAGGTGACCCGAAGGCTGATGGAAGTGGTCGAGGAAATGATTGAGGAGGCCAATGCAGACTGGGAGGCAATCCAGACGGATGAAGAAGCTTTGGAGGAGCGACCTCTTCCTCTGATCCGTCTAAAAGTGGAATACACTGCACAAGATGGTGGTCAATTCGAGATTGAGAATCCCCAGAGATTCTCAAATCGTTTTGTCGGTAAAGTGGCCAACACCAATGACGTGGTCTACTTTTACCGCAAAAAGACGGCACAGCGTAAGTCACCATGGTGGTTGATTACGAACGCAACTAACACATCGCAGGCAAGGCGAATGCTGCCAACCCAACAGAAGCTCTAGAGGCCCTTGAAGGTGCTGACGACATGGTCAAAGTCGAAAACTTAGTGCAAGATTTCCTATCAGCGCAATCGCTCAAGGTTCTACCCCAGGGGCCTTTTGGTGATGCCGTGACCCAGTTCGTGACAAAGGATGACAAGCATGCAATGGAACTTTTCGTATCGGAACATCTAACAGGTCAAGTACGATCCATGCTGGGTCTTGAATCAGACGACGAAGATCTGAACAGTGCTATGGATATTTATCGCACAAGAATCGAGCAGCAACAGGCTAGCGGCTTGAACCCTGCCCCCATAGAGAAGAAGAGGGTTCTCAAACCAAAGCCTGCAACTTGGGATAGCGATTTCGATGGACCCTGGGAAGAAGAGCCGGATGCATGGACATATGAAGATGAGCAACAAGCTGAAAATGCGCGTGCATCTGCGCCTGTACCAACTAAGAAGGCTACACGAGGAAAGGGTAAAGCAGCACAGCAGGATGAGGACTTGATGGATGAAGACGAGCCGCCTGCCAAAAAGCCAGCAGCCAAACGAGCAACACGCACCACGAAGGCAGCACCAGCCAAGAAGGCACCCGCAAAGGGTCGAGGCCGCAAGGCTTTCGTTGATAGCGAGGAAGAGGAAGAGGAGGATGTTGTAATGGAGTCAGAAGATGAACCAGCTCCCCCGCCACCAAAGACACGGCGAGCTGCTGCGACAAGGAGCAATGCCAAGACCCCGGCACCTAAACCAGCAGCCAAGAGCACACGACAAACCAAGTTGAACTTCTCGCAGTCACAGAAGAGCGGCACTCAGAGCAAGGCAGTTGAGATTAGCGACGATGAGATTTCGGATGATGATGCGTTTGAGCCAGCACCGGCACCGGCACCACGTACTAGACGAAGATAGTGGGCTATGTACAAAAGGGATACCCATAGGAGGATGTAAGAAGAAAAAAGGGCAAAGATTTTACGATGAATTAATCAAACAGACACGTTGATGACCAATAAAGACTCGCACCCCTTTCCTGTTATCCAAGTCTGACTCCCATTCTCCGACGTCGCCTCTGTCTTCGGAGCTGGAGCCGAAATTGAAGTTGAAGGTGAAGCTATGCAGTTGAGTTGCGGCCCGCAGACTGCGGGGTAGTATTTCCGTATTGGTCTAGCTCCTCGGCTTGCTCACCTTTCACCCAGCTCGAATGAAGATTATCTTACAAACCAGACATGGAAAAGAGGCGTCGAGACATCGGGTAGGTGATGTTAAAGGCCCTGTGATCGACTGTAATATGGCTCGATTGGTTGAATTGGCTGCCCCGCTCGTTGCATCGCAATATAACATAAGTTGACTCAACTGTTGTCTTAGTCTGCCACTCGCCTGATTTTGTATATAAGTGCTCTTCCCAACTGACAATCACATCATTCCTGTCTTCTCACTGTGAAAGAATCATATACAATGGCCGCAGCTGGTCACATCCGTCTCGGGACTGCCTCCCCGGGCACCCAATCCTCCACAGCTTCTACAATAGCTCTCATCGACACCCTAGCCCAACGCGCCGCATCCTCCAACATTGACATCCTCCTTCTTCCCGAAGCTTTCATCGGTGGCTACCCCCGCGGCAGCTCCTTCGGCTGCGCAATTGGTGACCGCAGTGCCGCAGGTCGTGACGAGTTTGCCCGCTACTTTGACCAGGCCATTGACCTTGGTGATACCGTCGGGCCAGCTGGCGGCGGTGCGGGCATCAAGTGGGTGAAGAGACAACTTGGCGAGGAGGATGAAGTCCGTGGTGACGGTTCGCGTGAAGAGCTGGAACGTATCGCGAGAGACACAGGTGTATTTGTAGTTGTGGGATGTATTGAGAAAGCGGGTGGAAGCTTGTACTGCTCTGCTGTTTATGTTTGTCCCAAGGAGGGCATGCTAGGAAAGCGTCGCAAAGTCCTCCCCGTACGAACCCCTCTCTAACTTCCACTCCCTTTGGTTCTAACTGACATCCTTCTAAGACCGGCACCGAACGCCTCATCTGGGCCCAGGGCTCGCCTAGCACCCTCCGCGCTGTGACGACCACCATCCGCGGCATCCGCATCAACCTCGCCGCTGCCATTTGCTGGGAGAGTTACATGCCTCTCCTCCGACAAAGTCTCTACTCGCAGAACATCAACCTGTATCTCGCTCCCACGGCCGATAACCGCGATGCCTGGCTCAGTCTTATGCGCACTGTAGCTGTGGAGGGACGTTGCTTCGTTGTCAGCAGTAACATGTGCGTCCCGAAAGATGCGCCTGCTGAGACGAACGGCAACAGCGAGGGTCACACCACTCGAGAACGACGCGGATCATGCTATACGGAGGAAGGTTTCGAAATCGCCCTCCCGAAATCACCTTCTCGTCAGCGCCGTCGCAGAAAGTCTGTCTTCGACGAAGACGGGAATGAGATTGTGCTCGGGTGCGAAGACGACGGTGAAGCGCCTACTACACGACCGCAAATCACCGCTCCAAAGAAAACCACTAACAAAGCTGAGTTCTTGTCGCGTGGTGGCTCATCCATCGTGTCGCCGTTCGGCGACGTTCTTGCTGGACCGCAGTGGGAAGACCCGGACGGTTTGGTCTATGCTGATGTGGATTTCCGCGATTGCATCAGAGGTCGCTTGGATCTTGATGCTGCGGGGAGTTATTCACGAAATGATTCATTCCGGTTCAGCGTTGAAGGCTTGAACTTGGATCCTCTGCCCTACTGATGGAGTGTAAGTGAATGAATAGTTGTATCAGATTGTAATGCTATATAACGCTTGTATGTATAAGTTCCCAATGCTATTCCACGTCTATGAGGATCCTAACGCCTTGCCACTTGATATCATAAAACAAAATGCAGTCGTTACTTGGGCTCGTCACCAGGTGGTGTTTGTCGCCGTTGTTCTTCTAACACCTTGCGCTCCGTCTCGACCTGCTTCCGCTGTCTCTCGAGAGCTGCTTGCGCGAGGACTTCTCTCCTGGTCATCCCAGAACTAGCACTACCAGTCTTTGTACCACCCAGCACAAATTCACCACCTGTCCAGCCACCAAAGTCCTCTGGATAATCCTCTTCGTCATCCTCGTCGTTGCCAGAGATAGTATATCGTGAGGTTTCGCCGATCGTGTGTCCGCCCGACTTCCAATCCGCAGCGTCCACCTCGCGCTCAATCTGATGACACAGATCCCAGAAATTCCTATCGTGCGGGCCGTGGACGTTGTGCGCTAGTTCGTGACATAGTGTTTTGCGAATGGTCTTGTAGTCGCGGTATCCATCGTGTGCGTCTGTTCGCAGGCGCAGCTCAATCACCTCGCCCTGGTTACGGTTCAATCCCAATATTCTACTTGTTCCCTCGTGTGTTGTCTGCGTGTGCGAAAGCGGTTCCATCTCTGTGAGAAGACCGACGGAGAATTTGTGCTTTGTCATGGAGGCGCGAATACCAGGGTCTTCTTTAAGGCGCATGAGGAGTTTCTGGCTGCGGTCCGGATTTGGAAGGCCCTGAAGTGGTCGAACTTGGAGAAAAGTATATTGCGAGTCTTCAGGTTTCCTTCGGGGCGTCGCATGTCGTGCTTTACTGCGCTGTGCCATTCGCGCAGCGTTGCGCTTGGCCACGCGCTCCGCCATATCCTGAACCTGCTGTATCTCCGCCGCGGGCGAACCCATGAGCGTCAAAGACTTGCCCTTGAGGTCTGTTAGGGGCAAGTCGGGGTTTTTGAACGGCGCCTTGAGGAGAGGAGTTTTGGGTGCGATGATCTTTTGGTTCGCGACGGGGACGTCGAGGCTGGCTTCGATTTCGGCAAAGAGGTCTGTGATTGTCGCATCTTCGGGGAAGGAGAGTTCGTAGTTTACTTTTCGGTGTGTAATTGACAGGGTGAGCCAGTTCTGCTGCTCGCTGTCAGACATGGGAGAGTCGTCGCAGTCGGCCATGTTGGTAACGCAGCGAAGTGGCGATGGAATCTTTGAGCAAGTTATGGTCACGGTTTGATGCCAATGGCAAGAAGATATTAAGTGTTAGGTAGATGCAGGATAAAGCAGATGTGAATGATAAGAAAGATAAAGAGTGTATGGGGAGATGGGGTTTATTATATGAAGTTGGATAGCTATTGTAAGCAAGAAGGCAACAATTTGGTGTCGCATAAGGTACCTAGAGTACCTAGGTAAGAGTAAGTGACACAGGTGATACCATCGTGTTCGGACATCTTCGGTGTTTTGCTTTGTAATACGTCACTGCCACTGCCTCAACGCAACGCCACTCTTAGCAAGACTTAGTACTTACTGTACTTATTTGTGGGTGATGACTATGAGATTGGATATAGCGAAATGATGGGATGCTTGGCAAATACCGATAAGTCCGATGTCTTGATTATCTGATCTTGTTTACATTTCAATTGACAAGACGTTTTGAGAGACAGCAAAAAGTCTTGTTATGTTTGTGATATGCGCGCGGTGGATCGCCAGTTTAGATGGCTGACATGATCGACTTCAGTACAAACTCACTCTTACTACAGACAAACTGTAAACAATCTTTATTAGACAGAGTATTATCCTGCTGAGATTAATTGATTAAACAATTGAAACAATTGAAACAATTGAAATGTCGCATAATATAACAAATAAACAATATAGAGATGTAAAATACCATCAGATTGATCGTTGAGTAGACCAAGTAGACCGCCTACCCTAAACCACTCCACCAAGTTCAACTGTCTGAGCGTACAGATACTTTTGCCACAACAAACCCAATCTTACCAACCAATAGATCCAAGATCTACTCGCAAGTCCCCAGTATGTAACCTTGTCTCGGACTGTTAACTCGCTTGTTAAAACCGTCAAACGGAGCACGACCCAGAAGATTGGGAATCTTCATGTGCCACAGCAATCAGGAACCACAGACCAAGTCAAGTCCCCTTCAAGTGCCTCATCACCAGCCTCACCTCTGTAGATCTCCCGCAATACGACTATAAAAAAGCCGTTAAGATCTTCCCACGATCCGAGATCTACTAATCGATCGTGGTTCCCTTTTTTAGCTTCCTTTTATCATAGCGCGCGCGACTTATAACTAAGACACCACACTTAAAGTAGAACCGGACTGACAAGCTAAGGACCGTTTGACAAAAAGTCTAAAGATGAGCCAGATCTTATATGTCCTCACCCGAACAAGTGTCATGTATCACACATCTTTAAAAACAGAAACAAGAAACTTTAAAATGACTCTTTATTTACTCCTACATATACAGAAGATTTGTAAAGAAAACAAATGAGAGAAGCCGTTACTTCATTTCATAACCCCCAAATAACGCCATCGAAAGCAAACAGCATATCTCAAGACGTTATGATAAGACTGACGGATATAAGAGATATGATATATATATGTGTGTGTGTGTGTGTGTAAAACAAACTTGGTCGTTTCGTGTCGCCCCGGATTATATAATAATAATAATGATAACAGCAAAAGCATCATCTCGCTCATGCTCCTTCCCTGTGGTTACATGTCACTATTGGCTAGGCACTTGTCAGATGAGAAAGGCGGACAATTAACAAAAGCAGCGGTCCGCAACTGGGGTAAGGAAGGGAAGTGAGCGGGAGGGGAGTTGTAACTTACAGTAGAGCCAGTGTGAGATCACCGTGGATTCTAGCCTTGAGTTCGATTTCGATTTCGAGGTTGAGCTCCAGATGCAGACTGAGGGCGTCACTCTTACCACCGCCTCCTTGCTGCTGTTGCTGTTGCTGCTGCTGCATCTGTTGCTGTTGTTGTTGTTGTTGCTGTTGCATCTGCTGCTGTTGACGACGCTGCTGCTGCATCTGCTGGTTCTTCTCGTCTTTCTTGGACAACTGCTTTCGGCCCTCATCGTCAGATTCTTCGTCGAGCCAGCTTGGGCGTCGACGTCTTACATCGTCGGCCTTTGTGTTTCCTCGCCTACCGCCTCGGCGAGCGGGCTCTGCCTGTTGAGGCGGGGTAGCGGGCTCATTCTCCTCCTCGGACTCTGACTCGTCGTCTTCAGAGTCCTCCTCCTCGTCCGAGTCTTCTTCGGAGTCTTCTTCAGAGTCGAAGTCGTCGTCGTCGTCATCTTCGGACTCGTCTTCGCTCTCCTCCTGCTTGATGGGCTGTCGCTTCTTCTGCTGCTGGGGCTTGGCCTCGTCGGTCTTGTTGCTGGCCTCGGCCTTTGCCTGCTCAGGCTTGGAGTCGGCGGCGTCATCTTCCTCCTTCTTCACATCTTCGGGCTTCTTGTCCTCAGACTTGGCCTCCTCAGGCTTGGATTCTTCGGGCTTTGACTCTTCCGACTTGGACTCTTCAGGCTTTGACTCTTGAGATTGTGCCTGCTCAGGCTTGTCTTCCTTGTCGCCAGGTGTCTCAGCCTCTGCGTTCTCAGTGTCGGGCTTAGAATCATCCTTGTTGGACTCGTCCTTGGACTCAGACTCATTTTGGCCTGGTTGCTGCTGGTCTTGGTTCTGGTTGCCGTCCTGGTTCTGGTCCTGTCCTTGTTGCTGGTCGTTGTCACCACCCTGCTGCTGACCGAAGGGGTTGTTGTCGTTGTTGTTGTCGTCCTGGCCCTGCTGGTTCTGTCCAGGAGACTGAGGTGAGTCCTTCTGCTGGTCGTCCTAGAGGAATTTAATATTCCCAATCAGATGATTTTAATTACAATAAAACTTACTTGTTGATAAGATGTAGACATGGTGATGGATGTTTTAGTTGTTTGGGCTTAGTGGGTAGATAGATAGATGGTTATGGGGTGAATAGATAGATAGTTTCAAAAATAAATAATAATAATAATGCAATGGCCTCACTTCAAATGCTTGCTGACAATTAATGAAATGGCTTTTCTATACTAAAAGTTCTGCGCATGAGATAGTTTTTGAGATTTAAGAGGTTGCAGACAACAAAAACCTGTTGGCAAGGCTTGACTGACGCAATAAGTGTCATTCTATCCCGTTCCTCGACCTCGACCCATGAAGAACCGGTTTCTATGGTACACGCTGTAAGGCAGTGGAAGGGGTATTCTTCCTGGGCAAGTCAAGTACAAGTAAAGGTGACGTAAAAAATGGTATGCAAACCCCGGCCATATGACGTTGTCACTCCCTCAGAATACGTGAAGGTGTGGGAGAGTAGTTGCAGGGATCATGTATGTATGTATGTACAGTACAGTATTTTATCGTGTGGCTGGTGTAAATGAAACTGGGTCCAGATCCTACAAAGTGGACTGAAGTCATGCAGTGAGCGAGTCTGCTACATACTGCTGTCAAACAAACCCTCACATAATTACTGTATTATCCAAGAAAAAAACAAGATCAGAAACCATGGTTATCGGATTACTTGCCATTGCCGCGATCCCGACCGTTACAGGCGTAGGTAACGCTGTGAGTGCCCAGAAGAGACAGAATGAGAGCATGAGCAAGGAGCAGGAGAAGTTTCATCTCACCTTTATGCTCCCACAGAATGGAAAGATAGAAGAAGTTGGACAAGGAGTTTTGGTTGACAAGAAGGTGAGCCACCATTGTTAATTCTCTTCTCTGAATGACTTTTCTATTGTGAACATATGCTCATGCATGAATGGACTTTAGATGTATCTCAACCTCTCAGACGCGCCAGTTCAAGGCTACAGATTTCTAGGATGGTTCTTCAAGTATCCAAGTGAAGAAGGCCATCTGGGGCTGGTGAGCATGGTGTCGGACGACCCTCCAGCGCTCAACTGGATCTTCGTGGACAAGGACACGCATGCGGTGACCTTTGGGGGTAAGAAGGACACCATCGGCCACGTCATAGGACCCTGGGGCTGGACAGCAGATGAGAAATTCCTGACGCTGCAAGGCGACCATGATTCGTTTGTGGCGGTGCGAGACGACGACGGGAAATGGGCTGTCTACTGGGACCCGGAGGGTGATATCGAGGACGAGATTGACGACGAGGAGAGGTGCCAGCCAGTGAGGCTTCGAAGAAGACCACAGCTTGGCATGGAAAGCAGCTATGTTAAGAAGTGATTTGCAACCAAATATCCTAGCGTCGGCAATAAAAGAAATGAAATCAACTAATAAGAGGCTGGGGTTTAAGTCCAGGGGGGGAGACTGTCAAGAATGCATTGTGCAGTGCAGTACCGTACAGTACAGAGTTGGAGGGCATTTGGAGGGCTGCAACAAGTAAGTGTACATGTATTGGTACCATAGGTCAGTCATTCATGGTAAAGTGGGTTGGGTTGGGCAAGGGTATCTGACTGGATTCGCATCTCGATCATGACCTCATGGGGGTCCAAATCCTGTTATGAGGTTTTGAATACTGAGTAGCTCAAACTTATATCACCTTGGCTACCTTAATTTCTAGACTCATTTCTTTAGTAGTGACATCCACAACCTTACCTGCATTCAAACCAGCTAATACATTTCTCGTTCAACAAACCCATCTCATCAGTTTCTTCATCACTAGCCAGCGACTCTCTTCATTCATCATGTCTTCTATGGAAAAGGACCGCATCGAGTCTGACGACCAGACCATGTCCAGCGAGGAGGCTCCCCGACGAGAGCGCCGTAGCAAGAAGAAGAGCAGCAAGTCTCGCCGTCAGGGCACTCAACAGCAGCAGCAAGGCGGAGGCGGCTCAGGACCTCTTGACCAGCTCCCTCTGGCTGGCGACCTCGGCAACACAGTCGGCGGCGTCACAGACGGCGTGAGCAACACCCTGGGCGGCGTCACGGGAGGCCTTGGAGGTCTCACAGGCGGCCAGCAGCAGGGTGGCGGCGGTGGTGATGCCGGCAAGGACACTCTCCGACTCCGTCTAGATCTCAACCTCGACATTGAGATCCAGCTCAAGGCTCGTATTCACGGTGACCTAGAGCTCTCTCTACTGTACGTATATCTTGTTCCTTTCCTTTGTCTTTTTGACCCTCTCCTCTCCAAATCTGTGGCCGTTGTATCTTACTTGGCTTGCAAATCTCCAGAACGGGATAATCGCCGAAGATATAACTACATGTATATCTTGAACACATAAAAAAAAACGAAAGATGCAGAGGCTAATAATTGCTTTGCGCTGTGCAGAAACTAAGAAGCCGTGTACAACATTCTATACTGGCTACTTATCGTTTTATCTTGTTCATATTCATGTCATGATGGTACCCATGTAATGTTATGTTTACCTACTGTTGCTTGCGACAGTCTTGATTAAACAAACGGCGGCGCAACATGGTGTTTGTTTTTTGCTATTTAAATAACGACGGTTTTGTGTTTTTTTGGGAGAAGAAGGATAAATACAATATCACTACACTATACGATAACTACTACTACTACTACAACTACAATGTCACATATCATTACTCCTGCATTTGTTTCAGATCTAGGGAATATTCCATGATGCTGTTTGCGAATAAACTTGGATAGATACAGTACAGTATAATAACTACTAAAGTGATTCAAGAGTGACGAAAGTATCATATCATGGCAACCATGACAGTTTTATGACATGACATGAAAATGCCTAAATTAGGTATAGTAGGTACAGTAACTCTACAGAGTAACTAGCTCTAGGTAATTCCCGAAACTCAAAAAGCACGGGCATGGCTAGCATGATGGGCACGTCAGATTGCATCGAAGATGGGAAAAATGCCAAGCAAGGATCAAAGAAAAGGCAAGCCACAAAAGAAAAACGAAAATGCCACGCAAGCCACCGTCACTTTTTCTAGGTTTCCTTTTCCTCTCTTCCATCCACCATCCTCATCAAGTTTAGCTTTATCCAATATATACCTAGTTTCAACCGTTGTTCCAACACCAGGAACCAAGCTTCCAGCGCTTGGGCTTTGCACCATCACAAGTCCAAAAAGCTTGGTCAAGGAGATAAAAAAGCACTGAAAAAAAAACAGGGACTGGGTTTGAGGGACTTCCCACCAATCAGAACCTACATCTACACGTTTGCCAGGGTTCAATGTCTTGTCTCATCTTGTTTATATCCCTGCTAGTGCCTACCTCCCCCGAAGTTCCCGCGATCGTGATGAGCGCGGACGATCAGAGATTATCCTTTTAGAGTACCGTAGCATCTTTACTGTTTACTGTAGTATTCAATTATGCGGCTCTGAAATCTGTAACGACTACGGATACTGTACTTCCCAGTTAACTCGTAACTCTTGCGCGTCGAAGTCTCAAAAGGGGGCGTTGCTGCAGTAGAACCTCATCTAAGAATAAGGGTGTTCCCCTCTCTTTTCTCCTCTCTGGGTCGGGTCCTGTCAGTTAGACTAGGCTTTTCCCTGAAACAGAAGCTAATGTTAGGTTAGGCTCTCACTCTCATCTGTAAGTAAGCTAAACGAGGTCGGGTTTCCAAGTTTATGTATCTTATCTGTCGTCATGTCCCCGCACAACCATAGGTAGCTCGAGCCACACTCACAGCACATAGCAGCAGCCCTTTTTGGCACCTTGGGTAGTGGCAGTGGCAGTAAGAGTCACTTTCTCCTCTCTGCCATATCCCATACCGGTACTCTCCAGCCATATCCTTCTGGACCCAGACCCCCCCAGCAGCTACCAGAAGAGGAGCTCCAGGACCAGTACCCAGTCAGGATCAGCAGCAGCCGCAGGAATTGCCACAGCAGGACCAACTACTACAGCCTCAAGAGAAGGGAAAGCAGCACCAGCCTCACTATCAAAGATATGTCAAACCACTCATCCTCCACCCCTGGTGGCGATCCTACGCACAGCACTTACGAGGTCAACGTCCCAGTCCGTGACGGACGAACCTCACAGCCAAAAGTTGAGAACCCAGAGATCCGCATCCCCAGGATAAAGCCCGTCTCGGATACTAGCAGCGGCAGCACAGACCAGTCAACATCGACAGCAATGCCTCAGCCACAAGAACAGGAGCACCAAAAGCTCGCTGCTGGCCTTGAGGGCAAATACGTCGACGAGTTCGGTAACATCCTCGACTGGGATGGTACTGTCCTCGGTCGAGTTCAAGGCGACCTTCCTTCCATGGTAGGGCGGCCAGTCACGGCTGACGGCCAAGTTCTTGACGAGGACGGCGAAGTGGCTGGCTATGTGTGCGATAACTACATTGAGCCACCAGCTGAACCAGAACCAAAACTGAAACCTCTGGCCTCGGGAGGACTCAAAGTCGATGATGAAGGCAATATCTATGATGACCAGGGAAACAAGATTGGCAAGCTTGACAAGCCGATAAAAGACGGAGCAGACAAAGTTTCCGGGAGCAACAACAGCATCACGCCCAGAGGCAATCATGGCACCGGCGATCAAAAGCAGGGTCAAGGGCAAGGCCAACAGGGCCAGGGTGGTGGAAGTACCGGCACTACAAACACTAACAACGCTCCCGGTGGTGCTCCCAAGCCTCCTAGGCCTGACGAGCTGTTCCTGGATGTCAAGTCGACGTACGACGGAATTCAGCTCACCATCAAGATTCCCACCGTCTTCAACAGCACCATGATGCGTGAGACCAAGAGCAGCGGCTGCCAGACAGCTGAGACAGCAGCACCAGATGTTAGTAGCGATAATCGATAACTGATGCCCTTTTTTTTTTATGTGGCGCGTTTCACAATTGTCCGACCCATACCCATGTAAGTGACTATGTAAGTCAGTAAGCCAAGACCCAGCCCAGCCCAAGCAACGCAGTCCAATGCAAGTGCAGCGAAAGCAGGCAAATCATATGAATCATATGCATCTGTTCGTATGAGTGAAAGTGGCTCTCTTTCTCTTGTTCTTGTCCTTCTTCTCTCACTCCTTGCTCTCATCCCAATCCCATTCCTTATCCCAAACACCCCTCCACACCCTCGGAATAAGTAAACCTCATGGGGTAACCCCTCCCCGTTCGTTTACATTCACGCTATACTAGTTCATCGTTCACTTACTGTATGTACTTGCTTCACACTTACACCGGATCGTGTACCTTTT
Organism: Fusarium chlamydosporum; assembly: GCA_014898915.1. Classification (NCBI taxonomy): domain Eukaryota; kingdom Fungi; phylum Ascomycota; class Sordariomycetes; order Hypocreales; family Nectriaceae; genus Fusarium; species Fusarium chlamydosporum. The sequence continues at coordinate 120,241 of JAAVUD010000117.1, forward strand.
TCCCACCTGCCCTTCTGGCAGTTAGGACCTGCACCACTGTACAGTGGCCAGTTTACACTCCCTACAATACACGTGAAGTCCACGCAACCACCATCTCCGCCATCTGCCAAACTCCAGCCCAGTCCAGTTTTCCCATCTCGATCCAAACCCTGAATGTGCAAGATCGTCTGCAGCTCTACACCAAAGTGTGGCATCCTCCACCCCACAAGCCTGTTTTTTCCAACCGTTCCTCATTCTCGTCGGGATGGTCTAGACCAGGGAGGTATTGAACAAGCAGCCTCATCCTTGTGGCTTGCACAGCTTGAGCTCTCCCCGTTGCTTGTTGCGCGCCTAATCCATGCCTTGAGAGCTTCTTATAACGTCATATAACAGCTCTCGCCACACCATCCCGCGCTTCCAACCCCCATCATGACGTGTGGCTGTTGCAGCTCTCGTTCGACAACAGGTGCGGCGCAGGAAATCATAGGAGGAACCCAGGACAAGCTGCTACATGTGGTGTTCACACTGACGTTGTGACTGCTAATTGACGTGATTGATAGTAGCTGAAAGGGTTGCTGTAAAACTTGTTTTGCATGAGCTGTGTGTCGGTATAAGTAGTAGATGATATGTGGTGGTTGCAGCTTTCAGAAAAAGAGTTATCAATTCATCTCATAATTTGGCCAACTTACAAAGCGATAATCAAAACAAAATTGTACCAATTCCCAACTAACACATTGATACCCCTCAAATCAATCTCTTATCTGAAAGATATCCTTTTATTTAATCTTGAAGGAGTTGAAGAAGACGATCAATCCAATACACCATCATCATCAATAACAACAACATCATGTCCGAGACAAAGGGTCCCTCCTCCCAGGTCCAAGACACAACAAAAGATGCTGCCTCTAACGAGCAGCAGCAATCCTCTGGTGCGTTTGGCAGTCCCCAACGAAGTTTGGCGCTTATCGTCCCCATTGCAGTCAACTATGACGAGTCAGTCCCTAGGAGTGGCGTTGTGAATGATGCCGGTGATATCCTAGACGACGCTGGCAAAACTGTTGGCAAGGTCGCCGACACTGATAACCTCAAGAACCTCGTAGGCAACACCGTCAACACCGCCGGCGAAGTTGTCGACTCCTCAGGCGATGTCCTCGGCAAGACTCTGCCAATAGGACAAGGAAAGCCTGACGAGGACGAGGATTCCCACGACGAGGAGAAGAGCGAATACACAACTCAGTCAAAAGACAAGAAGTCTGGAGGCTTGGGAGACGCCGTCGGTAGCGTTACCGGTGCTGTTGGAAACACAGTTGGAGGAGTGACAGAAACTGTTGGCGACACAGCTAAGGGCGCCACGGATACTGTCGGCGACACAGCTAAGGGCACTACTGATACCGTTGGCGAGACTGCCAAGGGCGCTACCGACACCGTTGGTGACACAGCCAAGGGTGCTACCGACACTGTTGGCGACGTGACTGACGATGTCGCTGGCAAGTCCGACGCTACATCTCAAGCTACCGACACCAAGACACCCGCAGAGACCCCGAAGGCACCCGGGGTCAAGGACGAGGCTTCCGACGTTAAGGATGAGACAACAGACCAGAAGGACGACATCAACCTCGAAGACCGTGAGGCACCCGCCGACGGTGACGACAAGCTCAAGGATGTCCCTCCCGAGTCCGAAGAGGCTAAGGAGGCCACCAAGGATGCTTCCGAGGAGGCCAAGGACATTCCCGAAGAGGCCAAGGAGGATGTTACCTCCAAGGTCGACGAGCAAGACGTCCCTAAGCCTGAAGACGTCGAGGACAAGCTCCAGGAGAAGACTGAGGGTGCTCAGGACGAAGTCCCCAAGTCTGAAGTTCCTGAGAGTGATGCTGCCAAGTCTGAAGCTCCTGCCAACGAGGTCCCTACCCCTGCCGAAGACGACCAGTCCAAGGCTCCCGGCGATGACCTGAAGTCTGTGGCTCCCGGAGAGGAGGCTGCAGGTGTCACCGACGATGTCCAGAGCAAGGCCGCCGAGGGCGAGGAAGCTGCTCAGGACAAGGTTACTGAAGGCGAGAAGGCTGCTGAGGATGTTCCTGAGGACGCCAAGAGCAAGGCCGCCGAGGGTGAGAAGACCGCCGAGGATCTCCCTGAGGACGCTCAAAGCAAGGCTGCTGAAGGTGAAGAAACCGTCGAGGATCTTCCCGAAGATGCCAAGAGCAAGGCTGCTGAGGGTGAAGAGACTGCTGAGGATCTCCCTGAAGACGCCAAGAGCAAGGCTGCTGAGGGCGAAGAGACCGCTGAAGGCAAGGTTGCCGAAGGCGAGGAGGTTGCTGGTGATGCCACCGATGAGGCCAAGGATAAGGCTGCCGAGGGCGAGGAGGCCGTCGATGAGAAGGCTGCTGAAGGTGAGGAGGCTGCCAAGGAACCCCTCGACTTCTCTATCCTCAAGGGCACCACTGTCGACAAGGAGGGTAACCTCGTCAACGACAAGGGTGACAAGATCGGCAAGGTTGTCGAAGGTGAGCTCAAGCAGCTCATCGGCCTCAGCTGCGACGACCAAGGTCAGATCTGGGACAAGACCGGCAAGCAACTTGGCAAGGCCGAGCCCATCCCTGAGTGGGACCGCGAGCAGAAGGACTTCTCTATTCTCAAGGGTACTACTGTTGATAAGCAGGGTAACCTTGTGAACGACAAGGGCCACCTCATCGGTCGTGTCATTGAGGGCGAGATCAAGCAACTTATTGGTCTCTCTTCTGACGATCAGGGCGTTATCTGGGACAAGACTGGCAAGCAAGTCGGCAAGGCCGAGCCCCTCCCTGAGTGGGAGCGTGGCGAGCAGAAGGATTACAGCATCCTGAAGGGTATGACTGTCGACAAGAACGGTAACCTCGTCAACGAGAAGGGCCACCTTTTCGGCAAGGTTGTCGAGGGTGAGGTCAAGCAACTCATTGGTCTTTCCTCCGATGACCAAGGTACCATCTGGGACCGCACTGGTAAGGCCGTTGGTAAGGCTGAGCCTCTTCCCGAGTGGGAGCGCGGCGAGCAGAAGGACTTCTCCATCCTCAAGGGTGCTACTGTCGATAAGGAGGGTGGTCTCACCAACGAGAAGGGAGACACCGTCGGCAAGGTCATTGAGGGTGAGATCAAGCAGCTCGTTGGCCTCAAATCCGACGAGAACGGCAAGATCTGGCGAGATGGCAAGGTCGTCGGCCAGGCTGAGCCTCTTGCTGAGTGGGACCGCGTCCAGAAGAAGGATCGATCCATTCTCAAGGGCACCAAGGTCAACAAGGTCGGCAAGCTCGTCGATGCCAACGGCACTGTCCTCGGAAAGGTTGTTGAGGGTGACCTGAAGGAGCTTGTGGGCAAGCGAGCCGATGAGAACGGTGACATCTGGAACGACTCCGGAGAAGTCATCGGAAAGGGCGAGCCCGTCTCTGTCTCTGAGCGCGAGGAGAAGTCCTCCGCTCCCTTCGAGCACTTCCCCGGTGCGACCGTCGAGGCTGACGGACGTGTCATGTACCAGGGTGAGCAGGTTGGTGAGGTTATCGAGGGTAACCCCAAGGAGCTCAAGGGCAGCGAGGTCGACGAGGATGGTGACATTCTCGACCGCCGTGGTAACACTGTCGGTAAGGCCAAGCGCTGGGAAGCTCCCGAGGCTGAGGAGGAGAAGCCCGTCGACAAATCCGCCCTTGCTGGTAAGCGTGTCAACAAGGCTGGCAACCTCGTCAGCGAGTCTGGCGAGATCTACGGTCGTGTCGTTGAGGGTGATGTCCAGAAGCTCGTCGGACGTATGTCTGACCGCGATGGAAACATCCGAAGTGAGTCTGGCGACATCATCGGCAAGGCTGAGCTCGTCTCTGAGGGCGAGCGTGGTGGCAAGAAGGACGGTCCCTTCGCTCAGCTCAAGAACTGCACCGTCTCCAAGGATGGTAAGGTTGTGAACCAAGCTGGTGAGACCGTTGGTCGACTTGTCAGTGGAGATGCTAAGGCTCTCGTCGGACGCTCTGTCGATGATGATGGCGAGATCGTTGACTCCAACGGTAACGTCATTGGTAAGGCCGAGCGCTGGGAGGAGCCTGAGAAGGAGAAGAAACACAACCCTCTCGCTGGCCGCAAGGTGAACCGTGAGGGTAACGTTGTTGACGCCGATGGTAACATCATTGGTAAGCTCACCAGCGGTGAGATTACCGACTGCCAAGGCAAGGAGGTTGATGAGGACGGTGATGTCTTCAACTCCAAGGGCAACGTCGTTGGCCACGTCTCTCTTCTTGAGGACATTCCCAAGGAGGAGGAGGAGCCCGAGCCTGAGCCTGAGCCTGAGGGTGAAACCGAGGAGGAGCGCATCAAGCGCGAGCAGGCCGAGGCCGAAATCAAGGCGGAGAAGGATGAGGCTGAGAAGAACAAGAAGCTTGCTCAGCAGCTGTCCTACCAGATCGAGCAGACTCTGGAGCGACTTCGACCTATCTGCAAGGCCATCAACGACAAGATCAGTGCTGCTGAGGCTCAGAAGCCTGAGGATCGTGACGAGGAGGAACTTGTCCGACAAGTCAAGCCTCTTATCGAGGACGGTGGTAAGCTATTGACCGAGTGCAACGGTATCATCCGTGGTCTTGACCCTGATGGTCGCATTGGTCGCAACGCTAAGCAGAAGACTGCTGCTGGTGAGGCTACTCCTGAGGAGGCTCACCTCGCCAACGTTCTCAAGGAGCTTTCTACTGAGATCCAGACCTGTATCGACGAGGGCAAGCGCAAGCTCGAGGGTATGCCTCACGCCAAGAAGGAGATCAACCCTCTCTGGGGTCTCCTAGCCGAGCCTCTCTTCCAGATTGTCGCTGCTGTTGGTCTCTTGCTCAGCGGTGTCCTTGGCCTCGTTGGCAAGCTTCTCGGCCCCATCCTTGGCCCGCTGGTAAGTTCCAATTACTCATTTTACAATTCGATCAATTTGCTAACAAAGTCTCTAGCTGAACGGTCTTGGTCTCGGTGGCCTCCTTGATGGTCTTCTTGGAGGACTTGGCCTCAAGAAGATCCTCGGAAGCCTTGGTCTTGGTGACGTCGTCGGCACTGTCACCGGTGGAAAGAAATAAGCAAAGAATCATAATTGATTGAAGGGTATCTTTTAATGGATTGTCTCTATGGGAATGTAATTTTGTACAATGATTTTTAGCTAGGAGTTTTGTTAGCTTTACGAATTTTACGACTAAGTTAGGCCAATAATGATGCGCTCTGAAATGAAGTGGATTGTTTGTTTATGTTCAACCCGATTGGGGCTTAGCTTTTGACTTGCTGAGTCAGCGTCAAAACTTCCGACTACAAATTTTCGACTTTTTCGTCCGCAAGCTTCAAGCTCTTCTCAACATCAACAAACAACCATGACCGGCTTGCTTCTGGCGTGGCCTTCCTGAACGATGCAACGATGCGTCTCTACCTCATTCGGCATGGAGAGACAGTCGACAACGTCGCAAACCTCTATGCCGGCTCGCGCGACTCGGCCTTGACTGCCCACGGGGTCATGCAAGCTCAAAGGCTAGCATCTCACCTCGCTGAGCATGCCACCATTGATCGCATCTTCTCATCAAACCTCAGCCGCGCGGTGCATACCGCACAGGCTATCCTCAATGCGCAGAAATGCGCAAAGGATCTGAAACTGGTCCAGGTGCCGGAGCTGAGGGAGAAGGACTTTGGTATGGGCGAGGGCACCAAATTCGGGTCAGCGATCAAGCATGAGGGCTCGGAGACACCACAGGCAATGAGAAAGAGGGTCGATGTTTTCCTAGACGAGCATTTGCCTCGATTACATGAAGACTCGACTGTCTGCATCGTTGCCCATGGTATCATCCTTGGGAGGTTCTACAAGGCTCTGCGCGACAGGATTCCTTCCACGTCCGCGGAACCCGATGCTGAGCCGGAAGGTCAAGCAGGATTCGCTTTTGTGCGACCTACCTGGAGCAACACCGGGTACTTGGAAGTGCACATCACAGCCGACGCACCTGTCACAGGTAAAAATGTGCAGATGCGCGTGATGAAGATCAACAACGTCGAACACCTCAAAGGTCTGAGAAAGACTCGAGGCGGAATTGGCAGCGCCAAGTTCGACGCCAAACAAAAAACGATGGACTCGTTCTTCAAACCTGTGTCGCGAAAGCGCAAACTGGAGGACGAGGACATCGTGTCACGATAAATGGTACGTTCACATTTTTCTCTTTTCAGTCCTCACAACACACCCCAAGCTTTATGATGAAGAAGCAATTACACAGACCTGTACCGAAATACACAATGTGGAAAAACTTTTGTCCAACCGCTGTCTGACAGCTTGTTCATAACTCGTCTTTTGTCGCCATTACTTTTTGGTAACACTAGCTAACAATGAACCAATAGGTGTCGTACTACTGCCATAACATCATGTTCGATGGCCTTCATAGAATCATTACATATAATACAAACTCTTCTAAACATCTGTGCTTGTCTCGTCTACTCCCGTGAATACTTTGTACATGCGTCTACTCACAGCTTGCCCAACTGTGCGATCTGAATAGGCACCATCTTTGTTGGCCATCTTTCTCACGCCTTCCAGTCGCGTTGGTCCAGTGGTCTCGAACCCTCGGACTAGTTCACTAACTGTGTCAAACTCCTTCGCGACTCCGTATGCAATTGGCGCTGTGACTCGCACAATCTCCTGCAACATACGAACATAAGTGTCTTTCGCATCTTCACCTGTCTTTACCTGTCCGCTTTCCATGCAGAACCCTGCTCCAAGCGTTGCCTGGTCTCGCTGCTTGCGGTATGGAATGGTCGAGATGTGCTGGGTGAAGGTCAAGATCTGCTCAGCGGTCTCCATCGGTATCATAGTGTGATGAATTAGGACCTCGTGCATGACCTGCAGTTGCAGCAACGCATCATCGATCTTCTCTTCGGGCACATATTCTTGAGCCGGCTTGTTTTGACGGTTCGAAGAGGTGGCGGTTTCTTGCGCGCGAACATTAGACGTGAACTGTCGATTGCGAAGGTTTCGATTTTTGCGAACCCAAGGTGTAAGTCCTTCGACGAGGTAAAGAATGTGATGCTCAGGGAAATGTTTCTTCACCTTGTCAACATGAGAAGAGATGCCATCTTCCAATGTAAGCTTGACGAAGTCGTCGGCATGCATGACAACGAGCGCGTGCTTCTCATCCTCAAGACGAAGAGGTATTGGCTCCCAAAGGCCAAGATCATCATTGTATCGGCTGCGAACCTTTCTACGCCATTTGATCACGTTCTCGACCGGACTGTCCCAAGTTGTGTACTGCACGTCAAAGGGTTCTAGGATGGCCTGAAGCTTAGTTGTGACTGTAGGGTTTAGACTTGAAGGAATGTCGACCATCATTTCTGGAGTCGAGATCTTCTTATCTGTCCGCAACTTGTTGACCTCAGCCAGCGCTGTATTGCGTTCCTTCTCGCGAATCTTGGCTTCCTTCGCTTCCTGTTTCTCACGTCGTTTTGTCTCTTTCTCAGCTTCTTTGGCTGCTGCCTTTGCCTCCTTCTCTCGCGCTTTGTCAACTACCGATGGTTTGTTTGAGGCTGTCGGTTTCGCTCGAGATCTAGATGATATAACATCGCTTTGTGAGCGCTGGATCCGCGATCGGCGTCGCATTTTGGTTACGTCGAAAGATGCAAGGTCTGGCAGTTCGTCCTCAGAACCGTTCTCGCCGTTAGAATCGTCGTCGATCTTAATAACGTCTCGTTTCTTTCCTGGCGGTGATGAACCGAAGGATAAGGCCTCTGGTGCCGAGCTGGAGATTGGGTCCCATGTCGCATTCTTCTTGGGCGCCGGATTGGGTGCTGGTGCAGGCGGAGAAGTTATGATGATATCGGGTTCTTTAGATCTTACTGGAGCCGGCTGAGGAGAACTGGCAAATGGATCTGAGGATTCGATAGTTCTTGGCTTTGGTTTCGAGATTGGCTTTGGTGGCGACCGTCTTACTGGCACTGGTGAGCTTGCAAATGGGTCCGAGTCTTCAGCCTCGATCGTCTGCTCCGCGTGTTTTGTAGATGCGACGATCGCAGGTCCCATCTGACTTGGTGAGATTAAGCCAGGAGAGCTTGTGAGCTGTATAGGATCCTCAATCGGCCGAAGTCGGCCATTTGTGTTCGTTCGTACTGGCGGTAGAATTGATCGAGATTCTGGTGCCGGTGATATTCGCTTGAGAGGAGGCGGTTGTACTGAAGGAGGCGACAGACGTCGTCTCTTACTTGGGTTCTCATCGACCAAGATGGGTTCGTCTAAATCTATGGTTGAGTCGAAATCATCGGACATAAAGAGTCCACTGGACGGTGGCGCATGCGCTATTGCAGTCGGCTTCGTCGCATTGGTATTCTGTTGCTGTTGTTTCTCAGGTTGAGTGGTAGCGTTCACTTGGGGCGGTTGAGCAGACGGTGGCGGAATTCCATGGCTGGGCGGGCTCGATGACAGGAGGTCGATCACATCGGGTGCCATGCTGTTTCATTTGCTATGCTTGAACCAGCAAAGATTTGGACAACGTTCGATGTCTTCGCAAATGATGGCGGGGCAGTTTACTTTTGCGCGATGTGACGTGACGAATCTTTGTTCTGAGAACACGAAAAACGCCGAGTCACGTGTCTACCCGGTATCAGAATCATCATCAATGTCATTCCTCTCAGCTTAGGTAGGTAGGCACATCTCCCTTATCGAAGTCTTCTTTACATCAATACTATCTTCAATCATTACGAGTCACTTAATAGGCCATTAATACAACTAATGTAGCTTATAGCTATTGTATTGGCTGCTATGACACTATATTTAGGCGAAGGTATAATGTGCATGAAAGGGGTCTGTGTCCGATTGTTGAGTTCATTTAGGTCGAGTCCATTTGAGCCAAGATGATATGTGATGAATGAACTGGATGTGGGTTATAATACGCGGAGGTACTCCCTAAGTCGAAAATCTTACTAGAGTCACAAAATGTCGCCTCCATCCAGTAGTATCAGTCTTACACTGATATTAGCTGTCCTTGGGTAGTATTCAACAGTTGTGTTGCGTCAATTGGATAAGGGTAACCTTTCACTGTCATAAGAAGTACCGTATACTAGCACATATACTATCATACTTACTCGTCACACTAAAAGCAACTGTGCTCTCGATTGTAACCAAATTACTTGTAAACTTGCATTTGTTTATGCTCTATCATCATGGGTTCTTCGACCCACGTCAGATTACCACGTATATGAGCAAGTCATATACCAGCTTACCATAAACAAAGGTTCAAGGTTCTTGGTATCGTTTCACAGAACAAGGGGACTAAAACAAAATGTACTCCATAAATCAACTGCCGGTATCACGACCACTGTTACTCTGTAAAATTGTGCTACTACCTTAATGCCGGACCACACTTATACTAAGCTTACACATAGATGCCCAGAATAACAGGACTCACTTTTGAGGGAAGAATCCATCAAGTGTCTATAACTCAAATCCTTTCCAATTAAGAGGATCGCCTACTAAGGTCGAATGTGGACTATACCAATCCGTTTGCCAGGGTTATGAGGTTCTCAGGGCAACGACAGAATTGACCCCTAAGCTCCGCTTATACTATAAGAGACAAGCAGTTCTGGAACTGATCTGGAATGGCATAAACTCATTGAATCGTTTTGTCTCATATGCTCTTAACATCCGACTTTTGAGATAGCACCCTAGACTACGAACGCCGATCAATAGGGATGGGGCATGGCACGTGTAAGAGTAAAAGCCGCACAATGTCACATCGTCCCTCAGTATCGTCTTCGTAGGGGAAAACTCCTTCGTGGAAAGTGGGAATGCCTTCATCCCGAGGTTCGTGGTAAGCCCAAGAAAGATACTAGGATAACAATGGGGACCTCGCTTATATCCTACCTTGTACGGTAACATCGTGCTCGGAGTTTCAAATTTAATAAATATTGTTGACTAACTCGTATAAGCAAGTTGTTGAACTATCTGGACTATTTACAAAGCAAACGGAGTAAGGAGATCCTTCGGACCATTATACCTAGTACTAGTCAGGACAGCCCTTGTGTTTGTTTGATCAATGGGGCAAGATAGATTTCACATCGTAATGTCCGTTTCCCAAGACAATAGACAAACCCTTGTCAACACGTTGTCACGTCATTCAGCTGGAACAGCAACGAAAACTGATCCTGACCGACACGAGAGAGCTCCAGCCTCGTTACTTCAAGAGTGGATATTCCAGCCTCGAGGGAGCACAAAACTTGGATACTATGTATACGAGACATAAATACTTGGTCATTTTATAGCCGTATAGTAAGTATATGCTACAATGCTGGGTACTTAATTTGTCGGATTGCAATTGGGTATCAAGTTTCTGTTCACTCCTAATCCAGCCATCAACAATGGCTGATAACGGTCAAAGGAGCTTTCTTTAAGGCTGACGGGTTAACACATTCAACGTTAACCGTTCATGTTACCTGTCAATGCATCGATGCATATGCCATGCATGAACAGACATTCCTATGGTGGGAAAGTTGTCTCAGACAAGCGGCCATGTGCTTGCCTTAATGTCTTGATTGGAATGGATGAGGCTTCCTTGGCAGTTAAACCAGTTTGCAAAGAAGATAATGAGGAGCAACGGAGTCTTTGAACACAATATGCCGAAATAGGGGCAATGTAGAAAAAGGAAAAGCAACGACAGCTCATTTGCAACCAACGGTTTCGTGCAAAGTACTCGTAAGAAGGAAAAAAAGCACAAAGTCTCAAGGTATCATCACAACTGGGGACATGGGCCTGAAACGAACCGCGGCCGAGGTGAGTTTAGCCCCCGCGATTTGCTTCCTGGGAGTCAAAAGACGGGCCAAAGACGGGCAGAAACCATGCCGGTCGCAGTAACAGTTTCCACATTTTGCTTTCAATGTCGCGAGATGGTGCCATCCCGCGGGCCTTAATGAACGGAGGAGTCCAGGGTGGCTGAATGGCTTGCAAATTGTTAGTTGTGCTTCTCAGGTTGTGACAAGATTGTCAGTCTCAGGTATCCGCACGTTGGGAGACGAGATCGCTAAGACCCTAGATCCTACTCTGATAGGAGATGGGATGAAAGTCACAGGTGGGAAAGGAGATGGCCAATCGTAAGAAACTTGGAACCGTGTGTTGTATAATATGTTGTTACAGTAGCCGTCTTGAGCAGCCGCCAGATCAACGGGATGATGGGCAAGGGGCGGTTGTTGGTGCAGTTCGTGTTACATTGTCTGCATAGCGATACATGTTGATTTTCATGATATAGTTGCCTACCTACCTATCCAGGTACTGTATTGTGACTGTACGGTAGTATTCAATATAGGTGTTTGGTCTAGTCAGTATGAGTATTTTATATGGCGGAGCGCTTTAACCGCCAGGTTGGTCGACATGGATGGATCAAGTTGACAACGCATCAAAAGTTGGGGGTTCTAGGTCAGTTCACGTTTTCAATTTGAAGGAAGAAAAATTTGATATGTAGGCTGATTAATGACAATAATTTCCACCACCGTTGGAAGCGTCTAGCGGTCTTCCATTTGACGGTAGCTTAGGTACCGTGAAACCAGTCTATCTTGTACCGTTTTTACATTGGTTTGATAGAACCCATGGCAACGCAACGCGACGACACGCCGCCGCTAGCGAAGGGATGTACGTGTCGGATGAGATGGAAATTGTAAACCCAGCCCTGGCTTATGAAGGACAAAGATGGCATGGAAAGATCGGCTCGGGATACGAAAGAGGCACGTAAGTTGAGCTCGGAAACCACCAAGGTACTAAGGTACAAGGAGAAAGTTGGGTGGTTGGTTTCTACAAAAAAAAAGATGGTAAATAGATGAAGCAGCCCGTAGAGAGAGTAGGTAGGTAGGTAAGGATACCTGTAGAAGCTGGGATTGCCTGCCTACTGCATTGTTAGCGTACCTATCTTTACCCTTCAGTTGGATCGAGCTTGCACATAATGGGATTCGTGAATCAGGATGTCGTAAATCATATTTTATTAAAATGAGATACTTGACTCTTATAGCTCGAATAGCCTCAGAGAAGACTGCTTACTCTATCACCAAATATTACCCAGATTATGGTAATGGTGCTAAGGGTCTAGAGGGTCCCTGCCACTACTGGTTGCGCGGGCCAGGTACGAGCACCGGGGGATGGCCCATTTAAAAGAAGCTGTCCAACCAGTAGGCGAAGCCTCCGCCATGCTCTAACCACAACTATCTCTAGCGTCTACCTAACAATTCAGGGGTCAGGCAATCAGGTTCATCAGACGCGAGGTACCTGACAACGTTGCTCAAGCCGGCCCAGCGCTAATGTACCTCTAGTCCTTAGGGGCGGACTTGACAGCCAGCCCTCTATCCCCCTAACTGACTTGAATGGAAGGATGGAAGCTGTGCAGGTGAGTTTGCTGAAGCTTCTTGCCCCTGGCTTTGGCTCTGGACTTGACTTGGCTGCTGGCTGCCAGTGTTGGTGGTGGTGGTGGTGGGCTTGATTCCACTTGAAGGCTGTCCCGTCCCTTTTTTTATTTTTTCCTTCTCTGTGCTTTTTTTGTACGACTCCTGAAGTGATTAACTTTGTATCCCACGTCGCAACTTCTACCCTTTCTCTCTTATAATTGCATTGCGGTCAACGTCTCCCACCGCTTCGTTAGTTTCTTTCTGCGCTGTTTCCTTTCATCGACCGTAACTTCACTTTTATCTTAGCTTTCTACCCGACAAAAGCCCAGACCCCTCCGCTAGCGACCCCCATCGTCCCGCTCCACCGCTGGAACGTAGAATTGTCTGTCAGCCCTCGACAACAGCGTCGCCCGATCGCCCGTCGTCGGTCGCTTGTTTAATTACGTTCTCCCTACACCCCTGGTCGGGATAAACACTCGACAACCGCCTCGTCCTCACTCGTTGAAACTTCTAAGAGTCCAGCTGCCGCACGTGAGACCCTCTGGAACACTTCGCGATCCCCTCTCCAACGACGACTTTCCGTGGCGCTGCGACCATCTATGACGTTCTGAACGCCGACCGCTTCTCCCTCAGTGGAAGACAATACCTGAAAGAAAGCCCTTCGTGGCCTTCTAAGCTACCAAACGACATTCGTTATTGCCGCTGTTGCCGACTTACGATACCTGAGACACCTCGCATTTCGCCCGCAACCTACAAACAGTCGCCATGGCGAGCTCGCCCCCGGCCTCACCGGGAGGAATCCCTCAAAGGCCGATGAGTGCCATCGCCAGAGCACAACCAAGAAGTACCAGTAGATTGAGCATGTCCAGCAAGGCCGGAGGCGGAAGTAGAGCCTCAGACGAGGACAGTCGGACGGCTGTCAAAGTCGGTATGTCAACCATTACCACCAGCATTCCGAGATGCTAACTTATATCCTTCTAGCCATTCGAGTGCGACCGCCGTTGAAGCCTGATGATCCTGGTTACGACCTTATTCCTCAGCGATTCCAGAAGGCTATGGTTCATGCGACTTCTGAGACCAGCCTTGCCATCGATTCGCCTCAAGGTCGCAAGCTGTTTGTCTTCGACCGGGTTTTTAGTCCTGACGTGATGCAGGAGGGCATCTGGGACTACGTTTCCGACTGTATTAACTCATTCACCCAAGGCTACAATGTGTCTCTGCTTGCATATGGTCAGTCAGGTGCCGGTAAATCTTACACCATGGGTACATCTGGACCTGGCGAGCAATATGATCAAGAGTTGATGGGTAAGCCGACATGAACAACACCCATTTGCGATTACTAACCGGCGTTCTAGGTGTTATTCCCAGAGCTGCCACTGCGCTCTTCGAGAAGCTGGAGGTTCCAAAGTCTTCTGCCAAAGCGAATCGCAGTTCTCTCTCGCATCTCCGAAGCCCTCGAGGATACAGTCAACAGAATGCGCTGGGTGATCGCGAGTGGTCGCTGAAAGCGACTTATGTTGAGATTTATAACGAACAGCTGCGCGATCTTCTTGTATCTGACACGACTCCGATGAACGAGCGCGGGAACGTGGCCATTCGCGAGGACACTAAGGGCAACATCATTTTGACTGGCCTTCGACAGGTTGAGATCAACTCAGCGGAAGATCTTATGAACGCTCTCAACTTTGGATCCTCTATTCGCCAGACTGATGCCACCGCCATTAATGCTAAGTCTTCGCGATCCCATGCGGTCTTTTCGCTTAACCTCATTCAGCGCAAGAACAAGTATGGTCCAACACAGGCCTCTGACAAGCGCCACTCAATGCCAGCGGAGGGACTTGGTCAAGAAGTTTCCGTCACAACCGATAGCAAACTCCATTTCGTGGATTTGGCTGGAAGTGAAAGGCTCAAGAACACAGGTGCACAAGGTGATCGTGCCAAAGAGGGTATTTCTATCAACGCTGGACTTGCCGCTCTGGGTAAAGTCATTAGTCAACTTTCATCGAGGAACCCTGGGGCCCATGTTTCGTACCGCGATTCTCGACTGACACGATTGCTACAAGACTCGCTTGGTGGTAATGCCATCACTTACATGATTGCCTGTGTCACGCCAGCCGAGTTCCACCTGAGCGAAACCCTGAACACGGTCCAATATGCGCAACGAGCTCGAGCCATCCAGTCTAAGCCGCGTATCCAGCAAACGGAAGAGGGCGACAGCAAAGCTATCATCGACCGTCTCAAAGCCGAGGTTGCTTTCCTACGCGAGCAGATTCGAAGTGCTGAGAATGGCAGTAGCCCTCGACGCAACGCTCCGCTAACCAACGATCGATCCGAACGTCAGAATGAGCGCGAGACCGAACTCCAAAACCAGCTTTTGGACACTCAGGAAAGCTATACCGCTCTCAGCCAGCGCCATGCGCGACTTATCGCCGAGCTGGCCCGCGCTCGTGAGCATGAATCCGGTGCCAGCCAGTACGATGATCTTTCTGGCGATACAGCCGACGACCGTATCAATCGATCAAACTCTTTTGCGCAAGCCGTTGAACAGGTCGTAATGGAATACGAAAAGACGATCCAATCTCTCGAACAATCTCTTTCTAGCACTCGTAGCACTTTGTCCAACGTCGAGACTAACCTTCTCGAGAAGGAGACAAAATGTGCCTATGTCGAGACTATCAACACCCAGCTTCAGACTCGTCTGCAGAAGCTTGTCGACCGCGAGAACAACACCGAGAGCTACCTCCATGATCTCGAGGCGAAGCTAGATGGCCATACTAATGGCGAGGAGAAGAACGCCACTATCATCATGGAACTTCGTAAGGAGATTTCCCGTGTTCGAGAGAACGAATCTTCGTGTGAAGACTACATCTCCACCCTGGAAGAGCGCCTGGCGGAAGCAGACCAAGATGCGGAGCTGATGCAGCGCGAGATCGACCGTCTCGAGCAAGTGGTTGAGCGACAAAGGAGCCTTGGTAAACTTGACTCTCTCCTCCACGAGCTTGACCAGATTCAAGACGGTAAAGAGCCTGGAGCAGAGAACGGTACTGAAAACCATGCCGAGGCTACCAACGGCGTTGCCGCCCGTCGTGGTATGGCTGAGCATTCTCGCAATCTATCACATGTCAGCCGCCATAGTCAGATGGAGGAGCCCATTCCGGAGGGCGACGAGGAACAAGATCATCGTACCAAGATTGGCACTGTCAAAGAGGTGGACGAAGATGCTCTCCGGCTTGAGAAGCCCGCGGAACAGGGGCCACCCCCAAGCCCAGCCCAGTCCAAGTTTGTTGCTGATAAACTTGAGAACATGACCCAGGAGCTTTTTGATCTTCGTGTAGAGCATGAGTCGACTCTCAACGATTACGACTCGCTTCATGCCAAGTATGAGTCAGCCATGCGCAGACTTGCGGAGATGCAGGACGCTGTTGATGAGGCTCGTCACTCACAACAGCAGCGCCAGTCCGTGATCTCAGTCGCTACGCCTACTCGCACGACTCGCCCCGACTCTTTCTTGTCCGACACGAGAACAAATGACTTGAAGACTGGACCTCGATCCTCTTTCACACGTTCACTGTCTTCGGAACTGTCCTCTGCGATGGACTCGCCTGCTACTGCTGCTTCATCAAATGGCGACATTCTCTCTGACGATGAAACCGCTACCACTAAGCCTGCGGCGGCATCTACAGAGAACTTGCCTGATAACGAGAGCGTTGAGCTTGCTGCTGAACTCGAACGACTGAGGACTATGGCCCAAGAACGCGAGGCTGCCGAGCAAGAACTGGCCGAGAGATATGCTCAACTTGAGTCCAAGCACAACGAGACTCTCGATATCGTTGAAGAGCTCAAGACTGACTTGTCCCGTGCCCGTGTTATGGAGGCCACTTCCCCTCGTTCTAGCACTCCTGTTATTCGACGCAAGTCAAGCCAAAATCTGCTCGTCGTTGATCGTGCTCAACGCTCATTTTCATCACTGCGAAATATTGCTGCTGAGAACTTCGGCACTCACCCCGAGGCTATGCAGAGCTTTGAGATCAATTTGAATGCCGCCATCCATGAACTCCATGTCAGAAGCGAGCGCATCCAGGAGCTTGAAGCAGACGTTGCGGCCGCCAAGAAGGAGATGGAGACTAAGATGACCATTATCTCGGGACTGACAAGAGAGCGTTCCAGTCTGAAGGCCAGTCCTGTGGAGATGTCCATCGTTACGACACTGCGAGACCAGCTGGAGCAGAATGAGAGACAACTCATGGAAACCAGAAATGCTCACATGGCTCGTGAACAGGCACTCACAACTGAGCTCGAGTCTTTGCGCCAAGCTCTTCACGCCAAGTCCAGTACTCAAGAGCCCGACAATGCTGACTCCAAGTATGAGCAGCGTGTCGCTGAGCTCCAAAGTGAACTTGCTACCTGGGAGAGGAAGCACAAGGAAGCTCTCGATTCTATGGAGAACACAGAATCTCAGATGCGAGGTACAATTGGGCAGCTCGAGGCCCAGGTGGCAACGAACCATGCCCAGATTTCATCATCACAATCTCAGCAGAATGGCGACAAGGATGAATCGACCAAGGAGGCTGAACAGCGACAACAGAACCTTATCGGCTTCTTGCGCCATGAGATTGACGAGTACAAGGCAATCATTAACAGCAATGCTACTAAGGTTGCCGAGCTGGAGCAGGCTCATGCTGCGGCTCGTGCTGAGTTAGACGAACTCCACAAGGCCCACGAGGCGGTCAAGCAGGATAACGCTCGCCAACTAGAACTTGTTGCCAAGCTTCAGGAGCAGATCGCTGCCCATGATGAGAGCGCACAGAGCAACCAGACTACTGTCGAGCAGCTGAAGAGCGAGCACTCTAAGGCTCTGGCTGACCTGAAGACCACCGAGCAGAAGGGCTACGAGGAGCAGGTTGAGGTATTGTTGTCTGAGCACGCAGAGAGTGCCCTTAGACTGGAGACCGAGCTTGCCGAGGCAAGAGATGAGCTTAACAACGTATCTACCCACGTCGCTACTGCTCTGGGTCTCGATGCCGATGTTGGAAAGCTGGCGGAGCGCATCGATGAGCTTGCCGCTAGCAAGAAGGCTCTTGATGCTGAGCAAGCCAAGCGAAGCGAAATCGAGTCTTCAGTCGCTGAGCTTACAACCATCAATGAGCAGATTATGAAGGACTTTGAAGATGCTAAGAAAGTTTTGGGTGAAATGCTTGACGGAGGTGCCGCCTCTGGTCCACTGGTGGAGCAGATCAAGCTCGCCAAGAAGAGAATGACAGATCTCGATGATCGTAGCAAGAAGAACAGCCGATTGGTGGAGGAGCTAGAGGAACAGCTCCAGAACAACTTTGATGAAGTTCAGATTACCAACAACCGTCTGAGCACTCTTCAGACAGAACGCAACACCAAGTTGGATGAGGCCAACGCAGCTACTGCTCGCCTCACCGCTGAGTTGGAGGTCCTCAAGGAAGACTATGCAGCTCTTCAGGTGAGTTTACACATGATTGGCATTCCGTGGATTTTACTGACCCTTGACAGACCAAGATGGATGAAGTGGCAGCTGGTATCCAGCGCTCGAACTCTAACTCGACTATCCGCAAGAGTGCTTCTCACGTTTCTCTACCATCACCCCCACCGGCCATCCCACTTCCTCCTCTGCCAAACGGTGCGCAATCTCCCGTCAACGGTACCCCAGGCTCCCCAACCACTGGCCGTCCCATTAGCAAGGACAACATCAACATCTCTCAGATCACCGAGGACCAGGAGGCACGCATCCGAACCATCGAGAAGCACCTTACTGCAGAGCGCCAGCTTACTCAGACCCTCGAGGAGGCACTCACCGATTTGGAAAGACAGACTAATAAAGTTAAGGCCGATTGTGATGCCTGGAAGAAGCGTGCTGGTGAGCTAGAGGCAGAGGTGAAGGAGCTCAAGGATCGCCCACCACCCGAGCCAGTTCAGGACAACCGTTGGAGCCTCCAAGCTGTCGAAGAGGAGCGCAAGAAGCGACAAGCGGCTGAAGCTGCTCGACGCCAGCTCGAGGAGCGCATGAATGCCATCAACAAGGGAAAGAAGAAGAAGGGAAGCTTGAACTGCTTCTAAGGGCTTTGCTGTGATGAGTCGATTTTGCGATACACACTGGAGCCAATGATGGGACGCGTTCGGCATGGGGTTGATTGGGAAGGGATTTCTTTTTTTTTTTTTTTTTGCAACGCCTTTATGTGTCACCACGTTTCTGCTTTGATGTTGTTCACTATATTCCCCCTCGAGTTTATTGTCGGTCTGGCGACTTCCGTCGGGCATCCCAACTAAGTTTTCAGCACTGGCCAGGAGTTTGGGAGGATTTATTCTTATTACTTTGTTTTTCTTCTTGTCTTGCGGAGAGAGATTTTCACCTACACAAGCGGCTCGATGCAAAATGTCTGTTATTTGAGTTTTAACTCTGTACATGTGTGTCATTTCTCTGTTTTCTCTTTTCCATTTCTTCCTAGACGGAAAGAAGCTGGGTGGACTTTTATTGAAGGATGAGCGGAAGACGGGATGACTTTTATGAGGGCCCCAATTGGGGTCGCATTACATTACATATATGGGACCTTATTGTCTCAAGCCGATAGTGGTAAATACTAGTTCAAAGCCTTTTTAATCATTCGCTTGCCTCGTCGTTCTCTTCTGAGGGAAGGACTTCTGGGAACCATCCGTATCGTGAAAAGTCTACTGAGTGTTCGCCGAGAGCATTTGTTTCGACTTGTACACCTTCTGCCTCAAGGGCTTGAGCTTGTGACCGCGACCCTCCCGGTTGAGATCTGCAAAGTGAGCCGTGGCCATTGAGTGCGGAATTGATCAACTGACCTTGGTGATATTTGCCCTTTGGAGTTGATGACTCTTTGCCATGGTACATTGTCGTGGTTGAAGTGTTGAGAGGGATCAGCAGGCAAGTGTTTTAGGCAAACACCCACTTGACGAGGCCTTTGTGCTACGTTTCGTTAAATCATAGAGGAATCTCGGGTATGTGAAGCCTACGTACGGGTCCCTACAAGCGCGGCAATGTGGCCATACGTGGTGACCTTGCCGTAGGGGATTTCTTGGACGGCTGAGTAAACAGCGTAGAAGAAGGCTTCTGCTTCATCTGAACGGGGCATTATAGCAACTAGAAAGCATTGATAGTACGCCAATAGTTGGATTTTAAGTATGGAGTTCTAAACGTTCAGACTACTAGGCATATGTTATGAGCGTATCGGAGTCGTGATCCATTTCAAACGACGCGATGCAACTTGCGGGGTATGTAGTTATCCAGTCATTCAACACAGATATGGAAATAATTGTTGTTTGCCAATGATTATTCTATTTGGTCATTCATCATCCCTATTATACAGGTCTATCTCTATCTCTATCTCTTATCTATCAATCATGGTATCTATAATAAAAGTTGCATTTACTGCTCAATGTTCTTCTGGTTCACCAAGACGTATCGGTATCGGGCCTTGCCGTCCTCCATATCCACAATGGCCTGGTTAGCGTCCTCCATGGGTCGCTTCTCAACCCAAGGCTTGACGTTCTTCTTAACAGCAAGCTCAAGCATCTCCTCGATATCGGCGGGAGATCCGATAAGGCTGCCGCTGAGCTTGAAGCCACCCTTGATGAGGGTGAAGGCGTTGACGGGAGGGAGCTCACCAGAGTCGGGAGCACCGACCTGAACGAAGTTACCACCGTGGCGGAGGAGCTTGAAGTAGTCGCTGAAGGGCATCTTGTTGCTGGAGACAGTGCAGACAATCAGGTCGATAGTCTTGGCGTACTTGTCAGACCAGCCCTCATCGTCGTCAGTGGCGATGTAAGAGTCGGCGCCGAGAGCGAGAACCTCGTCCTTCTTGGAGGCCTTGCGGGAGATACCGACGACCTTGTCAGCGCCGAGGGCCTTGGCGAAGAGAACACCAAAGTGGCCCAGACCACCAACACCGACGATACCGACAGTCTTTCCAGGACCGCAGCCGTTGTTTCGCAGGGGAGCGTAGACGGTGACACCACCGCACAGCATGGGGGCGGCGTCCTCGGAGGGGAGACCCTCGGGGATCTTGACGACGAAGCGAGAGTCGGTACGGTTGTAGTCGGCGTATCCACCGTAGGACTTGCCAATATCGTTGGGGTAGACGGAGCCGTAGGTGCTGACCATCTCGGGGCAGTAGTTGACTCGGCCAGCGGAACACTCAATGCAGTCCTCGCGGAGGCAGCTGCGGGCCTGGGCACCTACACCGACACGGTCACCGACCTTGATGTTCTTGACGTTCTGGCCGACCTTGACGGCCTTGCCGACGATTTCGTGGCCGACACAGCAGGCTGTTAATTGTTGTTAGTGAGTGTTTGGGGGGGGGGTGTCAAGAAAAGCTGGGTTGACTTACGGAAAGGTGTCTCGCCCCAGCCAGATCGGAGGATGTGAAGATCAGAACCGCAGATACCGCAGTGGGTGATCTTGATATCGACGTCGTTCTCCTCCCACTTCTTGGGCTCGAAAGAACCCCATTCCATCTTTCCGTTGACGGAGTCGGGGTCACGACCCATCCAGCCCTTGAATTCGTAGTCGGTAGACATGTTGTGTAAGAGTATGTGAGTTGTGGTTGTGTTAGAAGGGTATCAAGTTGAGTTGAGAATATTCTAGAGGGGTATCGAGAAGCAAAGAGAATAATAGTATAATCAATTGGAATAAAAAGCAACTATTTAGCTACAATACAAGACTCTTTATATATATCGTCTAGACTGACTAGTCGATCATGGAAATTCCACAAACATCCAAGGCAAACAAAGCTTGGGTCGTCAAGACTCCACAACGTCATAGAAAAAAAAACTTTACTTCTAGAAAATTGAATTTATCAGCATCGATTTCTGGATATAATCGGAGTTAAGAATCTCCTATAGTGATAGCGTAGCGTTTGGCAGTTTTGGTGGGAAAAAAGGAAGCCATCGCCGTTGGTCAAAGTGTTCTTGTCCACTAATCAAACAGCCAAAGAGAAAGAGGAAAGAGGGCCGGCCGGGATGAGAATGCGATGGAATGCATGTAAAGGTGACGTGCTCCAGAATGAAGCGGGTCGCCACGAGGTGTGTACAGTAGTGTACCGTATCCATGGCAGATTTGATCGGTAGTTGAGTATGCTATGACGATATATCTTTTTCTGTATGAGGTATAGATAGTTGTCTAGATGAGGCGAGTTGAGTAATCAACTGTCGTGTCAGTCAGTCAGTCAGTATGTGATCTGATCTGAGACAAACTGTTGGTATGCCAAGATCGATTATCTGTCTCATCTGGCTGTCAGTATGCGTTCAATTAAACGTCTGACATCAGCGTCCACGTGTTTTCTTTCTTTTCTCACAGTACAGTAACCCAACAGCCAGGATTGCATTTGTCTTTTTTTTCGGGGCTCTCGATGTCAGCAGGTTGCATTAGCGCTTTCTATTTTTCCCCGTACAAGAGGCCCACAACGGTATAGTACCACTAGATCTGATTAATTGATTGGGATGGATGAATTTATTGACTTGAGAGAGACATGGGACGATACTCAAGTCAGCAATTAGCATTATAACACTTTTAATTTGATGACTGAGAAATACATACATTTCTATTCACTCACTCACTCATTCATTCTTCTTCTTGTAACTCGGAGTTTGTTACATATTTCCACGTCAGCATAATAATACAAAACCCGTAAAAACAAGGACTCGATCCGGCACTGGGACCACTCAATTCGCACTCTTCACGTAAGAACGCCGTCTTCCGCCCCAGAAATGGCCGAACTGCCGCAGGAACCGCAAAACACACAACCCGATTTGCTTACTCAACCTCCCATCCCGACGAGACCCATACAATACCGACAATTAACGGAGTTGAGAGACCCAGACGATGATTGGACCGGTATCACTGAGGCCAGGGACAGGAGGAGACGACAGAATCGCTTGAACCAAAGAGCTCATCGTCAGTAACTCACCGTATTATCAAAAAAGGCGGTATCATGAAGCAAAAACTGACAGCGACAAGGCAAGCGGAAAGCTCGGGACAGTCATGATGAGCTGGCTCATGCAATGTCTGAGGGTGTTCTCATCTTACCGACACCACGAGAACGGGCGGTTGCGTACGCTTTCATGCAACTAGTTCAGATGCAACACAGTCTCAAGTCTCACCGTCCAGCTGTTTTACCCTCACTTATTCGTCTTAATGCCGTTAATGCCGTGTCGAACAATGCTCTGCATATCGGCATCCCGCTCGAAGGTTTATGCTGCGACGATGTGATATCTCCATGGAACAACAGCATCTTCGGCCCAAAATCTGCGGACACTTCCCTCGTAAAGACTTCGTGTCCCGAATCTTTGCGGCCTACAAAGTTGCAGACTGAGATTGAGCATCATCCTTGGGTGGATCTGTTGCCTATTCCGCGGCTGAGGGATAATATGTTAAGAGCATATACGAGTGGTGGTATCGATGAAGATGAGCTGTGCATTGACCTACTTGGGCTCATGAGTAGTCAAGGCTTGGACGACGCATATCTCATTGTCTGGGGTGAGTCGCATGCAGCGTCGAGTTGGGAGGTGAGCCCTGGATTCCTTCAGAAATGGGGGTGGTTATTAAAGGGCTGTCCTGAGTTGGTTGAGTCGACGAACAGATGGCGACAGCACAGAGGTGAGCCGATCCTGGATATACGGATCTAATAATATCGCGAGATCAAGATTTAAGATGAGAGATGTCCTAATTGAATCGAACTGAAATGTGGCGATTCCATACGCATACTCTCAAAAGTACCCTGACAAGGGCAACGATATCTAAACTATCTTGAATGAATGTAGCGAAAGATAAGACACAAATACCCAAACCAACCATCATAACATCCTGTTTATGTCCTCTCCCAGCAATATGCCTCCATACCACGCTCATCGCAGCCAATCGAGAAAGGATCATTGGATGGTCTGCCGCTGCAAAAGTCCTTGACTCCCCAGTTTCCGTGACAGTACAAGTAGCCGTCCTGGGCTCCGATAGCAACATCTAAACACAAGTCAGTATCAGACTCTATCCAAGGCAAGCAAAAATTTGTGAAGGGATCATACTCAGATCAATGGTGGTTCTCTTCATACGCTCCTTGATATCATCCAATTCAATTCTGCCCTTGGGCAATTTGGTCCAGCAGCCACAGTTAAACCAACGACCGTCCTCTCTGATATTGCATTGCGTGCAAGAAAGATGAAAGTTCCCACTAACCTCCAAAAATTAGCACTTCTCTTTGAGAACAAACACATCACTAGGTTGAGACTCACTTTTTCCCCTGGTACAGCTCTCCGTCCATGTTGACAAGACACTTACCCAACTCAAGCCAAGTACACAGATAATTCCCATGCTTGTCAGGACATTCGGCTACGAGCCAGGGAGACTTTTTGTACCCTGTGCCATATCCGTTCTTGTATGGGTTCTTGTCGGCCTTGCTGAGATAGTACCGGATGTTCTTGCACTCTTCCAGGAAACCGCCTGTCTTGAAGCGGGTGTCTAGCTTGGCTCTGGCTTGGATAGTGGCGTAGTTGGCCTCCCAGTCGTGGTTCGTCAGGGTATGAGATGTGCCGTTTGTGTCGGTGAAGGTGATGGTTGGGTTGGGCTTCGCGGGTTGAGAGAATGAGGGTGGCTCAGGTGGAGGTTGGGAGAGATCAGTGGCGAAGACGCCGGGGGTGAAGATTAGAAGAAGCAACTTGAGATGCATTGTAATGAACGAAATTGATGTCATTTAGCGAGTGGAAGTGTTGCTCGAGGTTTAGGTCTTTTGGGTTTACCATGGTTCTATATAGCTCATCGGATGTCTGGTTGATATACCCGACGTACTCGAGACAAGAACTTTAACGAGACGAATCGCAGATTTGCGTGGTCTCTTTGATGGCAATGCCTATAGGTTGGTCATTTCCTCGCGTTGATAAGCGGAAATTACTATTTTCGATGTATCGAACAAAGGCGTTTAGGCGTACAGCGTCACCATCATTCCAATTTTGTACGAAATGGGATGTTATCAAGGACATGTTCTGGTATTTTGGAGCCGTAATGCATGGATTTTCCAAAGGATCTGTTGCACATAATCGGGTCATTGAGTAGGCCGGGTATTATGCTTAGATTTTGTGTACGAAATGTGAAAGATAAACTCTGTCGTGGGCGCATGCTGTACAACACGAAAGATCCTGAAATATCAAGCATAAACCAGGGTAGCGACCACGTGTCTTTCTCATTGACTATATGGCGAAAGACTATCTCTTCCTACAAGGAGGGTCACCTTTGATCTTGCGGTTCAGTGGAGCTGCAACATCAGCAAGTCTCTGAGATGCAGCACAGTTCCTTGGATAGGAGTACTTGTGTTGTAATTCTAAAGAGATAGACAGCACAATCAACATAGAAAAAGCCAAGAAAACCCAATCTCCCTTGCTTATATCTCCAATACACAAACTCACGCAATGTGAAGTCGCAGATCTCAGTTATGGATGTCGGTTCAAGGTCTCCCAACAGGACAGATAAAATCCTTTAGAGATTTGTCGTGATTGATAAAAACTTGAAGTCAATAAATACACCAAGCTTATGGGTGCAAAGTGAGATAGCCTCGAACTTGTCCAAAATTACAGAAGCTTGATCACTGATCCCGTGTCGTATACTTTCAGACTATAACAGACGAAATGTACCGTCAAGAGGCGTTATCACCACGACCAAGTCTAGTTGCAGCTTCCGGTAATCGATTTCGGTCTGATTGACCAAGGATATGAAAGCAGAAAACAAGAAAAGACACAGAAGGTATAATTGGAACAAGAGATGCAAGGTGGTCAAGACATGGCGAAGAAGACAAAGAAACTCGATAGAGCCAAGCGTCCAACCTTCTTGGTTGTTCTTTGTTGAGCCATCGAAACAGACCAGCCCACGCCTTAGATAACTACTGAATTAGTGCGTTTAAAGAATTTAAATAGAAATTGGTACGTTGGGAAGGTGGCCAGAATGTCCAAAGTTCTCTTTCGACAAGCATGGCTCGTGTAACGCGATGGCTTGGCCATGTTGGTCTTTCACCTCCAACACGAGCCTACGTGGCAAACAAATACCAGAGCATCTTTTCCTCTCGCCCTAATCAAAGCACTATACATAACTTCAACTTTTAACCATCCTGTTCTTCGTGCATCTCTCTAGAATGCGTCGTGTTTTGCCAGTTGTGCTCTTCATGCAAGGAGCACTCGCCTCATCTTGCGATGCAGAGCCTCTAGTCCTACCAATTCGAGACATTCAAGTACTTTCAGAAAACAAAGAATCGTACATGAGAGGAATCGCGGCACAGGTCGGAACTCCGCCGCAGAATCTTGTGCTGCTGCCATGGGCGTACGTTCAATACCTAAGTTATTTTGTTGCTTACTGAAATGGACAGTGATTTGAATAATACCATTATCTACAACACCGAACCGCACTGCAAGAATGATACCGACTACAGCGCAAAGTCCTGTGAGGTTGAAAGAGGCGGTCTATTCAATGAAGAGGATTCTTCAAGTTTCACAAAAGCGAACAACCTCATAGAAGCTGGTGGCGCGCCCAACGAAACAATCTTCAAAGGGAGCGTGTACGGCATCAAAAACCTCCCAGAGAGAAGTATCGGAGCCATTGACAAAGTAAAGCTCGAAGGAGCAGTAGAAGTGTCAGAATTTCCTTTTGGTATACCGACATCCAACTGGGATGATAGCCACACCACACTCAGCGTGTTGGGTCTTGGACGCAACTCAACGTATCTTAACGCTCTGCGAAAAGCGGAGAAGATTACTTCGAGGGTGTGGTCTATATTCTGGGGTCGATTTGGTGATGAGGTGTCTATGGACGGGTCCTTGGTGTTAGGTGGCTATGATGAGATGAAAGTCACAGGGAAGAACTACACTGCACCTTTGATATATGACCACTTTGATGCATCGCAGGGTTGCTGGACTGGGATGAGGGTCACTGTCACGGACATCAAGATCAACTTCGTTGGCGGAACGAATGCAAGCATCTTTTCTTCAGGGACAGCGTTGCATTTCTGTATCGATCCTGCGCATCTTCTCCTGATGGAAGCACCAACAGACTATATCGACAAGTTCGAGAGTATAACTGGTATTGATGCTTCACGCTCCACAACCAATCTACACTGGATGGCGCTACAAACTGACATTGAGAGGAAAATGTGAGTAGAAATCCAACTGTCACCCTGGCTTTGCTAACCCAGTACGCAGACTCGCTGGTGATCTCACCTTTTACCTTGAGTCCGGTCTTGAGGTCCGCGTCCCAAACCACCAATTTGTCTTTCCAGCTACCGATATCGACAAGGACGGCTCACGAGTGTACAACGTTTCTCGACAGAACATTCTCATTAATAGCGTCGAGGACGAAGCACCGGTACTAGGACGATATTTCCTCACAGCGGCCTATCTCATGGTCAACCAAGACGCCGGCACTTTCACACTGTGGAAGGCAAACGTTACCGAAGAGAGTAAGCCCGTGAGAGTATTTGACGAACAGACAGGAGAGAAGTGTGGCGACAAAGCGAGCGGTGTGATACAGCCGTCAGCATCGTCGACTGGCCCAACTTCAGAGCCTGATGGAAACAGCGACAGCCATAGGGCTGATCATTCGCCTTCTGGGAGCATGATCGGCGGTGCTGTTGCTAGCTCCGTCATTGGAGTAGCTGTTATTGCGGCGGGAGTTTACTATTTCTTATATAGTAAAAGAAAGCAAGCGAGTAAGTCAATCGTTTGAAGTGCCCATTTGATAGAGCTAAAGAGTTGACAGAGAATACGTATTATTATTATCCGGCGCATGAAGAGACGCAGAGGTCTGATGTTCACGAGATGGATAGTATGCCATGGGCTAATAAAGAGGACCGGAAGATCATTGTTTTCTGACAGACTAAATGGGTTTTATCCTAACTGAAGCGAGTATGAGTATCGTACTTGCAACATATTGAGATCCTGTTATACACTCTCTTTGTCACATCTACCGTCAATGATTTCTTCCTTATTAGCAGCTTCAAATAGGCCTCAGACTATGGCTACTAAGGAGTCGCCCCAACAGGATGTTTCCATGCCTGATACGCAATCCAGGTCTGGTATGAACTAACAGCAAGAGAAGCCATTCCCAGAAGAATTGCAAATATGACACCTATCAACGTAGCCATCATAACGTGTCTTGCGCTACTCCTTCTTTGCATCGACCGTTGAAACCAATTCCGGGGTTGGGGAGACTGAAGTTCGTTGTATAGATCAGCCAGGCGATCAGCCAGATAGATATAGGGAACACTTTCTTCTCCAACGCGTCGAACTGAGCTATATTCGAAGTTGAGAATATCCGGGTCGAAAGAGCACCTTGATATAAGAGACCGGAGGAGTTTCTTGGATTTCGGATCGCAGAGTGGGAAGAGGGTTCCTTGGAGAGAGTCTAGTACTTCAAGGACCAGTTGGCGTGGTAGGACACCCCTAATAAACTATTAGTATGGTCCATCTTATGGGACTTGACCAAGTACTTACCTCTTGAGAGATAAGGACGGGCTTGAGCAGTCACCGATATCTCTGGTCACTCTCAACTGCTCTTTGAGAAATGACGTGTAGTGGTACACCTCCAAGATATTGTTTCTTCTGTCAAATAGCAGGTGATTCCGTATGTCTGAAGTCGCTCTGATGGTGATACCCAGTCGCCTTTTCATGTTGGTGGCCTTGAGTTGCCTCTTGACATCCGCGAACAACTCGCTGTTGTTGTAGCTAAGGACATTGTGGTTACCAAGCGGGAAAGAGTCCTGGATGTATTTACTGAGAGGGACATCCTCCTTCCAGTGTACGCGGAACGTCCCTTTCTCAAGTCTATCTGATGAATGATGGAGGGCCGAGGGATCGATCATAAGCATGGCTTTGACAACGAGTGCCACCGCATCAGCCTGATTAGCGCCATGAATATCTTGGGTTTTAGTTTCGGGTGAAGTCAACTGGCAAAGTTCTGATAGTGTCGCGTCAGGGTGCGATTTTATGATTGAAACGATTGCACAAAGGTCCGTGTGTTCCTTAACCCGTCTTTTAGTAGGGGAGGTCGTGTCCATATAAGTTGAGATGACAGCTTTGTAGTATTGTAGGTAGCGCTGGAGCTGAGGAACCCGACCACAAGGACAAACCTCATCATCGCACTGCACTCCTCTCTGCTCAATACAGTCTTGAGAGACTCTCCATGCCCATAGAGCTGTGGCCAGCTGAATTGACAATGATTCACCAACGTCGCTGCTGATCCCAGCGATCATGATCTCAATGCTGATAGATGCCGTGAAAACAGTGTGTTGTCAGAAAGTCGTAGAACAATCCAAGATCATGCCCTGGAAGAAGCCTTGGTTAGAGCCTGATCCTAAGAGGCTTTTGGAAGCGAATCATAGTACATTTCTCATTGAGGCGATGTGCATGCAGCTTGTAAGTGGTCATTGGGTACTAACTACTAACTAGACAATCCATGTCAGCTATCACGCCTCAAGCTGGAACCCCTCGTTTCTCACAGCCTGATCGCAATCTTAGACTCAACTTTTTGTTCTAGCATCTCCTCTGATTCATGGTTTACGTTTGAACTACCCAGATTCAAAATGACGACCTTTGAACATTGGCAACGGCAACTCACTCCATACTTGAGGGGAGGCCAGGAAAGTGAAACCCAGACCACTACTGCCCAGACGACTGCGGATCTGGAAGATACAAGCGGACTACGACACAACCTGTCCAAACTGAAACTTTCAAATCCTTTCTCTCTGCCATCCAAAACTACACCAGATACAACGCAGCCGGTACAACTCCCCGATCAGCAAGCCACGCTAAACTCTGGCTATGTCGCTGCTCCGACCTCTGCTCCAACCTCACAGGATGAAATGCATGGTTTGACGCTGCCTGGTACCGATCTGAAATATTTCGACAAACCGATACCCGAACGACTCAAAGCGCGATTCTTGGACATCAAAGTCCTTTACACTCAGCCGCTTCTTGACGCTATCTCGAAAGGGAGAAAGGACCCTGGCGATATCTCTATGAAGTTGAGATACATGGGCATATGTGCAAGGGATATCGAACCTCATATCGTCATACAATGTGAAAGGAAGGTTGCCAAAAGAGTCAAGAGGTTTTTTACACAGGGACACGTCGAAGAAGATCTTTTGCCAGACTTTCGAGTTTTAGTCTTGACTAAGACACTATTGAGACTTGCAAACGATGACGTTGTAGAAGTTCTCTCTGACTCAATCCCTGAAGCGACAATGTGCGGGATGCCGATCGAACTTAGTAGAGGTGGTAGATCTGTCAGTTGTACTCTTGGCGGTGTTATAATGGTAGAAGGTCACGAAAAACGTCTGTACGGACTAATGGCTGGGCATCCTTTGAGAAGACTTCAAACGAGCCCTGGTAGTGGGCAACTCTTCACTCAAGATTCTAGCTCATCGTCAGAAGAGGAATGCTCTGATAGCGACGGTGACTCGATAGCCACGTTCAGCGCTTCTTCTGAGTCGCGGGATTTCGACGTCGGGATACAACAAAACAGGCTTGGAAAACCAAGGCTGACTATTGGTACCGTCACCTGCGACAGTTTCAGCACAACAAGAGGCGAAAATTACGATTGGGCAATTGTAGACCTCAATCAAGGATACGCACGGCCGAACCTAGTGGTTCCTAATAGAGAGTTGCATTTATCAGATTCTGAAAATCCAGGGTCAGAAATCGATAGCTATCAGCGTAGCTCTCTTGGAACCACTCTCCTAAAGGAGGTGGTTGTTCTCAGACAAGGCAAACCTTTGACGGCGGAACTGTTCCGCAACACTTCTTCGCTGATGATCTCTCCTGGGTCCAGCTTCGTTGACGTTTATGAGATTACCACGAAAGATGGTCCAGGTAAGTACGCATGGCCGCAGACCGCAGATACCTCCTGACAATGATACTAGACTTGCGCCCAGGTGACTCTGGCTCGTGGGTAGTAGACGCTAAGACCTCAAAGTTATACGGATATGTTGTCTCTGTAGATGCGTTTGGAGAGGCACAAGTGATGCCGATTCACGCCATTCTGCGGAGCATCAAAGAGCAGCTGAAAGCAAGGCGGGTTTTCCTCCCATTATGCCCGGAAATAGATCGCTTGAGGGCCACTCTGAAACAGCCATCCTCGACTGCTCCATCATGGTCACCTGGCACAAAACGGAAGCCAATACCTGGGCGGGTTGAGCGCCTAGGAAGCGGAACGCCGGATACCAGATTCGCTTCAACCAACGACCTTGAAGAGATTTCTTACCAGTCTATGGTCACTTTCAGGGGCAGTTCTGACATTATTAACAACATTGACACCCGGCAGACGTACACATATGGCGCAGCAAGTCATGATGGTATCCCTTTATCGTCTCTGAAAAACTGCTGATAGCGCCTCAAAAAGAGAACCAATACATGAATGAGACTCTTATTTGGGTAGCTGTACTCCGGCATCTTTGGCAAGCCTCAAGATCTCATGTACCACGGCTCCTACATCATGACTCTTAATCGGTATTCGATGCCCACCATCCCATTCAACCAAAGTCGTTGTGCCAGTTTCGCAATAATTGTTTAGAAGGATCCTGTGCTGCTCCATACCTCCATCTCGGATTCCATGCACATGGAGTGTTGGTATACTCAAAACATGCTCGCCCTTGTTCGACTCGGGCCAGTCTTTGAACTCAGAGCTCAACATTGCCGCGTTAACAATTGGTGGGGGATGCTGTAACCGATGATCCAGAGTGATTAGAGGTGCTCTTCCAGCCATGAGGACACCAAACTTGAACTGCGTCAAAGCCTCGTCTGCTCCAAACTGCTCTGTGACTTTCTGCTGAGTCCATAGCAAACTCGCCGCGATCTTGGCACCCTGAGAGAAACCCAAGATTCCGATCCATTCCCCGGTCCCGGGATCAGCGTCCATGGCTCGGCGGGTTTGGTTACGGATCAACTCGGCGGCGGCCTCGGGTTCAATCTCCTCATGGTCGGGCTGCCATCGGAGCCAGCGTCGGAAGGGTCCGTATTCACCGTATACACTGACGATGTCTGGATGAGGAGCTGAGATAAAAGGCGCTTGCATAAACACAAGGCGAAGAGTGGATTTGAGGTGAGCAATGAGAATGCGGCATTGTAGTTCAAAGACTTCTGCGTTGACACCACCGCCGTGTAGACATAGAATGCGGGGAAGATGCAGGGTCTCTTGGTCGTGAGAAGAGTGTGTTTGTGTCATTTTGATCAGTACAGCGGTCACTAGATCACTGACAGGATTTGAGAGAATATGGTGATAGCAATTGTGGTGTTTTAAAAGACAGCGTTTTCCTCGGTACAAAGACCATCAATGTAAGCTACAGTCAGTCAGTCAGTCACAAGGGTCCGGGTAAGCAAGCTTCCAGTCACATTCCCGAGATCAGATGCATTCGGACTCCGAAATGTGCATCACACTCGGCAGTAATACGTTGTAGATAAAGGCGACATCGACCCTAAAAGCTCAACGCCATCAACTCTATCATTGCTATATCAATATTTACACAAATTCACATGCTATTCTCATTCCCCCAACATTTTTAATCGCTTCCTTTACGATGGCAGGCTTCTTATTGGTTGGGAGCGTGGCTATGCAAGACCCTGAGCTTCAGCCACGCAATCGTCTACAGCCAAGCCACGGTGATGACATCAATTCCCCTCTCAGTTACCTACAATCAACATGTCGCACTCTGGTTCCTTGCATTCATGAACCGGTTTCGCATTGTTTCAACGCCACTCTCCGACTCTCTAAGTGACGAGGCCTCTTGTAACAGTTCCTAGTATCATATCCATAGCTATTAATTGTCTATTAAAGCTATCCATCCTATTTCTATAACTCGTCATTCTATCTTCTCTTCTCTTCTCAGTTCCCAGCTCTTATACCTGATACGAAGCTACCCCGCCATCACTTACCTGCACACCACTATCACCTTGCAACTACAGCAATAATTATCGCATATCCTAGCCTCGATGTCTAATCCTGAGAAAGCACCTATGTATTCTGGCGACCAGCACGGAGGCGGCCTCCTATCTACCGCTCAGCCAGGCCAGGAGTATCCTCCTCGCGATACCTCTGCCCCTCCTGTATACGAGCAAGGAGCTGCCGAGCTTCCTAGCGATGAGAAGCAGCAGCAACCTCCTCAATACACCGCTCCACCAGGAGGAGAATCATCACAATCAGCCGCCGACGAGAAGCGCAGGCTAGAACAGCAGTACTTCCCACCACCTCCTCCTGGTCCTCCTCCTTCACAAGACCAACACCAGCAATCGGTCCCTCACCCAAACCCTCTCCAGGGCAACCCAGTTGCAGCGACTCAACAACCTCAGGACATTCACAAGCCCCTTGATGCTCAGCAGGGACAGCAGAACTACGCTATCCCACAGTATGACCCTGCTCATCCCACTTTCGCGCCTCCTCCTACAAACACTACAAACGAGTCGACTCTACCACCCACAGTAGATCCTATTCACAATGAAACAGTTGGCCACGGTCATGATCAAAGGCATGGTCATGTCCAGGAAGATACAGGACATGTCTCGACCTTCGTCCCCCCCGAGGAACACAAGAAGCCTGGTTGGAGTGAGCGTTTCAGCCAGCTTGGTATCAAGGCCGCAGCGCCTATTAACAGCTTGGCGCATAAGTTCGGTAGTCAAAGTTTCCTCCCCGAAACCATTGATAAAGAATGCGACAAGGCTGCTTCTATCCTGAAGTCCTTCTGCAGTAAGTCTCTCTCACTTTGTGCAAATGTCATTTACTTACAATATCTAGAAAACGGTGTATACGCCGACCCTGACTCGAGCCAGGTTCCCACATCGACTGATCCCAAGGCGGAAGCGACCAACGACGAGATCATCGACCCTACTAAGGAGAAGCCCAAGAAGCGAGTTCTTGTCAACATCCCTCCCAAGGTCATTGCCAAGGCCCAGGGTCTCGCCATCTTCACTACTCTTCGTGCCGGATACGCCTTCTCCGGTGCAACCGGCTCCGGTATTCTTATCTCACGTCTCCCGGACGGATCATGGGGTCCTCCCTCAGGTATCCAGGTGCACTCTGTCGGTGCTGGCTTTATGATTGGTCTTGACATTTACGACTGTGTTTGCGTCATCAACAGCCGAGAGGCACTCAACGCTTTCGCTAAGACTCGTGTCGCTCTTGGTAGTGACCTGGCTGTTGTCGCTGGTCCATACGGCGCTGGTGGTGCGGTTGAAATCGGTGCCGCTATGGATGGAAAGAAGTCGAAGGAGGTCAAGGACGACGAGGCTCCTCCTAAGCCTCCTCGTCCTACCGAGGACAACCAAAACCTGAAGCCAGACGAGAAAAAGAAGAACCGCCGCAGCCTGAGCGCCAGCGGTTTCAAGCCAGTCTTCTCATACGTCAAGTCCCGCGGCTTCTACGCCGGTATCCAAGTTGACGGCACAGTCGTGGTGGAGCGCAAGGATGCCAATGCCGCCTTCTACGGCGAGCGGGTTTCTGTGGAGCAGATCATTAGGGGAGAGGTTCCTCGCCAGGGCACCAACAGCATGTGGCCCGCGGGCGCACGCAACCTCCTCGAGACTCTCAAGGGAGCCGAAGTTGGATCGCTCAAGGTCAAGCATAGCAAGGACGGAGTATCTCCGACAAACCCAACATTCGGTGGACCTTCTGCCGGCCCCTCGGCACCAGTAGCTTCGGGTGGTGTCGGTGCTGATGCGGCGCATCCCCCCGGATATGTTGACGATGGAGTTCATCGACCTGAGGTTGGAGATGTCAAGTATCGTTAAGATTAAAAGATGGATGAGTTACGAAATACCGCCTGAAAGCAGAACTTGTATGGTTTGATAGCTTTAATTATAAGTAGTGTTAGCCTGGACTACAATTATTTTATCTTTACGTCTAATTTCTCAGATTGGAGCCAGGATAGCATTCGTGTCTTCAAGCAACGGACATAATATTGCCGTCTGCCTCACCCTATATTTTCCTATTCTTCAGTTATCTTCAGTTGCTAGACTTCGGACATAGCATTAATGATACTGTCGAGGCTAAGGCTTATTCACCGATAATCATGACTTGATTTCATTACATTTGTTTAAAAACATATTGATCAGTTTCGTCGACGTGGTACAGGGTAGCTGAGATAGCTTGCGACAGCTGCGCCACACCCGCGTCATTGCCCCTCCAACGTGGCGGTCTCGATAATTTTATGAAGTCATTTGTAGCAAGCCAGCGACACCAAACTTGGCAAATAGTAGCTATCTGCAAGAGCCTGGACAGAGGTTCGCAAACAAAGCCATGTCGTCGTAAGAATCTTCAGCTATCCGCGCTCCTGGATCCGAGTTACTAACGGTCATTGTGCATAGAAACATCCTCTACCTCCCGTTTCGCAAATCGACCCAGCTGTCGCTCGCCTCAACAATAAGGCAGTACATCAACACCAAATATGACCAGCACCCGGATATGTTCAAGCATGACCTCGAGGTCATTGATGCACTTCGTCGCGATGCCGTCAACGTTCGAGAGCCGCATCCTAGCGGGATAAAGAAGCTACAGGCGTATGCGGGCCAGCTTGTTTGGGTTGGCGGCAAGTTTCCGATCGACGTGAGTATCGCGCAATGATAGCTAACCGTAAAACTGACGATGGCGATAGATTGGTGCTGAGTTCTCATGGTACCCGGCTCTTGGATACAACACCGAACGGCCCATGGTGCGGAATAATCTCAAGTACGAGCTGATGAATGTTCTCTACAACCTCGCCTCCCTCTACTCCCAACTTGCGATCAACACACCACGAGGCAACACCGAAGGTCTCAAGTCTGCAGCCAACTACTTCTCTCTCGCCGCCGGCGTCCTTACCCACATGCAAAAAGAGATTTTGCCCGAACTACGAATGTCCGATCCTCCCGAAGACATGGACCACGACACGCTCGAGTCCCTGATTCAACTCCTGCTCGCACAAAGTCAAGAATGCTTCTGGCAAAAGGCTGTTATGGACGGCTATAAAGACGCATCGATCGCCAAGCTAGCCGCCCGGGTGTCCGATCTGTATAATTTTGCTGGAGAAGCTGCTATGAAGAGCGAAGCCATCAGCAGTGCATGGATCCACCATATGAGCGCCAAGCATCATCATTTTGCTGCGGCCGCGCAATATCGAGCTGCGTGCGACTGCTTGGAGAAGAGAAAATATGGAGAGGAAGTCGCGCGTTTGAGAGACGCTGTTGCCTGTGCGACTGAAGGCATTAAGGAGGCTCGCAGTGGGTATCTTGGCAAGGTTGTGGTTGATGATCTGAATGGATTGAAGCGGAAGGTCGAGGAAGATTTGAAGCGCGCAGAGAAGGATAACGACGTTATTTATCTAAGTATGAGCACCGCACCCATTGCTTCGTTCGGCAGATAACTAACACTCGATAGTCGCTGTACCGCCCAAGTCGGAGCTCAAGATTCTCGATCGCGCGAACATGGCAGTGGCTCGCGTACCGCCTCAGGTCGGAAACCCCTATGATTATTTTGGCGACCGTGCCGAATTCGGTCCGGCGCTTTTTTCTCGCCTTGTACCCTTCTCTGTACACGTTGCGACTTCGATCTACGAGGAACGACGGGACCGTATGGTCAGCCAAAATATCATTCAAGAGCTGGAGTCACTTACAGAAAAAGTTCACGAAGTATTAGCGTCGCTTGGACTTCCTGGATCTCTACAAGCTCTCGAGAAACCTCTCGGCCTACCGCCTAGCTTGGTTCAGCATGCCGAGGAGATCAGACAAGCAGATGCCATTAACAGAGTACACAAGAGCTTTGCCGATATCGATAAGCTACGATCTGGTGATATGGCTATCTTTGAAGAGGGTAAGGCAGCTTTGGCCTCTGAGGAAGAAGAGGATCAAAGATTACGGATGAGATATGGCACCGACCGATGGGTACGACCTGAGAGCCGACAAGATCCACAAGGTCAGAAACTTTGGCAGCACGCTTCTGAAATCGAGAGCTACTTCCAGAGCAGCGTTAGCAGTGATGCTGTTGTACGAGAAAAGTTTGGCGCGATCCAGGATTTGCTGGCTATCCTTTCAGGACCTGATCGAGACCTGATGGATTCTGTACCTTCTAGCCGACGCGTGGATATCCCGGAGACGTTGAAGCCAGTCATAGGCAGACTACGTGGCGCATACAATGACGTTTTGCGTCTTGAGAGCCGTCGACGCAAAAAGGTCGAGGCCTTGCGAGAAAACGCTCGCAGGGATGATATCAAGCCTGATATCTTGAAAGAAGCTGCCCGATTGGAGCGAACATATCCCAGCACGGCACTTGTCCCGGCCCATTTCGAGGAGTTCTTTGACAAGCGACTGGATAAGCTATACGAACCTGAAGTAGAGGCAATTGAGAAGGAAGCGCAAGACCAGGACCGTCTTCTACAGGATGTCCAGCGAGTCAATCGCGAATTCGAGTCGCAGAAGCGACAAATGGGCGAACGCGGAAACCGAGAACGTGAAATGGCCTTGCAGAAGTTGGACAATGCCTATTTTAAGTACAAGGAGATTATCAACAACCTCGAGGTTGGACGAAAGTTCTACAATGATTTAAATAAAATCGTTGGACAGGGCTTCCGCGATGTTGTTCGCAATTGGGTCGCCCAGCGTCGCATGGAGGCGAGGGCTCTAGAAGAGTATGTTTCTCAGATCTTGGAGAGCAATCATGTACTAACGCATTGCAGGGAAATCAACATGCCTACGTTGTCGAACCTCAACATTTCTCACCAACAGCAAGCACAAGCGCAAGCGCAAGCACAGGCTCAAGTTCAAAGCCCAATGCCTTCACATCAAGAACCTTCGAATTCCTATGCTCCACCGCAGCAACCTCCTCAACCCGTACAGAGCCCAGCACAAGCAAGCATCCAGTCGTGGGGAGAAACGGTGCAACAGCCCAGACCAGTACAACCTCAACAAGCAGCCCCAATGGGTGCCATGTGGAATCCTGGTATGGGGATCAAGTTTGGCCAGTCTGGTGGTTCTGGCCAGCCTCCTGCTCCTGGAACGTGGAACCCCAATTCTGGAATCAAATTTGGCTGAATATAAACGCATGGAGGATTGTTACAGTATATACCCTGTTACCTAGAAACGTTGTCTGCGACGACTTTGTCTTTTGAAATATAGCATATGAGGCGAATGCGAGTTCTGATTAGATACATTTTATTATTACTCATAATATCAATTGCTTTTTACTACCCAAAGTTTTGAGAGATAAGTCGCTATGTGCCTAGCTCCGTCTACGACACCCCATCATTGTCTAGCCAATTCATCGAACAGTATATACTCCATGGCTGACAGCGTGGTATCCCTTCTTTCCAACCTTGCCCGTCAATTCACTCTTCCACTCCTTTCCTTGGGCAATCAATTCAATGACATGCTTGAATGTATAAACAGGTTCCCAACCCAACTCAACGACTGCTCTGCTCGAGTCGTACACACGATCAATTCTCTTCAAGTGCGCCCAACCCTTCTCTCCAAATACCCGTGTACAATCAGGCGCAACAGTCTCAAAAACCTCCTTAGGGTTCTTATCCAGAGTTGTAAGCGTTTGAGCGTCCTTGGGGAATGGAGGGGGCGCGCTGATGATGTATTTCCTGAATTTGATTTCGCGCGCCTTCGCCATGGCGCAGACTGTGGCACGCACAATATCTTCTATGTCACACCGGCGATAGGCTAGTTCGAGCACTTTGAGATTGTCGTCTGAGAGAGCTGCTCTGCGATCTTCATCGTCGTCTTGCTCGGGGAAGAAGCGACTCGTGCGGAGGACTAGAACGGGCATTCCAGTTTGTTTCTGGATGAGAAAGCACATATCTTCTGCTGCAACTTTTGTCGCGCCGTAGATGTTCTTTGGAATTGGGACGACCGTCTCATCGATCCAGGCAGCGGGCTGACCAGGCGTTGGACTCAGCGCCGCACCGAAAGTGCTAGTCGTACTGAAGAAAATGAAGCTCTCAATTTGAGCGCCGAGCTTGGCTGCTTCTTCTAGCAGGACGAGGGTGCCTGTGATGTTTGTATCGATAAAGTCCTGCTTGGAGTGGCTTTCGACATGAGGTTTGTGAAGCGTCGCTGCGTGCAAAACGTGACGAATAGGATTGTTTGTAAAGATGTCCGTGATAAAAGAACGGTCGCTGATGGATCCTACATGGTGAGTGTTTTCTGAAGGG
Source organism: Fusarium chlamydosporum (assembly GCA_014898915.1). Lineage (NCBI taxonomy): Eukaryota > Fungi > Ascomycota > Sordariomycetes > Hypocreales > Nectriaceae > Fusarium > Fusarium chlamydosporum. Next base: position 158,772 of record JAAVUD010000117.1, read on the forward strand.
AGGATGTCAATTCCTAGAGGTGTGAAGCCGAGAGTGGGGAGGGAGAGCATTAATGCCGTGCCAAGATGGCCGGATGACCCTGTTACTAGGACGTTATAAGACATGATGGGAAGGAGACTCTCTAAGATAGGATGGAATGGGAGAGGAGGAAAAGAGTGAGAGTGAGTGTTGAAGTGCAGCAAATGTGGTGATGGAGTCGGGTTGGCGTTTTTGTATTGGGCATGGTGGGGTTAGAAACGGCGAGTGAGTCAGGCACTATGTACATAAAAGGCAAGCGATTAAGTGAACCGGAATAGGAAAACAACACTCAACAAGAAGAGAAATAAAGAATTCAGAACGCGTGGTTGTGATGCTGTGAGATGGTGTACAGTATTGTTGTGAGATGTCGTGAAAGTGAGATTGGGCGGGTTGAGTTTCACAACGACTGCGTAAGACCGAGCTGAGCAGTGGCTTTTATCAGCGGAATATCATTGAGTATAGACTATAGCGATCATTTCTAAAACGATTAGTAAAAATGGTGGTTGATAGAGTAATGAGGGTTTTGACGGGACAAGCAATTGGTATATTTGGCCGTGGTGAGGCAGGCGGTTCAAGAAATAATCCACATACCAGCCCTGTCCATACTAAAGAATAAGAGGTGACAAAAGAGCTTAGGACAGTCTTAGATTATTTAGTCGAGGGCTTAGGATAGTCTTTCTGTCAAGCCTTCGCTGTGTTCGGGTTATTTTGCAACACACCTGTGAGGTCGAATCGTGAGATTGTTGTTCCGATAAACCCCCTGTATTACTTACACTGCATCGATAAACCTCCGAGAGGATACATGTAATACATGATAATTTCGGCCGGAGAAAGTCATGTTGTATTGTTGAGCATACTGGGCTTAACTCAACTGTTGCTATGTCGAGTTTGTGACGGCGACGTCGAGGAACAAAGAGATGACGACTGAGTATAAGAAACGGATAAGAAACGGAAGCTGTCTTAGCGGTTCTTGAACTTAACTATTATTCTGGTACAAAGTGAATGTTCCATCCATATTAGTGGATCAATTAAGTTCTCTTACAACTATGCATCTGCTTCTTTGACATAGATAAATGTTTGAGTGCTCATTGTCGTATCTTGACCCTAATCACCAACCCCCATCCTGTCTTCCCTTCCCAAATTCCCATCTCATTCTCTCTTCTAAAAGTAACCTCCTCAGCCTTCACAACCATAGTAACAGGTTCCTCTTCTTGTACTTTCGGCTTTGGCGCTGGCGGAGGCTGTGGTTCATTCTTCTTGAACAACCCCCATCTCGAAGACTTCTTTGCCTGCTCGACGTGCACCTTGACAACCTGTCGATCAACCCTTTCTGGTGATATGTACTTTGCTAACCGAACAGCCATATCGTGGTCAGACCACCAAAGAACATTGTCTGCAGAAGGGTCTGGTGTGGTACAGTCCTCCCATCGTCCCCAATCATCAAAGGCTCTATCCTTGCGAGCTTCACTCTCTCGTTTTGGCGGTTGTTTCCGATCGCTTATTAACTTGTGGTGCTCTCGAACTCGCACAACTGTACGAGATCTGTCTTCGTCTTCGAAGAACCACTCTTCTCCGACGGCATCTCCAGGAACAATAATTGTTTCTGCTAATCGTGGAGGCGGATCCATAGCCGCGACTGAAGAAAGCATGTCTTCCACATGAGGAACAAGAAGAGTAAGGATTTCACTGTCTCTTTGGTCGCGTGCAGATGTGCGAGCCGCTTGAGCTGAATGGATGCGCAAAGGAAGATTATGGAGGTGGGAAGAGAATATCGTAGCTACTGATTGCTGTGGTTCAGAGATTGGTGTCGATACTGATGGCCCTGATTCAGTATATGGAGGAGGAAGCTCCCCGTCGTCAAAGGCATCATTTTGGGACATGTTGGTGAACGGTGATTGCTTCGAGATCGAATACCTAGTAAGAGAATGTATGGCGATGCAGTGTAACTGAATGATTGCCCAACGCCCGATGAAGATATACAAGAACAGCAACATATGTCGTTCAAGTCCCAAGTCAGCCCACAATGAATGACTGTCAGTTGTGGTTGGCCACCAACGACTCAGCCTTGCATCAATATCCTGATCTGTGCCTGAAGAGTAGTATCAGACTAATTAACCAGGCAATCGCCGAGAAAGAACAACAGATTGATAATAAGTTACAGCCTTGGGCTGCACTTTGTCTCTGCCTGAAGGATAGCAAGTTGAGTTAATTGGTTACGGAGCGAGGCGCAGCAGTAAGAGTTTGGTTGTAAATCATGCCAATTTCCCTACCGCGAGGCTTGGCAAAACACATTCAGCTTTTGACATTCCAATTATCGAATCAGGTTCACTGCATGTGATCAATATCATTGGGGACTGTATTATCGCACTGCAGTCGGGCGTAACAGCTGTCCCCGCAATATCATGATGCCAAGTTACCGAAACACCCGATTCGGATACCGGCAGGAGAAAGATGTCTCAGTGATATGATACCCTGAAAGGTTTAGACGGTGGTTTCCATGTTATTTCCGCGGTTTAAAGTGCTTGCGGAAATTAAGCAGGATCCATTTGCAGGGCTGTGCTGGCGGCTGAGGTTAGTTGGTTTTTGGGGAGAATGCAGGAACAGATATTATAACTTTATGGCAGATACTCCGTATCTCAGTTCGATAAGTTGCCAAGAGTTTTTAAAAATTAATTATTGGTGAGAAGTGCATCAACATCTGTAACACTGTATCGGTCGAAGAATGTGTGTGTGCAGTTGCAACTTGCAGCATAACTGGGCTTATAAGCTTTGGTGGGCAACCGGAGATCACTCCACTGTAGATCCAAAGCTGAAAAGCCCCCAAAACGCCCAGCTTTGATGACACTAACACCAAAGAATCACCGAAGTCGGTGGCTAGCAAAGAAAAGCGACAGAAACAATAGTCTGGTCTTATATTTAAACCCAGGGTATTTTTCCAATGCTTTTTGTCACCCCTTGTGGCTCTAGTATAGTGATGATTCCTGTCCCCAATGGTCTGGATATCGGCCTTGAGATCAAATGTTACGAGCAATGCCACTCTTAGTGGCAACATCAAAAGAACCCCTGTATAAATCTCCCTTCAGCGATTACCTAGCCTTGTCACAAGCCATGAGACACATCTTGCATACCCTTTTAGGAAGAGAAGCCTTCTCGAAGATGACTCCACAGAGTGATCGCTAAGGACAGGGGGTGTTGAGTGTTAGATGTACTCCGCCACCCTTCTTGACAGCTTGAAGAAATACAGGCCACAGCTTAGACTTCGGATATGCGCAAGGCACTTTCTTGGGGGCAGATCATGCGGGAAGAACCCTGTAAGGCATCAATCTGGAGATATGTTGGTTACTTTTGTGTTCAACGACTTGGTGTTTGAGGGTGTATTTAAGTACAGTCTTTCCCCCTTCATCAAGCCACTTTTGCATCATATCCATATACAAGATTCTCTAGCAACTCATAAGTTCTAGAGATTATAACACACTCGTTGCAGATTTAAAACTATTAATTATTAGTCGCATTTCGACCCCAACACCCAATTACTCTTACCAACAACCTTCAACCATAACAATGTCTTACAGAATCTCGGCCCCAGATGAGTACCTTGCCATCACTGGCATGGGAATTAAGACGGTCAAGATCACAAAGGCCACTTGGGTCTGGCCACTTCAACGATGCACACGCTTCAGGTACACCTCACAATTCTGCCCGAGTTATCCAACTCAGCAACTAACTCGACGATAGTATCCGACCGCATGACTATGCTATGGACTTGCAGGCCATGACAAAGGAGAAACTGCAATTCTCTCTACCAGTAGTGTTCACAGTTGGTCCCGATGTCAACCAGCGCGGGGCTAACCAGCGTGGTGGCCCCGACGAAGAGGCTGATGGTCTCGGTCGCGAAGACCAAGGCGACGCCCTGATGAAGTATGCTATGCTCCTAGCAAACTCAGAGGAGAAAGAGAACGTTAGCCAGAGCCAGCATGTCGCCAATATTGTCAAGGGAATCATCGAGGGTGAGACCCGTGTCTTGGTCTCCAGCATGACAATGGAGGAGATCTTCACCGAGCGAGAAGTCTTCAAGAAGAGAATCTTCAGAAATATCCAGAACGAGCTCTCACAATTTGGCCTTCTCATCTTCAACGCTAACGTGAGCATTTACCATCGTAAATGAGGTGTCTTGAGCTAACAAAATTCCCAGGTCAAAGAGTTGAAGGATGCCCCTGACTCAGTATACTTCGCGTCCCTCTCCCGCAAGGCTCATGAAGGCGCAACCAACCAAGCTAGAATCGATGTAGCAGAGGCTCAGCTACGCGGAAACGTAGGAGAAGCCCAGCGCAAGGGTGAACAGGAACGTGAGATCGCAAAGATCAACGCCGAGACAGCCGTCCAGAAGACGGAGCGTGACATCGAGCGAGCCCAAGCAGAGGCTCACCTCGACACCAAGCGAACGGGACTTACACGTGATGTCGACATCGCCCGTGTCACAGCCCAGCGTGTTCTGGAGTCTAAGGATGAGGATCTCAAGAAGGAGGTCGAGATCAAGCGCGCTGCCGCTGAGATGGAACGTCTTCGTGCTAAAGACGTTGTCAAGGCCACTATTGCGAGGGAGAGCAAGCAGCAAGCTGCCGATGCTGCTGCTTATGAAGTCGAGGCTGATGCACGTGCTCGCCAGGAAGCTAGTCAACGCAAGGCCGATGCTTCTGCTTACCAAACCAAGATCGCCGCCGACGCTGACGCAGCAGCTTCCTATGCCAAGATCACCAAGAACACAGATGCCGCTGCCTACCAGACTCGCAACGACGCCGAGGCCTACAACTACGCTGCTCAACAGCGCGCAGAGGCCGAGCTAGTTGCCAAGCTCCGCGAGGCAGAAGGTATTACCGCCATGGCTGACGCCTACGTCAAGCTATCTCAGGCCTTCGGTGGCCCTGCTGGTCTTTTGCAGTACATGATGATTGAGAAGGGTACCTATGTCGAGCTTGCCAAGGCAAACGCCGCTGGTATCAAGGGTCTCGAACCCAAGATCAGCGTCTGGAACACTGGCAACGCCCAAGGTGGTCAAGGTGCTGATGCAACTGAGACCATGCGCAATGTTTACCAGATGCTCCCTCCCTTGATGAGCACTATCAATGAGCAGACTGGTATTACCCTGCCAGAGTGGCAGTTTGGCAAGATGAACGCCGGTGTCAACGCTATGAACCAAGAGGGTTCCAAGGTTAACGGACACAAGAGCCACTAAATGGTTTCTGGTGTGATACTGGAGAGTTAATGGTATGTGGGATTGATGGACGATCTTTATGTGATTGATGCTTTGAGACATCCGGCTTTTCGCCATGCTCGCCCCTTTTCTTTTGTTATAGATTGTATAACTTAGTACTTGATACCAATTTCATAGCCCAAATTGACTATTCTATATGACTGTTTTCTTCTCTACTCTTTATCGGTGTGAAACACTTCAAGTCAAGACCATGAACATGGTCTAACCCCTCCTCGGGACGGTAGACACATCTTGTTGTATCATTTTGTGATTTGCAACCAAATCTGCGAGTACTAGGCTTCAGTTTCTTTCATGTGGAAGGCCCTCTGACACTAAGAAGAGAAGGTCACTTTATCCAATCAATAGCCGGAGACACTATCCCTTCATGGTGATGAGACTGGGACTTCGCTAATAGCATTTGATGTGAGATCGGTGGCTTTCTATATCCAAGCGATGGGCCGCTTATCTGGATTCTCTTATGGTCATAGAAAGCTCTTGTTCATATGTCAAACGAAGGCGCCCTATCACCGCGTAGGGAGGGGGGCTGGGTTACCAACCAGGTCGACATTAGCACACCCGTGGTCTCAATGACCTGCGAACGACACTGGCAAGCATGGTTCCGTTCTTATCGCTAGTTGCCATTTGTATCGATCGCCTCTATTGTGTGCATTTCGACCTGGGTTGGATATAAAAAAGCCCACTACAGGCCAACAAGATAAGGAACTCAACAGCACCACCAGCATGGTTTGGGGTAAAGAGCACTAAAAGCAAGATGAGGCGGCTTACCGTGCCGCCATCATCAACATTTTAGATAACCACGAGTTTTCCGAACAGTCGAGAGCCCAGGGCCTCGACGACTTCAATTGACAGATCTGGAACCAGCTCTGTCTTGTCTATAGCCCATGACTTATTTCATCTATTGTACGAGTCTCTACGGCCCATTATATAAGCACCCAGTACAACTCTCGAATAAGAACAGAAATTTAGGATCGCCCAGGAACTGATAATCTCAGATTTCGAGGCTAGAAATTTGTCTGTACACGTATTGATCAAGCCTTTACTGTGATGACCAATTTAAGAAAATTGTTAGTTTGTTTAGTCAGCAGATCGCTGCACTCGCACCTGTAAGGGATATCGTTTGGTCAGGACCATGAAGTTGCTGTAACTCTTCCAAGTAAGTCTTTTAGCGCCCAGCGGAGCGGGCACTCAAATGTGCTTCTTTGCAAGAATTTGAAATGCGGTTCTAGAGAAAGTTCTTTGGGAACGGGGTTTAAGATGTAGCGCCTTGCTTATCAGCAGGGAAGAAACGGTGTACTTGGAGAAAGGAAGAGTATGATGAGCTGCCTGCGCACTAAAGGAGAAATCCTATATTTTAAATCACGAGATATTGAAATTGTCCCAGTCTTATGACCATGAAGAAATAGCTGGTTGAGTGTGTATAGAATGTTGTTGATTGAGCTAACTTGGTGGTACAAAGGCGCCTCGGATTTCAGCTATGGTATAGGGAAGCATTCTGCTCTCTGTTAGCACGATCAACATCATCCTCGAACGGAGAGCATTAATTGTAAGTCGAGTCAGCCCCTTATGACAGATTTGACCATATCCAGTTGCCCTGACTGCTGCCACCATTGCTAACAAATTGTAGTATTCACAAATCTGCCCAACGGATATCGGAGTATTGGTATATATTCATGGCCGATATAACTACAATACTTTCACTCCTCCTATGCGACTTTTAGTTTTTGAATAAACATCTGTATATCCGATCAGTTGCAAGGACTAAATCTCCATCGAATATGGCATGATCCTGGCACAAAGCGAAGGCTTACGACAATAGGATCCAGCACATTCGATAGAGGAATTTACAGGAACGTTATGCCCACTGATTCTGCAAGGGCGTGCTCTTGTATTTATCTCTCTGTGTCAAGAAAGGGAGTCCGTCCTGAATTTATGATTAGGCGTGTGGATATGAAGATTAGAATAGGGTCTTGTTACAAGTTCATAAATGAAACCACTTTCGCAGGTAAACACTCTTTAGGGTACCATACCAACCTGCTATGTAACCTCTTCTATTATCAAATTACCCTCGAGGCATTTGTGGTTAGAAAATTGAGTGATATATTCGTACCATGGACCAGCAGGAAAAACTGGATAACAACCCAGAGGAAAAAACCTGATGCCTTGAGACTACGTGAACTAGTAAGAACACGAACTAGATTAATAACATCGCGATGTTAAGCTCGAAACCGCTGTGCATTCCAGCCCCTTACAACAAGAGGTACTGCCGCCACAAATATCTCCGCTCTTGATGCAGGGCCGCTTCCCGCTCCTGCATTCTCGAGCGAAGTCTGTTCTTCCTTCTATAAAAGCACAATATCCATCGCAGCAGTCGTAGTTCGTTAAGCATGAGTCGCCGGCCTTGCTACATCGTTTCTTTGCACATGTTAGATCTCATCTGGTATGAAAGGATGAATGTAAGAGAAAGTACCTCCAGAGATGCTTCATCTAGAGACGAAGCGCTGGTGATGGCCGCCAATATGGTAACAACAGTGAAAATGTAGGACTTCATGTTTGCAGGTTGACGTTAACAGGGGAAAGGCAGATTATAGTATCTTCCGTGTTCGAAGGTTTGAAGGACTTGCTGATACAGATTAGTAGAGTGCAATGAGGGTCTTATATAGATTTTATCTACGTTGCTACTAGTGTGCAAGCCGAGTTACTTACTTATTATAGGAATCAACTTCAGACACGTAAATATGATATTGATAGTGCTAGTTGTTACTATCTGTTCAAAAATCCCTTACCTGTTCTAGTAGAGAATCCAGGATGTCTCATGGGGAATCTGAGTTTAGACATATCCTAGATTATTAGCCTAATAGAAATAGCTAAGTTGATGATATCAAGACTTTGAAGTGAGTAAGACACGGGATAGAAGGGCCGAAATACTAGGCACTCCATCTGGCATTATAAGACACTACAGAAGGAAAGAGAGATATTGTCAATTAATCTTGTTGTTTACTAATCATACAAATTTACAAGAAGGACTATAACATTACCTATATAAGTTCCTTGGTGTAAGTTGATGCCTTAATAATATTACCTATTGATATAGAAAACACTAAGACGGTAGAGTATTGCAATTCTGAGAGCCCTATGCGCTATACAGCTTACTCAGTCTGATAGTAAAAGTGATCCTTGTCGCAGAAGTCCCTTCTGTATTGTTTTAGTTCCTTGTCAAAGTACGTTAGGGGAAATAGTAACGAGAGAATACATACTCTAGCCTCTTTGTAATAAGGCAGGGTTATCCTTACGTTCGCTCACCGCAAGGCGCTTCCTGAGGAATGCCCTGTAGCTGTGGTTGCTTCTTCTTTGCGGTGTGACTAGCCCAACCTTTCCTTACGATTGAATCTCTACATAGGGAGGCCTGAGACAGGTGATTGAGTGCTAGAAGCAAACCGAAGCTATTTTTCCACAACCTTGTAAAGTACGGAAGGCTGACGGCGGCTATCAGCTTGTTTTACATGGATGGTTGGAGAGCCCTTATAATCAGAGCTACATGTGCACTGCTTATGCCTCCAGCTCCTCTTATGGCTATGGTGTGTCTACTGCGGCGGGCTTGGCTTCCTTTAGCTTTACTAAAGAAGCGTTCACCTCAGGTCGCTCATCTGCATTAAACAATGCACTGGTGTATTTCCATCAAGTCTTCTGTCATCAGGTTACTCGAACCCACATGCAGGGTGTCAGACATTAGCCAGTAAAACCGTAGTTAATAACAGGCGGTGAAATACTACTCTCACGTTAGTGGTGAGCCCTGGACAAACTGCGACACATATGACCTGAGAGGACTTCGACAAAACTGAAATTAGAAGGGCAGGTAGAAAACAGGCTTCATCTTCGTATATAGATAGTAATAAGGCCGATCTTGAGTGAGGGTTATGGAAACTGACTTTGCAGCCATCATAATCCTGGACAAACCTTCAATTCACTCCTTATGGAGGAACTCCAGTATCTTTGCAGATACTTTCTCACGACCCCCTGAGAAGGAAACTGAAGGGTAGAGAGTTCTTACAACTCCTTATCTCATTTCTTTGCTTGTTATAGACAAGCTTCGTAAGTCTAAAACTCGCAGGTAAGACGTAATCTCAACCAGTAGCTCAGTAAGCAAGCTGTTCGGAGTTGACATCGTGCCTGGTATGGGTGCCTTTTCTAACTAGCCGCACGATGAATTGCCAAACGAATCTGGACATCGAACACCGTTTCGGTATCCTTGAAGTACCTAAAACCCGTTGACTCGATGATAAACGCATCTTGACGTTAGACTTCTCACCCGACTCTCCTGACTGATTCTTGAATTCCATGAACGATCAGCCTGCAGAGAATTCGCAAGCATCACCCGCTCTTCACAACGATGATACACATGATGAAGTCCAGGGCGACAAGCTTCTTGGAGCTTGAGCTCAAGAGGATCATGCACGACAGCACAGAGGTTACAATGATGTTTCCCTGAGCTCTGGTGTGTTTACGCAGCAATCTAAGCGGCCCATGTACGTGATAATGTGGTTTGAAAGCAATCAAGATACTCTAACGGTCTGTGCATGACGTTTAGTGTGTTTTTGCAGGTAGTAGTTTGAGGAACTCTCGTCCTTTGATCGTGCCCCTCTCTTAGAATTGCGCCTCTGCTTCGTTTACCTTGATTGATATCAGTCGGGATTAAACCAATCTTCTCAATACGAAAGACAGGTCTACCTTGGTATCTTAGTCTGCATACATCGCTTAAACACCTCATCCATGCCACAGACTTCGCTTATTCATGAGCGCAATCATTATGCATGAGCCCGCAGTCACCATTTTATAGAAATCACCAGAATATGTGCCGCGCCAATCTTGCATTTTTGCTCGATTGTGAGTCACTTGACGCACTCACTTGGAAAAAACGGACTGTAATATGCTTCCTTCGATACCATGTTTAGAGTGACAGGAAAGTTGACCTCTTAGCTTTAGGAAGCAAAAGCAAAGAGGCTAAGGACTGGTTGGCCAAATCGATATTAAGTGAACCACCTGCTGGCCAAGACTTATTTTTTCTTCTTAGACACCAATCCTCCTTTCTCTTCAAGCCTAAGAACTCTCTAACTCAGGAACTCATCTTTGCCTTGTTCCTTCAAAACAGCATGCACAGTTTCTAGCACCCGCCCATGAATATCTGTTGGCGCAGCCACGAAGCCAAAGTTCGCGCTGATCTTTCTTCCTGCTGTCAGATCGATCTTCTTCCCATGCACATCCGTTATCTTCCCACCAGCCTCTTCGAATAATAACATAGCTCCTGCATGATCCCAGGCCTTGGCGTAACGGTCTCGGCGCTTGTATACCCATACCGTGGTGTTACCGAGACCCATGGCAAGAACAGCCCAGCGAAGAACCCAGGGAACGAGGTCGCTGCCTGGGTATTCGGCATCAAGACGGGAAGCGATGACTTCGTGAACGCCATCAAGGGCTGAGTCAACGACGGTCGCGCTGGTGACGAAGGTGACTTGCTGGTTGGCTGTATGAGGAGATAGCCGTCTTGGCTGATCAGAGCGAAGAGGTCGAATGTATGCGCCATGGCCCTTGACAGCGAAGAAAATACATCCTTCGCCCTTTGGGTCAATGTTCTCGTTTTTGAGAGGCGCCTTCGCATCAATTGACAGATTTGGCGCACCAACAATGCCAGCGATTTGTTCGCCATCCACGAGAAGGCCCATATTGATAGCATAGAGCTGACCCCGAAGATACGTCTTCGTTCCATCGATAGGGTCAAACACCCAAGTGCGCCCATTCAAGGTAGGGCTACTAGCTCCGCATTCATCAATTAGATCACACATCTGCTCCCGTGTCGCAGGTAGCTGACACAAAGAAGGTGTATCCTCGTCCCCAGCGATACGCATCAAGAGTTCCCATACGCGCTCCATAAGCGCGTTGTTCTGTCTCAAATCCGATGCATCCTCCTCTCCGACCACTCGATCCTCAGGAAACGCATGCTTAATCGTTGCCGTGAGAAGAGCTTGGACTGCGAAGTCTGCGACTGTCACAGGGCTTAAATCATCCTTCTCAATAGCGCCTTTGTCTTTGTCTGAGACAATGGACTGGCTCAGCTGAGCCGCTTTCTGCAAAGCTCCGATAGCTACAGAGAGTTCTCGTGCATATGGGCTGTCCATATTGGGCTGATATTGAAGAGAATCGCAATGGTGGTTGTGGTTGTACAAGAACCCCGCTTTGAATGAATTGTGGATAAACGCATACTGACTTCATTCACGCTTTCCTCAGATCCATCCAATGACTTCACTCAAGCTTTTGCGCCTCATCATCAGCTCCCATCAAATGGATCATCACACATGTCTGACGAATCGGTGAAGCTGGATCCAGCCGCCATCTCATATTTCGGCGAACCTTTCAAGCTTACGCCCGTAGTTTCGGACATTCTGCGCACGCGCTATTGCGTACCCGGCAGCATCTTTCTTGTAGAAGGTGTTGATCGCGTTTCCGTATCGCGCTCAGGACGATGGCAGGCTATTCGTCTGATTCTTGGTGATGGGGAATTATGTATCCAGGCGCTTTTGGGAAGTGACATGCATCGCTTTGTCCAGACAGGGGATGTTGCCCTGGGGGCTTATGTGAGGTGTGAAGCTTTCCATGCCAAATGGCAGGATGTTGGGGATGAGAAAATGGTGGCCTTGATTGTGGATAACTTGATAACTGTCGGGTGGAATGAGTCGTATCGGGTGCTGCAGAAAGAAGACGAGCTCTCGATTCGGGAACGGCCAAAGCGAATTCCTCGATCTCGTGCAGAGCCCAAGTCCGTCGAGCAACCACCTGAGCCGCAGGTTGAAGTTGCGGATGATATCCCAGACGAGCTTGAAGAACAGTCTTTAGAGGAGCTTCTAGCGGAACTCCCGAGCGAACCTGCTGCACCACCGCCAAAGCCATACGTTGAGGACGATTATGATGACGACGAAGCAGCAGCTGAAGAAGCCTTCGAAGCCTTTGAGACACTCACATTTGCTGCGCAGCCCAAGACTCCTCAGAAGGCGACGCCTCAACCACAAAAGCCGCCTACATCCGCTCAATCAACTGAGCCCGTCGCCCTTCCCCGTGACTGGCACGATCCACAAACCCCTCTCAAACTCACGACGCTGCGCTCAATCCCTCATCTTCCCTACAAGCAGAACTGGTCCTGCAACGTACTCGCCATAATCGCTACCATCTCAGCTGTGGAACCCTCTAATCTACCACCCTACAGGCAGAGAACAGCACGACTTGTCGACCCATCTACGTCCAAGCAAGTGCACCTCACCGTGTTTCTGGATCCAGAGAAGTTCAATCCGCGCGTTGGCAGTGCGGTCTTGCTTGTGGGTGTTAAGAACCATAGATTTGATGGGGGAAGCTTGAAGAAGTATGAGAGTGATCGTAAGAACGGGCAATGGTGGTTTGAGAATCCAGTGGAAATGAATTGGTGCGATGTAGAGGGGATCAAAGCTTGGTGGTTGCATGCGATGGAAAGTATGGAGGCATCACGTTGATGTGTACACTATGCATCTCCCTTAGCCAAAAGCAAAACTCATGATTAGAGTAAATAAAAATTACCAATACCTCCATAGTAGGGCCATTATCACAATTTTACTACTTAGTTTAGTATTACCGTTCAAAGCAGACATGTCTGAATCTGCTGTCTCAGAGACTTCGAATTTAGCTCCTGAATTAGATATAGGGTAAGCTATATCGTGGAGAGATTTAAGCGACTACAAAATGCGATGTTGAACTCGATGCCCGAGCAAGTAAAACCTCGATGTAAGCAAATAACCGGGGTGAATTTCTTTGGGTGCTTGTTTGTTGGGTTCTCTTGCAATGTTTAATGGGTGTTAAAGCGTGCTCCTTCCAGAAATGCGTTGACTGCGACGGTCACATGATCTCCCTGCAGCGTTGATGTTGCTGACAGAGAGACGAATCCATCATGTCCTATTATCAAATAAAATCACCATGAGTCAACAGCTCTCAGAAGATTTCCACAACGTGGACACTCACACCTCAAGAAAAGAGGAACTTGATCGTCTGTTCGATAACCTATCTCCGTGGGACATCTTATACCTTCGGAAGAAGATCGAGGCAACTACCATCACGCTAGCTAGCTTCGGGGATCTCCCGCCAGAACTTATTTGCGCGGTTCTCTCTTACATTGAATTTGACGATTATCGATTTTGCAATAGAGTTTGCAGAAAATGGAAAGAAATCTGGTCCCAAGAGACTGTTCTCAGTCAAGCGCTGCGCCAATTCTTCCCAGGGCTTCAATTGACACACCCAAAAACCTCACCCCAAGACCTCTATGCTCTTGAGGTGCAGAAACATCTCAAATGGCGACTACCCCATTGCAAATATACCTGGATACCATGGAACATGGGAACGAGCGATGTTTTTATTGACCCTCCAGAATTTACTCAATCTGGGGCAAAACTTACCCACGTTCCATGGATATTCCACTACAACAAAGACAAGCTGGTATGGCAATCTACTCCGCGCTCTTTCATTATCGATGATCTTCGAACGCGACAGAGGTTGCGGTTCCTTCCTCCGGGAAGCGTCATGTCGGGTGCGGAGTATGAGGCTGCTGCTATTAGTGACCGACTTCTCGTTCTGCTTGAGTTGAACGTAGGGGGGAGGACAATGTAAGCAGAATCTTACCTAGTTGTCGGACGCTCTAATATGATCCAGTCACGTTGTTCATTTTGAAACAAGAGAATGGAAGCAGCTCACGCTTCCTACCAGCCTACAACATGCGTATGTGGAATCGAAGACTGTGTACTTGGTAACACGGACTGGGCAGATCATGCATTTTGCTTGGGGTGGGAAACTCAAACAGCTTGACCTTGCAAAGCTAGAGAGTCCTATTGACGCAAAGCCCATGCTACAAGGGGAGCCCAAGATCTTGGTACATCCTACAAAGGAGAATGCGGTGTTTGTTGTTAAGGCGTTCTCTCATGATTACGGAGGTAAGACTTTTGAAACCATGAAGAAATGCAAAAACTAATCTAAGCAGATCGGCGGCTTTGCAGCTTTCTCGTGATCAAGTTCGAAGACGGCAAGGCTGTATGGCAGAAAACAGAATCTGTTCCAAATCCGCTGCAAAATCCACAACCAGATTGTCACGACTACTCTTGGGCTGTGGTGGCTTTCAAATGCCAGAAGTCTGATAACCACGGCACCTTTTGTATCGGACTGTATCGCATTCAAGGATCAGAGACAAGCAAGCTCGAGTTGTGTCCCTGCTGTGAACCGCAGAAGAGAAAAGGAGACTGGGGCTCCATCACATTCAACGTATTGACGCAAACTTTCCGTCAACGCGAATACCTTTCGACGCGCTTTGACGTTCTATGGGACGGCGACTTCTACCATCCTCTCGTTGATCGGAACTTGATGAAATTGACGGAGGTGCATCTGTGGAACGATGACTTACTATTGGCAGCAACCAAGACCTTTGACGATCAAAAAACCGATATTTACTTGCAGACATTGCATCCTGTGGGAAACCATCGAGCACCATCGCCACAGTGGGCACCAGTGCGCTTGTCGTGTATAATGCAAGTTGGTGGGAACCAGGTATTTCAGGACGATGATTTTGTGATTCTACCTACTATGGGAGGTTTGACTCTTTACGAACCATCGGCAACACCGTCGGACGGTATGGTCATTGATGATACTTGGAGAACACATCGTCGCTCAGAGTCACAACTATCGTGTCATTTGAGCACAATGTCCGAAATGCTTGAACTGAAGCATACTGAAATGGGCTGTGGATTGACAACGCGGGACGAGAGAAGCAGAGGTCGACAAGAATCGCCACCTCATATCAATATTGACATGGATCAAAGGTCTTCCGATCCCACCGATTCAGAAGATTTTGAGGATCATTAAAACAAAGACAAAGCATTCACGATTGATAAGATTGATAACGAACTAAATACGACCATGACTGTATCCGGAATTTTGTCCAACCGGTCTCGGAGAGAAATTGTGGGGTAGATATGAAGCATGACCCCATGACGTGGGATCGCGATGGAGCGGCCTCGGTTGACGTGATTCATACCATACCCTGTCAGATAGATTCATTCTTTACTTTCGACATGATTCCGACC
The DNA here is from genome assembly GCA_014898915.1 of Fusarium chlamydosporum. Classification (NCBI taxonomy): domain Eukaryota; kingdom Fungi; phylum Ascomycota; class Sordariomycetes; order Hypocreales; family Nectriaceae; genus Fusarium; species Fusarium chlamydosporum. The sequence goes on from JAAVUD010000117.1 coordinate 174,201, forward strand.
TAAATCTCTTTCTTCAACTCCCACAACTCTCATACGCCATGTCGTCTCCCGCCCCCGACGACACGCAGGCTTCGCGCCTCGATGCAGACCAAATCTCCACGCGCAGTTCGGTCTACGCCTCAGACAACGACACGGATTCTACCGAGACCCGCATCCAGCGCAATAAAGAAAAGCAAGCCATTCGACTCATCGCCTTTGTCTCAGCCAACATTATCGCTCTCGCCTGTGGTTCTATCGTCGTATTTTCCCTCTACGCGCCTCTTCTGCAGTCTCGTCTGCACTATTCCCAATTCCAGGTCAACGCCGTCGCCATCGCAGGCTCTGTTGCCCTCTACCTTCCTATTTCGGGTGTCGGATATATCTGCGACCGCGTCGGTCTAAAACCGCTCGCTCTGGCAGGAGGAATCTTGTTTGGTAGCGGTTATGGCATCGCGGCGGGCGTGTATAGGAAGCTGGACCTAGAATATCGCAGTCATCCTGATTATCGGGTTGATAACGACTGGTCGCTTCCATTCATGATGTTCTCGTTCGCCTGTGTTGGTGTGGCGACTTGCTGTCTTTACATGGCTGCTGTGTCGTCGTGCGCAAAGAACTTTGGAAAAGGCCGGTACAGAGGTTTGGCGCTTGCTACACCAATCACTTGTTTCGGGTTGAGTCCCATGTGGCTGAGCCAAGCGGGAACTCGCCTCTTCTCTGAGACACGATCAGATGGGGGCAAGGGCGATTTGGATGTGTTTCGCTACTTCCTTTTCCTTGCTGTTCTCACCTTTTCCATGGGAATCTTGGGTACCTTTACACTGCGTATCGTAGACGAAGATGAACTTATCGATGAGGCCATTGAAGAGTTGGAACAAAGCGGATTACTAGACGGAAGCTCCCTACTCGGCCGGTCCGAACGGAGCTACGGTGCAACTGGCGAAGAAACAGAGAGCTCAGCGCTGCTTGACACGTCGAAAGACGATGCCAAGTGGAAGAAGAACTGGGTTCTCAACGCTGAAACGCGTTCATTTCTTGCTGACCGTACAATGTGGCCGTTCGCACTCGCATTCTTACTGATTGTTGGACCGGGAGAGGCTTTTATTAACAATCTTGGAACAATCATCGGAACACTTACGCCGCCTGAGATGGAGGGCTTAAGTCATCATACTTCTGCAGCAACACATGTGTCTATCTTTGGTGTCACAAACACGGCCTCACGAATTTTCATTGGTACCTTGACTGATCTATTGGCACCGTATCCCCAGACACAGCATGTTCAAGGGCCACAGACTCGTTCTGCAGTGAGCAGTCGCTTCTCCATCTCCCGAGTCGCCTTTATGGCCTTTTTCGCAACCATGCTTTCCATTGGGCTTCTCATTCTCGCTTCTGGTGTGGTGCAAAACCACGCTGAGCGCTTTTGGCTTGTGTCTGGCCTCGTAGGTGCAGGTTATGGAGCCATTTTCAGTCTCACACCTCTTATTGTAACTATTATCTGGGGCGTGGAGAATTTTGCTACCAATTTCGGTATCATTGGCATGCTTCCTGCTGCCGGATCGACCTTTTGGGGACTTATCTACTCGGCAACGTATCAGAACGGAGCGAACAATTCAAAGGCTGCTCCTGGGGGTGAAGACCGGGGTGATTTGTTCTGCTACGGAGAACAGTGTTATGCTCCGACATACTGGGCTGAGACTATCACTGTGTGGATCGCTGTCGGCTTGTTGTTCTGGGCCTGGAAGGGTAGAGGGGGTTGGGCGCAGCGTGGAATTATCATCTAGTTTCCGTCTAAGCATTGTTATGGCGTTTGTATAGATCATTTCAGCATACGTGGGTAGGGTAGGGCGTACATGACACTTTAGCCACGTTTCTCGACATAGCATATGTTAGTTTAGTTTTGTTGATATCATCAGTTCAATATCATAGCGTCTATTAGCCTGCCGTGTTCCCGTCACTTGAGCTATGCAGCTGTCGTTAACTGGGTATTGTCCAAGCTCCTACATGCACCCGTACAGCTTACCCCGGATTTTAGACCTGCGCCAAGAAACCCACTCTGATACATATTATCAGCTCAGAGTTTTCCGCGGGCAACTATGACATTTCCCCTCATTTGATAAGGCTATCGTGAGTCTCGGTGGTCAAGCCTAGTCCCCGATCAGCCACCACGGGTCCCAAATCAACTACCGTAGTGCTGAATCTTGCCCCTGCTGGTTCCCACTTGACGTTAGATCGTCCTGTTAACCATGCTGCAGGGGAGGCGATAGGAACCCGGTGTTTCGGGGAACTAGGATTGAGACATGGAAGTAAAGCAAAAGTGGTACATTTGCAGATTGAGGTTGCTGCTTATCTCGAATAAATAGTGTCGTAGATGTGTTTCTTGGTATGCTAGATAGTATTGGAATACCATCATGGTTGAACAGATACAACGCCAAAAAGGCGTTTCGCTAATGTGGTTAGCTGCGTTGCCTGTTCTTCTTGCTGCTGCTGCTTTCACGGTGCATCCTACCGGGTTTAGATATTCGGGTCCAGAACCTGCGCCTTCTGTAACGATTAAGCAGGGAACAGTTATCGGTAAATTCGTTGATGATGGCACGTTTCCTCAACCCTTAGAGGGGTTCATGGGAATTCCGTATGCTGTTCCTCCTGTAGGCGAGCGGCGGTTTCGACATGCTGAGCCCGTGGGAGCGAGTAATGAGACAATCGAAGCCTATTACCTGGGACCTAGGTATGGACCTATTTTAAGCATGAATTGCTCAAGTGCTAATGAATTGAAGATGTCCTGGCAAGCAACTCGTTCCTTTCCTCAAAGATCCCATCCTTGGACCAGATTATGAATCAGAAGATTGTCTCACCATTAATATCTGGCGCAAAAAGGGTCATTCTCCAGAGAAGGGGAAATTGCCAGTTGCAGTTTTGATACCAGGTGGTGCATTCAATCGTGGTGCAGCAAGAATGCATAATTCACACACTATGCTTGCATTTTCAGAAGAGCCGTACATCGCTGTTAGCATGCAATATCGCATTGGTGTATTTGGTGGTCTGAATACAGAGTTGACCGCCAAAGAAGGCTTTTTGAACCTGGGATTGAAAGACATGTATGTTGCGCTTGAGTGGGTACAAGACAACATTGAGGCGTTTGGTGGTGATCCTAATGATGTAACTATCATGGGATTGAGTGCTGCTGCTCATGGTGTAAGTGACTTCGATCAGCCAATGTGTAAATGGTTGCTAAATCAAACAGATCGGGCATCTTATCATGGATATAAACCAGCCCAAAAAGCTTTTCCACAAAGCGATCATGGACTCAGGCGCTCATACAGCGCGCGCGGTTCATCCCCCAGATGCATCACTCAACACACAACACTTCCGTGAACTCTTGGATCTAACGCCTTGTTCTCATTTCAAGAATCTCAAAGATCCCAAGATCCTCACTTGTTTACGCAGTCTACCCTCAGAAACGGTGGACAGCGCAGGCAAAGAAGTTTTTACGCGCTCAGATCCTTCCATCCGCTGGGCCTGGCAGCCTGTTATCGACAACGACATCATTTCGCGACGACCAATTGAGGCCTGGAAGTCTGGCAAGTTCCATAGAGTTCCCATTCTTACGGGCTCGGCGGCGAATGAGGGTGCTTATTATGTCCCTCTGAAGGCTGACAAACCAGAGGAGTTTACACGTTTCTTCAAGAGTCTTCTACCACATCTTACAAGCTCGGAAGTGGAGGAGCTTGAGAAGCTATATCCTGATCCTTCTACGAATCCTGAATCACCGCATGTTGATACACGTGGTATACTGGGTGTTGGATCGCAGTATAAGCGTCTTGAAACTGCCTACGGACACTACGCGTATACATGTCCTGTACGCCAGACAGTCATATGGGCGACGTACCACGACTCTGCACAGCCTGCCTACTTATACCACTGGGCACTAAACAAGACTGTTTTGTTTGGTGCTAACCATGGCGATCAAATGCGCTATCAGACCTTCAACAGAGAAGTTCGCGAGATATCACCCGCGCAGAGAGAAGTCTCGGGGCAGTTCCACGCGTACTGCACGAGTTTTATCACCAAGGGTGACCCAAATGCCATAAAGGGGAGGTTTGCGCATAGACCAGAGTGGACCTCTTTTGAGAATGGGAAGGGGAAAACGATGCTTCTTGGCAGGGGGAACGATGAGAGAGCTGGGGGCAAGGCAGTTGGCAAGGCGGCTGAACTGGTAGATTTTACATGGGGGGATAAACAATGTGAGTTTTGGTGGAGGGTTTCCAGTAAATGGGAGGACTAGATCACCCGTATAAACGAAATAGTGTTAAAGAACGAGATATGTCTGTGATGTGTATGCGAGTGTCACCATTGTATCCATCTTGTGTCCGGGTAAATGAGTACTTGACCCGTCATCGGCTTGAACTCCGATATGCCAAGAAGGATACTGTTCACTGAACCTAGCTTAGACCTGGCTAGCATACCCTGCATGTTCCTATGGTAAAATTTATTTACGTAAAAGCGAAATGTCAAAGTGGACTCCCCCGGATTTTTGGAATGGGTTGCCGAACGTTCACCGATTAAATCTGGGGTCGAGCCTCGGGTTCACGAGAAGCAGGGCGAGGTATCTACTCTTAAACGAGCTCAATTGCTAACTAAATAACATCATGAAACATCCCAACACTAAGTAGTCTAGTATGAGTATCGGAAATTGGGGTTCTCAAAGTCTGTGAGATCCTGCAACGCGGCATTCTCGTCCTCAATGACGGGCCCCTGCTCATCAAGAAGACGGTTTCGGCGGATAAGCACAAAGCGCAGGATAATCGCAATGATGACTTGACCAGCGACACATCCGATAATGAGCTTGCAGCCCGTTTGGTAAATAGGCGCTTCGGATCCAATAAAGGCCTGAGGGCCAATAATGTTGCCGATACAATAGGCCAGGAAGACGAAGGCTGTGGCGGTGGTTCGCTTGGTGTAACCACCAACGTTGGAGGCGGGCATTTGAAGAGCGACGATAAGAGCGCCGACGAAAGATGCACACTGAGGATGTTAGTATGAGATTAAGAAGTATGTGTAAGGGATAGACTTACAGTGTAGTAACCAGCAAGCAGACCACCATGATTGGTTCGAGGAAGTTGCCAGAAGAGGCACACCGCAATGAGTGTGGGCAGAAGCCAGACACACATAACAATCGTGCGGACATTTTTGAACTTGGACGCCACATAGGGACCGGTAAACATGAAGATGGCATTGCAAGCACCATAAGGAATACCGTAGGCTGTAGTGAGCAGCGCGTCGTGGGTGAATCCCTTGACAATAAGTTTTGAGAAGTTGGCGATGCCTCCGTTAATGATCTCGTTGAGAAGCACATAGAAGAACAACAACCAGACCTGCGCGTCGGTAAAAACCTCGCGGATCTGGTTCCACTTGATCTTTCGGTTGAAGACACCAGTCTTGTTGCGCGCACTCTGAGCAATAAGCATAGCTCTCTCTTCAATGGAGTATCGCTTGGCTGTCAGAATGTTGTTGGGCAAGAAGAAGAATAGGAGGATGCCCCAGCAGATGGTGAGTCCACCACAGAGAACGTAGATAGTACGCCACACATCCCAGCCCTTGGCCTGACCGACGCCAAAGAACAAGATTCCACCGAACATGGCGCCGAAACCGTTGAAGCAGTAGAACAGACCTGCGCGGGCAGGCTGTGTCTCGCGGCGGAACCATTGCGACACGATGAGCATGAAGGCGGGGGTGATGACGGCTTCGAAAGCGCCGAGGAGGAAACGGCAAACTGCAAGGCCGGCAAAGTTTTGGCAAGCTGCTGTGAGGCAGAGGATGGAACCCCAGCAGATGACAAAGACGCTCACCACTGTGCCTGTGGGAAGACGCTGTGTGAGATACGAGGCGGGCCATTCGGCGACGAGGTAGGCGAAGTAGAAGATGGAGGCCATCCAGGAGTATTGATGAGAGGTCATTCCAGTTGTCGTGAAAAGGTCGAAGACAGCTGAGTAGCCGAGTGCCTGCTTGTCGACATATTGGAGGAGGTAAGTACCGCAAAGAAGCGGCATGAGAGACCAATCGACCTTTTTGCGGAGTTTCTTGAGGGCTACTTCATCATTCATGAGCTCAGCTAGTCGAGAGTGTGGAATGCCATGTTGTTGAAGGAACAGCTCTGCTTCATCAAGGTCGGTAATAGTGCCTTGCTTGATATCGGCTTCGGCATCTTCATTGTCAAATGGTTGGATCTTCTTGACATCCTCTGTGTCTTGAGTCTTGTTGTCTGCCATGATGAAGGATGAGGATGTGCTAGAACAAGGTGAGATGGTCAGGAAAAGAAAGACTCGTCCTGTCCCTTGTCAAGTCGAGGGCGACTCGACGCCTTTTTGAACCCGTTCATATCCACCTAATTACTGAAGGAGGGGGGGCGATAAACAGGTGTCGCGATTCATGGTTGACCCTCGTCTTTGGATCCGGGGAAGCACTAGAGTAGTGGAGACGGAAATGATAAGTCCAGTGGAGAAGTTGGAGCTTGGGATAGAGATACTAGATACCGCTAGTGGGAGCCAAGCCAAGAAGATAGCTAGAGTACGGATACAGTTCAGTACAGTACCTATGTGCGGGGATGAGAATGAAATGGGCTGATGAGCTAGGGTGTGTTTGTTATCAAGCGAAACGGGTCAAGTTTGCCGAGTTGGGTGGCCAGGTTGTTGTTTTCCGCGGGAAACTTGATAACACTAACTTTACTATACGCAACCCGGAGGCTAGAATTTGAATGCGAAGATAGACAGGATGCCATCATGGCATATTTTAAAGGAGATAGTCAATCAAGTATCTTGGCATCTGATATCGAGATAGACAGTTGAAGTGCATGATTCAAGGGTCATATGATTAGATAGTGGCTTGAAACGCGTCATGGTTTGATGAGTTGAGCATCATGACTTGAGGTGTTAAGAAACGAAGTCAGAGTTGTCCGAGACTGAGGGACTTGGCAAATGAGACAGGCAAGTACTCAATAAATTGATTATGGTATACGCTGTTCAGGGAAAATGTACTGGTTGGTTACAGCCAATGGATATATTCACTGTATATACTAACTATCACACATTTAGACTCCCAAAACACCAACTCCAACACCAGCTATCCCATCATCATCTACACTTCGGTCTTTCACTATCCAAACTCCAAACCCTCCTCCCCGCAAACCAAGTCTCTTTGATCTCAGCCTTAAGCAACGTCTTTGCGTCCCACTCCATATCCGCCACCACAAGATCCGCAATCTTGCCCACCTCCAGACTACCCACTCTATCATCCTGGAAAACACTCTTGGCCGCACCCTGCGACCCCGCAACCACCGCCTCGCAAACACCAAGCTTAAAGTGTTCGTTCACCACCTCCTCGCATTCAGGCTCTCTAGCGGAGCGTCGTGTGGCGGCAACGTAGATGTTGTGCAGAGGGTTCCATGGCGCTGTGGGACTGTCACTACCTAACGCGAGGAGAGCGCCTGAGTCGGCGAATTCGCGGTAGGCAAAGGCGCGGTCGCGACGGTCTGAGATGAGACGTGGCCAGGCGCGCAGGATGGCTGGGTCAGCGTGAACGGGCTGGATAGATGCTGTAAGACCTAGTTTGCCTAGTCGCTTCGCATCTTCTGGCTTGGATACTTCTAGATGTTCGATTCTGTGTCGTGCACCAGGCTTGCCGTACTTTTCGAGCAAATCTACCGCCATGGTGATAGCAGCATCACCAATAGCGTGAAGAGCTATCTGGATTCCTGCGTCTGCTGCTTGCTTGACAACAGGGTCCAGATCCTCCCTTGACCAGAACGGCGGTGGTGAAGGGACCGTGGAGTATGGTTCGGAGAGATATGCTGTGCAGGCATCGATGATACCGTCGCAGATGATCTTGATACCCGCGATACGAAGATCAGGAGAGTTCTCCTTGCTGTACTGCTTTGCTAACTCGACGGCTCTAGATACTTGTCGTTGACGCTCCTCCTGGGTACCGGCAGGCTTGATAATCCAGTACGCTGTGACACGCATGGCAACGTCGGGGTATCGTCTCTTCAACTCAACGAGGGATTCCCATGAGTACTCATCCATGGCCATCTCGATGATCCCCGTGTATCCAGAAGCGTGGTACGCCTGGAACGCAGCAAGCATGCACTCAATACGCTCCTCGTTGGTGGCAAGCTGTGCAAGCGTAGGCCAAACAATAGTCAAGATGCAGGCCTCGCTGAGTACACCTGATGGACGACCGTTCTCGTCCCTCTCGATGATACCGCCTGGGGGATCTTCCATATCGGCAATCTTCATCTCTGCCAGACCTGCGGTATTGCACCACGTCGAGTGCATATCCTTGGTATCGACATAAATCGGCCTTTCATCAATCTCATCCAGAATCTTGGCATTCACACCATCAGGCGTCATGGAATGCATCCACCCCTTGGCCATGATTCTCGGAACATCTGGATTGGCCTTTGCGTAAGTACGCAGTTCGTGCAGAATATCGTCTAAGGTCTTGCAGTGCTCCAAGGCGATCTTGCGGAGCGATTGGCCAAGCAGAAGAAGATGCATGTGGCCATCAACAAAGCCTGGCAGGACTGTTTTCCCGTTCAGATCCTGTGTTTCGATAATCTCTTGGGTTTTTATTTGTGCTGCGACTTGCTCTCTTGTGCCGATGGCTTGAATGATACCGTCTTTGACATACATGCTCTCTGCAAAGGTGGGCTCGTCTGCCAAGCTGGCGACGGTCCTGGAAAGGATCTTGCCATTGATGAACAAAGACATCGTGAGAGACTGTGTGTTGTGGTGGTGGACAAGAGAAAGAAGGAAAAGATTGAGCTGCCTGTTCAGTACTTATACTTGTCTGTTCGCCTCTTTGGGCTGGTCAGTCCCCGTGAGGTGGGCCACTTGAGTGGGCTAACTATGCCTATCACCAGATCGTGGTGGTGGGTTGGGCGCAGATTACATGGATGCGAATATGATATGGCAGTCTATCATAGGCCCTCACTATCGGCACCTGCATTTAGTATGCAATCGAACTATTCGTATCACAACTGAGACATTCATAGAAAATTAAAAGAATCCTGAGAAATTGAAACCTCGGTCTTGGGATGAACATCTCCACTGAAATCCAAATAACCGTGGGGACCCTTAATCGGCATCGTCACGTTCGAAAGAGTTAATTGGTCAGTTCGTAGTTCTTCAATGGGGCCGAGAAAATCGCTCATGGGGAGATGATCTTATCTGATCCAACGTTATCGGCCGATGGCGGATCTGATTGATAATTTACCATCTAAACATCCACGCCCTTGTCCGAAATAGGTCTTGACCGACCCCTACTTTTTTTTGCCCGGTCTCGTGAACTCTTCCATAATGGTTTTACAAAAGTGCGACAATATAGAGTTCAAAACTAGCCAGAATACACACCGCAATTGCATAGACTGGTAGGTACCTATGTGAGGAAGGGTCACGCGGCAGATCCTTCAAGTCTTAGCAGGTATAGATAGTCTTTTGCGCAGGTTTGAGCATGTACTCTGACACGGCTGGCACCGGCCGAAACCAGATAGTCAAAAGATATTTCAAAATACAGATCTTATTAAGCATCTCAAGCTTGTCACCCCTTGCCAAAAGCATGGCAGTGCATTATGGGCAGACAGGCATGTTGCAGATCCGCATATATAGAAAGCTCAGAAAAGGTCATCCGATCTCTTAGCTAGTATACACAAGATCATCGTGAAGTCTTTAGCTTTAGTATAGTGACAGAGCTAGTGTGTGGAGGCCTGGCAAGCATGAGCTCTTCAACTATGACCGCGGAGATCGACAATGCGGAGATCGAGCATACACAACTGCACGCAAGATACTCGTTACCAGATTGTCGGGAGCTGTGGGGTATTTAGTATAGTTCACGTTGGCGTGTTGGCTTGTACGTTATTGCTCTATGCAATGCAACATAACCGGGAGTTTCTGCTTTGTCTATGCATATGTTGAAGTATTTCATCATAGTGAGCAGAGGGCATCAATCTGATTATGTAGCCGATACTTATATACCCGAACAGCATTTCCCAATTTATTTATTGAACGACGTCTGTTTGGGCTTGATGAATCTCGGTCTCTTCCAGCTGCAGAAAAGGATGTCAAAACGCATATCTTTGTTCTTCAATTCATAGATAAACACAACTCATCGGCAGAATGTTAACGGGGGAACGATTATTTAATCTATCAGTTGGGCTCAATAATTGGGGCATTGAGTCCAACAGTCAAGTGTTGTCCAGGTATGCTTATGCTGCTCAAGGGCCAAGGGCTCTACTCACAGTGACCGGGCTATCACAATGCCTAGGTATTCAAAGGGAGAAGCCTGGCATCTATCCTTTCTATTCTCCACTTTCAGTCAATACACTTCCCAGTATAGGTAGAATGCTTTCACATACTGTCTTCTTGGGGTAAGGTGTCCCCTGCGCCTTGAAGACTCCCTCGGGTGTTCACAAAGAAGCCTTTGTGTTTAGCTCGAGCCGCCCTATCGCTACGTCTACCTTGCTCAGTCCAAACATTCTTCCCTATAAAAATGGAGCTACTCTCTAGGATATCCATAGCCTGACATCAATACCTCGCTCTCGGGATTAACATCATTGGACTTACTCAATATGTCAGACCAAATTCGACTCCATGCCCAGCACTTCTGGGATCGAAACATCAATGAAGTCGGGAAGGCTTGCCTCGTTGCTGTCTCAGACTCCCCCAGATGCAACGATCCCTCAACTTTCTCCTCCGTCGACCTGAAATCCCTCCGAGTAGCAACCGTGCTGCTCTTTCTTCTTCTGTCAACACCGACAAGCGAATCAAGCCCTACAGACCGCAACCCTAGCATGGGATCGTACCGTTAACTCGAAAATGATGAGCCCTTGGGGGTGCTATAATATCACTCTTTGGCACCACCGTGATATTCGTAGTCGCTGTCTCTGCATTTCTGTGTGTTATTGTCCACGTCTAGATCTAATGTGCTACAGCCACCTTTGGCTCTGGTGATAGAAGAGCTTTCCTTTAAGTCTACTCCGTACCGGCAGCTCAATCGTGTTAGGAACCATTCATCCGCCAATCTGCCAAATGTAATGTCAGTTAGGAACCATACATCCGACGGGCTGTTGGTTCAGACGTGCCTCTTCCGTTTGTGTACGGCGCACTATCCCGCTGTGTCGTTGCGTGGAGTTACATGCACCTTTGACATAAAACCCTGGCATTACACGGTTATTCCCGTACATGTCTAACCGCAGGTCGTCTTCCTGTTATTATTTATTCTCAAACTCAAATCTGCCTAGCGCTTACAAGGACAACTACCCTCAATTTATCGGCGGATGTTTGCTTCCGCCACAGCAAATCACCAGTCCTAGAAGCGCGAATATCCCCAATCAAATATGCAGGACGAGTGCGATATCGGATACCGCTTATAACTGTCGGGATTAAGACAATTGGTAGATGCATTACGCCCGCAACTACCGGAGTGTCGGCAGACTTGCGCGCGGCAGATGTAAGCATACCTAGTCATAGATGTATTGTATCTGGCGGTAACAACTGAGTATTAACAGTGGAAGTGACAAGAGTGATGGGCGATCTTCCTATTATGACTCAGCTGGTGTCTTCCATAACGAGACTATCACTTTTCGAGTATGATTTGCCTGAATCCTTTATATTTAGTAGTTCCTAAGGATTCCTAACTCTGACCACACTTTGAAGTTCCAGACAATCCGTATGGTCATCTCGGGCAGTAGCAAGGGCTGACGTTGGAAAACATTAATCACTAATGATGCTCACAAGAACAAGCAAAAAGCATCGTAGGATAAAAGGTTCATTCATTCTAGTAAGGGTATATCTCCATCATCAAGGTATTAGCCAATATTAATCGCCCAAAGAAAAGCCATCGCGTGCTGCCACATGTCCAAATCCTCCTCAAAGTTCACGGTTATCTACTCGCTCCGTCTTTGATCATAGTAGCGCTACTACCAATGAATTAGTTGCCGTTCCACGAATTTACTAGTGATTATGTACTGACCTGATCGAGCTTCCCATGACTTGTATGGGTCAGCGGGCTTCTTTGCCGGGTCGACAGAGCCAGACAGCTTCCTCTGGATCTTTTCCTTCAGGGATGGCTTATAGCTTGTTTCAAGACCTGTAATTATTAGAAAATTCTTCTCGATAATGGGGAATCCGAAGCATACCAGGCTTTGTGCTTGTTGAAGGCTTGGTTGTGTCAACGAGTGTTGTCTCGGAGACGTTGGCAGTCTTGTATGTAGCTGAAGGTTGAGACATGTTGAAGTATATAGTGGATTGTATCTTGAAGTGTTGATATAGAAGTATATTCAACTGAGTAAGTAGTATTGAATGTTCAATGTCTTGAAACGTGATTGTATATCGAATTAATAGCTATAATATCGAGGGGGCATCCAGATCTACTTATACTCACCTCGATACAACAACTCGGCTTGACTTGGATCTGCTTGATCAGCCGCAATCCGCAATTGAGTCACAGCGGAACCTCTAAAACGATGTATGCGCCCTTCAAGCCATCACATCTTGTCAGCCCTGCAGCCAAACGACTCCGTCTCCGAGTGACAGATTCCGCACTGCAACACACTAACGACTCTTCGGCGTGCTCAATTTAGCCAAACCCCTGCAAGCCGAGCTGAACCATGTGGGGAAGCGACGCTTACCGAAGCTTTTAGTTCAAGCCGAGCTCCATAAGTTTGAAGCCGACGCTAAAACTCAAGCCGAAGCCAATAAATTTCAAGCCGACGGTCAAGAATTCACACCGAACCTCTACTTTTCCAAGCCGATACCGTGAATCTTCAAGCCGACATACACCTCACCCTCACCGAAACACACCAATTTTCCAAGCCGAACCCGAGATCCATTGATTTATCATCGTCGGGTTCATCAGCAATAATCGCATCATGGCCGACGCCCCTCTTCTTCGACGCTTAAATGGTCGGCCCCAGGCCTGCGATCCATGTCGAGCGCGGAAAGTTGCGTGCGATCATGCCCAACCCACTTGTTCTCGGTGCGACAAACGGAGAGAGTCGTGCGTATACACCATCTCGGAGCCAAGGGTCAAGAAGCAGCGGCTTCGGTCTCCAAGCCGAGCCACGGCCTCAACCAATACTGCTCCAAATACAGTCACTGTTACAAGCAATACTACACGTACAAGCGTAGGTCCAACTACCGAGTCTACCTCAACTCCTTCACCTTCAATAGCCCCTGGCTATCTCGGCTTTACCAGTCACAATGCAGTCTTCGAAGAAACGAGGAATAGTCTATCGCTCGTCCATGGCCCTTCGCTCGAGGTTGAGCCAAGTCCAAGAAGACCGCCGAGGGCGAGGGCTTGTGTGATTGAGATGCCGTCTCATCTTCGCGAGATGGGCCTCTATGTTCTTCGTCACTTCCCCGGTGCTCGCGACGATGTCATGCCTAATAAACTTCACTGTCGCATCGACAATTGGATGTTCTGGGTCATTGAAGATATCTTGCGTACCATCCAGCAGGACTGGGGTGAGTATCTTGCTACGAGAGAAGAGGCCCAGCTTGAAGAGATGGCGCTATGTATTAGCAATAATACTTCAAGGCCTATCCGCGATGAGCATTCGAGTGCAAAGGCTTGGACTGATCAGTTCACGGGAAGCAACATCCGCTGGGAATCAATTGGCCTTATCTGGACCTACTGGAATGGTGCTCCTGGGATGGAAGCGACAGCCGTGAACAAGTGTTTGGGCTATTGTATTGAGCTTGTTCGCCATTTCACTATTGCAAATGACATACTCCTTTGGATGTGTTACCGCAGAACAACCATCGAGTCTCTTATAACAGGTGACGCTGGTAAGCACGCTCCAGCTTCCACTTATCAACACTAACACCTCCAGGTTTGGCATGCTGGAGCTACGCTGCCGAAACAGTTGCTCTTTTAACCTTCCTCGGCCATCACGTCGGTGTTGAAGATCCAAACTACATCCCCTCTCTATGTTCCGAACACCAACGCCGTATAACAGACCGCGTCTACGCCCTCGATAAAGTCCTCGTTTCCTTCACAGGCCGACCGCCACTTCTCAGCCATCGCTACTTCTCAGCTCCTCTGACGATAGATATAGATGATGAGGATCTGATGGATGGCGACGCTGCTATAAAGCGCGCGATGCAGAAGCTGGACTCGAATGGGTTCCGTCCAGATGGTAACGTACTCGGCGCAGCCCTGATAAGAGCCCGTGCGCAAATTGCGCTCATAAAAGGTGAACTTCTAGAGATGGCGCTGGCGATTAATGTGAAAGCGACCTTCGAGAGGGTATCGTAAGTCTTGGACGACGTGGGTATTCTTCAAGTGGTTTACTGATATGTGTAGTGAGCTCAAGATGTGTAGCGAAAAAACGTACGAACGATTCCCTCGGAATCTAATTCATCGAGCAGACGAATTAGATGATCCGAACTGTGACGTAGACGACATCTACATAAGAATCCTCGTCCGACTAGAACATCTGCAGAATCTTTTCTTCGCTGAGAGGTTATCACTTCGTTTAGGTCGCGTTGATGAGAATCGGTTGCTGGTGATTAGCTTTGAGATGGTCAGTCTGACACTTTTGTTCTGGACTCATCAAGATCGCTTCGCTGGAGTGAGACGAGACTTTGAATGGCTGGTAAGTTAAAGGAAACTAGTTATCTCATTACTTCTAGCTGACGGGCATAGTTGATGGCATTTGCTGCGCCAGGAGGAGGCATCCTCTGTCTCGAACTCCTCCGCCCAACATTCCGCGGCACCCATCCTGACTGTCCTAAACTAAGCCGATCAGCAATCATACAAAAGCTCAGTCTTCTAATCGGCTTCCTCGACTGGGTCCGACCACCCGCTCCCAACGCCGATCTCTGCGCCGATTGCAAAGCTGTTATACAAGGTGTGCTGGACCACAACCTCAACGCGCCCATCGCAGGCGGTGGAGCACTTGATACGCTGGATTGGGATATCCCGACGCAATTAGACTTCAATTTCGATCTTCTGGATACATTTGATTGGTTGAGGCCCGAGGTACTAAACATGACTGCTTGAGATAAGGAACTTTAGAATGGATGTGTTGGTTCGGCCTGGCTGCTCGAGATGGATCCAATGGCTTGTGTCGAAATCGACGACTTGGAGATTCAGAGTCCAGGAAGAGAGCATTTGCTGTTGCTGTTTCATCGATTGCTCTGGGTGGGAGGGTACGATGAAGAGGACGGGTTGCTGAATCTTGAAGTCTTCAAAACCCTTCTCATCTGGTGCAAAGAGGTTATCCTTCCACATGCGATACCATCGACAAACGCCCTTGTACCCGTCCAGCGAACCGAACGCTTCCAGGTGTGCTTCTTGAAGGTCTTTAGTGTACCATGATGCGACGGGAAGCCTACGATCCTCGTGCACAAAACCTTGCATTTTCCCAAGTGGGTGATACCACTTGTCCCACTCCTTCTGGTCGCTACAAAACACCAGACTCATAGCAGCTTCAGCGTTCTTCTCAAGGATAGGTTGAGAGTCAAAGTCTGCTAGCCACAGAATGTATCCGAGCATCTCGTAACCTAACATTTGCTTGGTCATCTGGTTGATGAAGTCGACGTCGAAAGGCGTTCCAAGCGCCGGCGGTCCAACAGAGAGGAAGATGAGCGATTCCCAACGCGAGGGATAATAGGCAGCTAGGCGCGATAACAGTGTCGCGCCAAAGTCATGTCCTACCCCAACAACGATGTTCAGCACAAGATGGTCCAGAAGCTCAATTACTTCATCGCTCATTGGCTTGAGTCGATACTGATCAACATCATCGGGCTTGCTACTCCTACCATAGCCGAGAAGATCAAGAGCCACGACTCCATATCCTTCTGACGAGAAGTAACGAATTTGATGAACCCAGTCGCTGAGGGTAGATGGGAAGCCGTGCAGGAAGAGAAGTGTTGTGGTGCGGGTGGTAGGTTTAATGGAGATGAACGAGTATTTGTTACCGCTGCGTGCGGTGAACGTGTCACGTGGAGGTAATTCCGAGGCCATTTTAATATGATTCAAGTTGATTTTGAGGTGAATCGGGATAAATCGCGAGGTGTAAGCATGATTCGGGGATTTATAGTGTCGAGCGGACAGTTATCGGGGACTTCTTTACGTGATGGTGATCTACGTTGCGTTGAGATCCACTGCTGGAAGAGCCTCAATCACTATATCAACTTCATGAAAATACCATATGTGTCTTCCACGTCGCAAGGTAAAATTACACCTATTTTCACGACACGGAATCGAGTCTCGGTTCTCGACTGCTTCGCGCTCTGCGTCAATAACCAGCGCCAGGACGAGCCAATTAACATCCTATTTCAGCCTCAACGTCAACCTTGGAGCATGGGCAATCTTGATCAAATAAGCTCCCAAAACAGCATGCGTATCACGCCCGGTTTCGGTCAAAGACATCATGTCAGACATAACCGGCGAAAAAGCTTTGCCAGCCAGTTGAATGTTTGGGTGGTTGAGACTTGCGTACAAGTGCTTGAGTCTGAGACAGTTTCGCTTTATGAGATGAGAAGTGACGGATTATCACAATTACAGCCAAGAGGAAATGGCTTAAAGAAGCGAGGCTATCGATTTCGCGAACAGAGGTCTCACTCCAAGGCCAATAGCTACTGAGGACGATAGACCGTGCCTTGTTTTACACAATTGACTCGTCTGGTACTCTGAAGTATCAGATAAACATGAACCGCCCATGGCTTTACTACGCGTCAAGATATGAATATTGACTCTGACATCATAAGTGAGAAAACAACTCAAATCACTTTTTGGCATTTTAGATGGAGTCTCCGTTTCATTGTTATTTGCCACCCCAAGCCTGGATCCTAATTCCTCCACCACCTTCTAGCCAGGCTTCATTGCAAGCTCAACCTGTTCATGCAAGCTGTGCTGCGTTCTCTGCATTAGACGAGAGGGGATTCTGATGGGACGACATCTCGATTAATTTCACCTAGTAGATTTGAAGGTAGGCCAAAATTCCTCGCTATCAAGGATGGCTGCAGCCATCAAGCAGTGTGACGTCGTGGCATGTCGCCGGAGATTGAAACATGTCCACACCAACGAGTCAAACGCTTGTATCCATCACGACGCGTGATTGAGGACTTTTTTCATTGTGGAACCGGGGCCAGGATAGTTTCAGTAGGAGGTAATATTCCTAATGTTTTTTTTCATTTATAAAATCTATCAATATCGTATTCAGTATGTTTCTTGAATAGACTCGTTGAACGTTGTGAACAAGCGTTGTCATTACCCTAGAGACAACAAACATTCTGGCAATCTTCCGCGGTTGCCACCAATTATCTAGCAGTACTAATCTAACCAAAACAGCGATAAGATAAGACATGGAAAGGTCACTCGACATTTACCCAAAACGTGAACGTGGGGGAGCAATGGCCGCTGAGACGAGACGGACCGCTGGGATCTTGTTCCAACGCGTGGTGTAGCCAGAGCTAATCTTGACACGTTACCACGTTATTGGACGCCGCAATTCTACAGAACCAATCTAACCTCGCATCAAGCAAGGATTCAGAAAAGCTTAGCTTCGCTTCCTTCGACAGTTTCTCTTGTTCGACACCCCCCTTTCTTCTTTCTTCCCGTCCGAAAAAAGAAAAGAAGAAAAAAAAGGCCGCATCAATTAATTTCTGGGCCGACGCCATCAACGGCGCAGCAGCAGAATTAAACATAAAAAAACAGGACTTTATCCATGGGTTATGCGGAGAGCTGCTTTAAGATGGACCCGCACCTTGGCCAAGCTTTTGGGGGATAAATTCCTAATACCAGATAAGTTAAAAGAGAAAGTACTTTGGTGAATGGTTCGATTCATGGGATGGTGGTTCTTGTTGGCCATCCAAGTATTGGTCTAGCTAATTTAGCAATCTTAGAACTTGGTAGTGGGACGGATACAGCTAATGTCAATAGTAAAGCGCCCCCTTTTTTTCGTATAGTGTCTGGGTATGTACTAAGTGTACTAAGTGTAGGCTCGCTCAGACAGTTGAGGGTTTTCCCACGTGCAGATTAGATGATCGAATCAGTGTTTCTATTGAAAGAACAACACGTAATCTCGTTAAATGCCGAACATTATACTTTTGGCGAGGTATTCTAGAATTACTAGAACCCCCTTTTGAGTTTTGTACGCGGTCTATATACGGACCGATGGAGGGAGGGAGGGAGGATGCATTGTGAGGGATTGACCGGGCAGAATTACGCGTACCTACCTACAATTGGCGAGACGAGACGTGACAGGTCCGGAAGACCACCGACCGACTGAGCTGTCCTCCACTGTACTGTAGGTATCCAGTACAGCGGGCGCTTACTCTGCTTTCGCACACGCAGCCCGCGGGTGATGGACGCTAACTTAAAACCCCAGGCCTGAAATTCAGGGTCTTGCGGGCACCCTGGCACCATGTAACGCCCCCCCGCCGCCCCTGCTCCGCCCAGCTCCACAGGGGTTCTTTTCCAATTTGGGTGTTACCTTATGTCCTTGGTCAGGTCTAGTCTAGTCTCCGTAGGGAGGCAAGGAAGGGGGCTGTGGTTTTCCGACGGTAGGGAAGGGATTTTCGTATCGTAACCAACAATTTGACTATGCTATGCCAGAGAGGGGATGTCCATCCGATTACGCGTAGGTAAGGTACCTAGTGTTGTATCCTGGTACATAGGTACCTAGTGATTAACTTGCGCGTATGTACGGATATCGTCTGAAGCACCGCCCGGAAAGTGGTACGCGTACATACAGTAACAAGCAGAGAGAGACAAACGTCAAACAGAGAGGACAAATCTGATGGAGTCAGCGCTACTGACGAATTATTATGGGTTTGCATAGTTAATCTCAAACGGTTATCTTGCCACCAGAATACGTATGTAACGGTCACACTCAGGAACACATGCTGGCTGTCGAGAAGCAAAAAGAGTCATGGGTGGCATGGAGCTAGGTAGGTATCTTTCTAGAACTTTGTCTAGGTAGGTTTTTTCATCGCCGTAGCCGACAAACGACTGTCACTGTCACTGTCACTCCCACTGTCACCTGGCTAAATGCCTGGCTAGCTAGAGCTAGGTACAGTAGGTACCTACCTAACCTAAGCTAGGGGAAGAAGGTCTAGATCAGCAGGACATTGACTCTCTTGTTGTTTCAAGCGAAAAAAGGACCAACTCCACTAAAGAGGCGACTCTCCGCAGGACCTTAGGGATAATAGGATAGGACCAGTTTTAATATGTGGTCCGTTCAGAGCACCGTAAAAATCTTGGCTACAGCCCATTCTTTCTTTAGCTTAGGTAACAAGGGTTTTGGACGATGCTCATCTCTTTTTTTTCGCCTTCCTCCTTTTTCTTCTCGCTCTCGTTCATGAGATGTGTTTGTGCCTCCATTGAGCAGGTTCTTTGCATGTTGCACATCCATCACCGGACAAGGATGCTACACCAATCTACTAAATCAAGGTACAGACAGTACTTATTAGTTCACCAACCGCTGCTCATGTCCCTACCAGTACTGGATAAAATCCTTTGAGGGGCCTTGGCCCGTTCATACCATTTGCAGGGCCCCAGTTAAAAAGCTAGTCTTAGCTAGAGCTAATCGTTTGACGTGCCCCGGGTTGAGGGGACCTGCTTTGTTGAGATTGGATTGTCATGGATCACAAAACGGTACGGGTGCTGCGCCCATTCGTTAACTTGTGGTCTATGGTAGTACAGAAACGAACGAGCGAACTGTCTAATCTGGATCTGGGGGCGTAGCTTGAGTAAGAGGAGGAGAAGCCAAGTACGATAATTATGGATATTACTCTGTATGTACTTCGTTAAGGGGAGACAGACCACACCCATAGGTACGAGGTAGCTCGCTTTGCCCCTGATCATCCATCTCGAGAGTTAGTACTTATCTCTTGTGCTGCCTCGGCTGTTTGCGCTGTTGCTGGTCTTGTCTCTGTTTGCTTTTCACATTCGCTCCTTCTCTTATTTCTCCTCTAGTGATTCACACATATACTGTGCTTCTCTCGAATCACCACCTTTTGCGCATTACTCCAACACCTTGCCTCTAAATCGACCTTTCCTTTCCAGCGTACACACACACTTGAACAAACACATCGCGAACCGATCCCAATATTTCACAATGAGTCGCGATAACGTCTTGACCCCAGCGGCGGTCGAGCGAATGATCGCCGACGGTCAAACAATTGTTGTTTACGAAGATGCGATTCTTAAGCTCGATGGTTGGATGGACAGACATCCCGGTGGACGACTGGCAGTTTTGCACATGGTTGGTCGCGATGCCACAGATGAAATGAAAGCGTAAGTCACGGCTTTTTTTTTTATTACACCTAAAAAACAAAAGAACGAGAAAAGAGGAAAAAAGGATGAAATGTCGTCGTGGTAGAGTTTTGAGGTTATACATATCCATGACACTACACCAAAAAGAGAAAAACACCATGATGACCATCTACAACACCCCATTGGCTTGTCAGACGAGACGATCCGACCTGCATTGCTACGTGCGAGGGGTCAAAGCACCACCATATAGACTACCCTCCATTACGATCAAATGAGATCAGATCAGATCAGATCAGATTATTAATAAGAATTTCTCCGATATAGCTACCACTCCGAATCGACACTACGAACGATGAAGGCCTATCGGATCGGCCGGAAGCAGGGTCCTTGGATCAATCGCACACCACCAATTAGAGGCGGTATCTTTCGCAAAGACGCCCCCGATGAGGTCGAACTCTCCGATTCTACAGCTTCAGACACAGAGGAGAGTCTTAGCAGCAGCAGTATACTCGACGATGCTGCCAGTTCCGCATCTTCCGTGACCGATGATGTGGCTGTCGAGGATGCCATGAAGACTGAAGGCCTGCGACACCGCAGCGCTACCATCAAGAGCGAGAAGAACGGAAAGAGATCTGCCACACTACGCGTTGCTAACGCTGGTGTTGCCCGTGAGATCCAGAGCGACCTGGAGACGTACCCTTCCATAGACGGAAAGGTGCAGACCGACATTGCTCGCAAGTATCAGCTTCTTCACGACAGAATCCGTGATGAAGGCCTCTACCAATGTCCTTACATCGAGTACGGAAAGGAATTGGCTCGATACACCACCTTGTTCACACTCTTTGGTGTTTTGTTCTATAACCAGTGGTACATCACTTCTGCTCTGTTCCTGGGACTATTCTGGGTATGTTCGACTTGTCTTTGTTACTGAGATGATAGGCTAACAAGGAATTGCAGCATCAAATTATGTTTTCAGCGCACGATGCTGGTCATCTTGCCATCACCTCCAACTTTGTGGTTGATACTCTTATTGGAATGTTCATTGCCGATTTCTGCTGTGGTCTTTCCATCGGTTGGTGGAAGAGCAGTCACAACGTCCACCACCTTGTGACAAACCAACCCGTAAGACACCAAATTTCACACAGGCCCTGTAATCGAATGCTAATTATCTCCAGGAACACGACCCTGATATCCAAAACGTCCCCCTCTTCGCCACATGCCCTTCCTTCTTCAAGTCTCTTAAGTCAACCTACTACAACTTCACTTTCGTCTGGGATGCCGCCGCCGACTTCCTCGTTCCCTTCCAGCGCTACACTTACTACCCCGTCATGGGCATCGCACGCTTCAACCTCTACCTCCTCTCGTGGCTTCATGTTCTCTCCGAGAAGTCCTCTCAGCTTGGAAAGAGCCGCGCCTGGTGGATTCGACCTACCGAGATAACCTTTATGGCTTGTTACTGGTTCCTCTTCGGCTACTGCCTCCTCTGGCGCGGTCTTCCCGACTGGACCACCCGTGTCATCTTCGTTCTTGTGTCTCACATCGTCACCATGCCTCTACACGTTCAGATTACCCTTTCTCACTGGGGAATGTCAACTGTTGATCTCGGCGAGACGGAATCTTTTGCTCAGCGTCAACTCCGAACCACCATGGACGTCGACTGCCCTGCCTGGTTGGACTTTATTCACGGTGGTCTTCAGTTCCAGGCTGTTCACCATTTGTTCCCTCGTGTTCCTCGACACAACCTTCGCAAGGTGCAGGTCATGATCCGCGAATTCTGTGCCGACACCGGTGTTCCTTACTCTATCCTCAACTTCACCGACGGAAACAGAAAGGTTCTCGGTCGTCTTAAGGATGTGAGCGACCAGCTTGATATCATGATCAAGTGCCAGCAGCACATGGCACGAACCGGAGAGAGCGGTCTGCATTAGAATACACATCCATAATGTTTTCATTTTTGCGGTTTTTAGACTAGATAAGCATATCTGAGCGAGTGTTATTTCCTTTTTTATGAGACAGTACCAAAAGCAATATAGAATTCTGTCTACTTCAGTTAACCTTTGTCCTCCCTGGGCCTGTTCATCCCGTGTGATCTTTTGTCAAAGCATGATATCCCAAAGTACATGCTTGTTAATCCAGTACTGAGCCATCCAACCTAAAAGTCGATTTGTTTCCAAGCGCAAGACTACTAATGGTACACTCTACCAAGAAGCAGGTAGCCAATCCTCCAAGCAATATCTTCTGTTAATAGTACCCTCCGCAGAAAACTGGTCGTGATGATACTCAACTCCAAAATTGTTCTCACAACTGCAACATTCCGTTGTATCAAGATAGCGGGCCAGGCCTGTAACACCAGCACCTGCCAATACTTGCCTACTGAGATTTTCGACATGATAATAGGAAATTATCGCTGTCCGCGCCTAGTGGTACCCTGAGATGTGCATTTAAGGCGCGTTAACCATGTTGATGATCTCTTGACGCACATACGCAGACAACACGGTGAGATCGGCACCGGCGTCCAAGAGAGCGATGCAGATGACTCTGGCGATGGTACGATTGTTGTAGTTTGACTGTCCCAGACGGAAAGTGAACTCCAGTGGGGACGCGATAGCTGATCTGCCGGCACTCTCTTCGGGGGTGGTGTCAGGCACAGCACCGTGACTCAAAAGCCACTTCACAGATTCAATTTTGGCCCGGTAGATTGCCTCTCGAAGGGGGCGCCAGCCTCCAATGTAGTAGAACGATTCGTTGTTCCAGCGATGATAGCCAACATCTTTCTTCTGATAGTGATCTACAGGAGCCCCGGCTTGGACGCAAAGGTGAAAGGTGTGGAGGTTATTAGTGCATGCAGCGAAAGTGAGTGGAAACCAGCCCTTGGCTTTGGTTTGCTTGCAGATTTCGGTAATGAGAAGGTTGTAGAGCTTCTTGTTGCAGCGTGCGAGACGGGCTGCGTCTCTGAAGCGACAGAAAGAGTTGACCTTGAGGATGATCTCCGCTGGGAGGGCCTCGAAGGGGCTGACGGGGGTTTGAAGGGCAGACATCTTGTCTTGGTGTGAGTGATGTGATCGAAGTGCACGCGGGGACAATAAAGTCTCGATAGTGCTCAAGAGGCCGGATGTGCAGTGATGCCCAACTGGCGAAAGAGAGAGCGAGTGCGCCTGATAAATAGGGAATGTGGAAAGGCAGAGCCTCGAGAGATGATAGATAGAAGGATGAGGAAAGGAGGTAGAGAAGGAAGAATCAGCGATCGATATTGAGACCTTGGATTAGTAGAGTGTCAATAAAGGATAGAGAGTAGATTCAGATGTGTCGAAGAGAAAGATCAAGAAAGTAGAGGTATGGTGATGTTCAAGGAAGACCTTGCACAAAGGAGGGAGAAGAAGAAGGAGGAGGAAAAGAGGGAGAGAGCGTTGAGTAGAAGGAGTGATAAACAAACGGTAGCTTGCGAGTAAATGCGAGTATCACTTCGTGCTGCCTGTCTGACAGTGCCAGTGCAGTGCCAGAGTATTTGTGCAGTCCGATATACCTAGGAATTGATTGGACGGTGGGCTGTATGGTGTAGAATATAACGCAATAGCCAACGAGATTTTGGCGAGAGGTTGATAAGTTTGTTTATCTTGCAGAATGGCGAAAGACTTTGTAAGGGGCTGATATTGCATGGGGACTGAAGCTTTATATATGATGCCGAACATGACCGCATCTCTGACACGCTCCTCATGTTCACTAAGATGATTTGTATATTCATGAGAACTGAAGTATCTAATGCACGAACGACTGTCTATCCTAAGAAACACTTATATATTGGTAGAGAACTAAGAAGGCCGAAGAGTGATTCTGAAATGGTGATGCAGCGTAGACTTGTTCAGGAGACACTTGAGTGTAGCAAATAAGCCGATGGCTGTTAAATCGACCACAATTCAAGAAAAAGGCGATATGCACTTCACAAGAGAATAAACATGTACCTGTCAAAAGAATCAAGACTGTTATATAGTATCTAGAAATGCAATACCAAGCTCCATCGCTAAAGACCCAGAAAAGCATGAAGCCCTACCAAAGCTTGTGAAGACGACAACACTCAACTCCTTCTACGATCCAATCTAAATGCTCCCTATCCCGCTTCAAGTAAAGTGGTTTCTCATCGGCGCCAGCATGACGAAGAAGACTAACAATCATCCGACCGTACCGTCGCCACACATCACGAGATGGCATAACGAACCCGTCTCTATACCATTTATCTGGAATACACCACTCAGGAAGATCTGGCATCATAACAGATTGTACCGCAACCTGGAGAGGGGAGTCGAAAAGCATAGGCATACTAACCTCGCGATCACCTACAAAGTTGGGATCTGCGCCTTTCGAGAGAAGCCAATGTACGACACTGGCTTGGTAGAACCGTATAGCGGTATATAAAGGTCGACTCAAACGCTCTTCAATGCGACTATCAAGATCGGAAACAGAATTAGCTTGGAGACTTCTTTCGAGGGTAAGGATGTTACCGTCGCGACAAGCTTCGTAGATGTGGGCTCTAGCGAGGGACTTGCACTTGGATGCTTGTTTGTATATGTCGACAATGAGGGTATCGTATAGAGCGTTGCATGTACGGGCGAGATTAACTTTGGACTGGAAGGTATCAGCGAGAGTCATGATGTTCAGGATGATCTCCGGGGACATCTTGACCAGTTGTGCTTTGGAGCCGAAGGAATCCATCGTGAATGGTGAGGAGTATGTTTCGAGTAGCTGTTGTAGTAGGATGAAAGCCGTAGTCGTCACTGCCGTGAATGGATAGTTGTGAGTAACAAGAATGGGCAGCGAGAGTAACCGCAGTTTTGTACCTTGGCAATGAGAACATGGCGTTGATAGTGTATTGGCCTGTTCGCTTGTGCTTGGAACATGCACCTTTCAGAAGTCGTGTTCGGTCGAATTGTCCGTCATCCTAGGTACAAGCTTTTGTTACTGAGAATAATATTTTGGAACAAACGAGAGAGTATTCCTGTGGATGCGAGTCTGATTTCCATTGTTTACCTGGAAATGTTCGAGCAAAGATTCGAGATAGATACAACGGAACACAGGACTATTGCCAATGGAGTTGACGAACATCTGGCGACAGACGTAGCAACTACACGAGACAACGTGAGATATAAGAAACCGAGTTTCCGCGGTTTTATCTCATGGATAACCTATTCCCCAAAAAGTCTTTCTGCAGTTTACGAGACAGCTTCGTCAATTATTACCATCACCATACCGCAAAGCTTATACGACATCAATACACTCAATCATCAACCCTATCATTCTATCAAACATTGCACATCATGTCACCACTCAAGACCCTCGAATCTGGTGTTTCCTCATTCATCTTGCAAGTATCAGAAAGTCGTCCCCGACAAACCAGCAAGCTCGCCACTCTTCCTACTGAGATCGTCTACCAGATCGCCAAATGCATCGACAACGGGAATGAAGACGACTACGCTCGTGACATACGATCTTTGGCCCTTTCTTCTGCAAATCTCTTTAACATCATTCGTCCTCTCTTCTACAAGGCTGCCAACTACGGATGCTTCACTCGTGCTCTCCAGGTAGCGGATGTTGCTATGATGGAACGATCTTACGAGTTCGGAGATATGGAATTGCTCCCCGAAGACGAAGTAGGCGGGAAGTGCGTTTGAGAGAATCCCCCAGAAGATTGCAAGTGTAAATCAATCGCACCTCATGCCAGACACAGACCTATTGACTATCTGCTCGACGGTATCGTCAAGAACGGGTGGACTAGTCAACACTATCAAGCTCTGGTATGGCTTCACCAAAAGGGCTTCAGACTGAACGAAGTCTGGTTGTGGAACTTCAATGAGGAGTGCAAGGCGGATTTCGTAAGGAAGAGGCGCTGGTCCCTAAATCTCCCTAAATCAGGCAATCTGATTCCTGAGATCCTGCTGAACCTGCTCCAGAAGCCCGGCCTGAAAAGACATGAAGCACACGGAATTTGCGAGATGATCCGTTTCCTGAGTATCAACGGGTATACTGTTCCTGTTTTGACAAACGTCGCCATGTCTCCCGTTTATCTTGAGCGGACTCCTCTTCACGATATGCAACTCGGCAAGGTTTGGAGTGGAGCTTTCACCATAGAGCTTGCTATGCGAAGTTATTGCCCGCCTTTGCTGCTGGAGCTTCTACTGCAGGACTATGCCAGTCGCGGATACTCACTCGCCGTCCTTGAAGATAATACCGAGAAGCCCCCATTTGCATTGAAGGACTGGTATGACTGCGTGAAGATGTTTGACTTCTTCGATCCTTGGGATGTTCAAACATATATCATTGATATACTGAAAACGCTCAACGAAGATCTTGCAGACCCCCTAGGCTGGCAGAGAGCAAATCCTGGAGAGGCGGCTGACACTTGGGAACAGAAGATCAAGATTCTAAACCACTTCAACGCCATCGACCAGTATGAGAATGATCTACTTGTGGCTATACTTCAAGCCCTGCGAGCCATGGAAAGGATGTCTACTATCGGCAATGAGGTATATGGCGACCAAAAGCTAGCTCGTTGGGAAATCTTCTGCGAATCGGTCAAGCCCTTTCTCTACACAAGCGAGCTACAATCTGACCTGGCGAACTCGGACCCTAAGAAAACCCGCCTTCACCGCTTCGTCATGCCGAGAGAAGATGTCTGGAACCCGTGGTATAACTGGCACATAAATCACCAGAGTAGATCGGCGTGGGTTTTGTGGTGCTCCACGCAAGGTCACGATTCGAAGGCTTTGGAGAACCGAGTGCTTCAGGATGTAGAGGGTATCTGGGGGGACTTTAAAAGGCACTTAGTAAGAGACAGGGGCTTTTGGATCAAGCGTTTCAGGGCCCGTTCGGATACATTGCCGCGATGGTTTGAGGTGAGTTATACTGAATGGCTCAATTCAGTGGAGAGTATGCCTTTGTAGGACTATGAATTGATTGAAGATGAAGACGAGTGAATGGAAGGGATAGTAAGTCTTGCTGTATCGGGATAAGTATTGGGATGGGTATGAAGTTTATTTTGTATGGGGGCGATACGTAGGAACATACGTTGGAGTTTAGTTTAGCCTGACTAGACCACAGAACTGGAAACAATTTGAACTAGGCTGTATTAGTTCATAACAACCTTAGGAAACATAAGTTTAAATGGCTGATTATACGCCAAAGTGAATGAAAGGAACCCAGTGAAGCGGTCCGATATCCTCATCGTCATCGTCACAAGACACAATATCTCTTCCGTTATCTCTCTCAACTTCTTGTAGCTTTCTTTTCCTTGTTCCCGCTAAAACTCCCTTTCTCCATCCACTATTCATGTTCTTCGACCAATCATCCCGGAGTTGACGTGCCGCTGCATGCAACCCACGACTGACAGCTTCATCCTTTATTCCATCGTCCCTAAGTCTCTCGTACAAGACTCTTGCAGTCTCCACGCAGGACTCATCATTTACCTCCCACAAAGTACCTATGACGTGGCGAAACCCTGCTAATTGACATGCACTAATAAGATGAATGCTCTCATCTGAGAACCTCTCATTGTCGATGCGGCCTGTTCCACATGCCGAAAGATACGCGAGGAACGGTGGACTATCGTGCAACTTTGTGTCGAAGAGCGAAGTGACCGTAAACGGATCACTCTTCCAATCATTAAGCAATAGCTTACTACTCAGAGGGTTCTGGTTATCGCTTTGGCCGTGACCAGCAAAATGAAAGATGGTGCAGTCGCGTAGATGAGGAATGATGTCTTGTTTCTTCTGGCCGGGTTGAAGAGGGTCAAGGGACATAGTTTTGCAGATATCTCTCACCAAAGAAATCTCTCTAGGAGCAAAAGGCAAATCTGAGCGAATTCCTTGTGTAGAAGCCATTGAGACGAGAAGGGCGTATTGTGATTCCCGTGCTACGCTTTCTCGATGTCGACCCTGGATGATGGACTTGATTGAGGAGTTGTACGAAGATACAGCCCTGTCCAGAACCGTTTCATTGGTTCCGGGATAGTAGTCACCAGCAGCATGAAGAGCAAACTTGCTGAGACTGCCAGTTGGTATCCACCAAATATGAGGCCAGTTGCCATCTTTTGGTGTGCTGCAGTAACCCAGAAAGTCTAGTACTGGGCTTGTGATTGTTTCCCACAACCAGCCTAAGATCTTGGGTGACCCAAGCGCATCAGATGGCTCCTTGCTCAAACCGCCCCACGTACGCTTATACGAAGACTCATCCCACTCATTGCTGGATACCACAGCATCCCACACGTTAAAGTTGTCGTTAGAGACAGACTCGTTTCGTCGGAACGTAGCAGAAGGCTCAATCTGTTGAACCTGATACGCGCCTTCCACATCAGACAACTTAAGCTTTGGCAAAGATACCAGACGGAGTCGATCGGGCTGAATGATAATCGCGTCGCATCTGAATCTGCTCACGTTGATCACCACTATAGGGCCCCTCTCTGCAGCGGCCATCATTTCCTTTTCCGATGGTGGTTGAAGGTAGTCTTCGAAACCAGGTTCTTTTCGTATTTTGCGTATCAGTTCGTCAAGCTTGTCGTCCGCTTCCTTCTGCCGTTTGGTATCGGCCTGCCAGGTCTGTTCGGGATCGCTCAGAGCATCAGACCACTGTACAGGATCATCCAAAGCGGCACGAAGACTGTTTAGTTCGGCTGCGTATTGCGGGCATTGAGCCCGTAAGCTCGCACGATCAGTCCTCATCTCTTCCATTGACTGAGAAAGAATTCCTCTTCCCTCCTCAAGAATTCTCAGGACCTCAGACAGACCCTTTCCCGCATTCAACGCCACAGCGGCTGCATCGGATGCCAGACCTGACACTTGACCTAGCATATGTAATTTGTCGGAGTGTTGATGTGATCGGAAGATGAGTTTTGGAAACAGCTCAATTGCACTGGTCGAGATCTGGTAGGCGAGGTCCCAATCTGGCACATCTGCACAGTAGGATAGAACATGGTCTGCTGCTTGGATACGCCGAAGAATAGGTGACTGTTCCGCACGAACAGCGGCCACATGGCAGTCTATACACTCTTGAAGCCCTTCATTTGTTTTATCCGAGTGGTACTTGTGACCTAGATGCGTTCCCAGGTTCCTCAATCGGCCAGTCAGACTGGGATGGTTCTTCGGAGTGAGATTCACTGCTTCGCGGCTTATTGATATGGCTTCGTCGACGTATTGCTTCACCACAGGATCAGAACCGAGTCCACCTATCCAGTGCTGATAGCCCAAGGTTATTCCAAGCTTATCCAATAGTGCCGCACGCAACGAATCATCATGGGGAACCATGTCAATAGCCCGGCGAAGACAGTCAATCGCCTCATCGAGATCCCATTTCACTCCCTGGCCATTGTAAGCATCTATCAAGAGATTTCCCATGTTACCCCAGAATAGAGGAAGTAGTGGATCATCGTCATCGAGCGCGTCGACAGAGTCCCTGGCAATAAGCAAAGCCTCATCAAGATCGGGCATGGACTTTTGTCTGACATATCTATCATGAAGCTGTGAAGAAAGGTTGTGAATAATTCTGGCTCTGCTTGAATGATCGTCTGGTACTATGTCAACGGCTATGCGTAGAAGTCGGATGCCTTCATCGAGGTATGTTATCGCTCCAGTCGTAGAGTGCTTCTTATTGAGCTGTTTTGCTATGCGGGTGAGGTACAATGCTCTGTCTGGTGAGTTCTTCGGAATGGCATCGACGGCTCGTCTTGCTTCCTGGATTGCCTCTATGGCCGTATTCATTCTCCCTGTTGTTTTGTTGTCAACGTAGGTGTAAATATCATACGAGGTTTGGCGTAGGGCTGAATGAAATAAGGCTGAGGACATATTCTACACACTTTCTGTTGGTGGGGATATCCGAGGTATGACCTGCATTGCTACCTGAAGCCTGGTTTTATGCAGGTAAGCGCCCTGTAGCTATCAGCCAGAGTAAGCAGGCCTGCTGAGCGGAGCGAAAAGAGTCTTTTCGACCGCGCGACTTAATTTCTTCATTTGCTCTATAATTATTAATGTTGACATACACGCAGTGATGGCTGAGTTCACCATACGACAGTCGTTACCGGACATTGCGCCCGAGATGGGACCTGACGAATATGCGTCGATTCTTGAACAGTCTTTGAGAGAGAACCCTTCCGATACGTTGCCATTGTTTCGGCAAGTTGTCGGTTCTGCTCTTTGTTTAACCCATACCCTATCAATATCGGCACTGTCGTCTTTGATCCAAATCCCCGAACGCACTATTGTCCAGCAACTCGACTTCCTCTGCCCAGTCGTGGATACGCCGAGAACAATTAATCAAATACTCCAGTCTTTCCCTACAGCGTTCAGGGATTTTATGTTCAATTCGGAGAGCAAGCATCGCATCAAACCAGCCGCTGTTCATGAGAGCCTAGCCATAGATTGCTTTCGTGTAATGAGCGAACACCTAAGACTGAATATCTGCGGCTTGTCGTCAACTGGAATTGATCGATCAGACATCCCACTGGAACAGATTGGTAATGCTATCCCCGAGGCCCTCGCGTATGCCTGCACCAACTGGGTTGTGCATATCCGGGATAGTGGTATCAAACAGTCAGACGATGGAAGGACACTTCCATTCCTTCGAACCCATTTACTTCACTGGTTAGAAGTTCTAAGCCTAACCGGAAATGCGACGGAAAGTATTTGCATGATTCAAGCTCTACAAGATATGCTGCAGGTAAGTATACTTCTGCCGTAGCAGTCATGATAACGCTGACGCCCACATAGAACAATGGTAGTGAAGAATTATCTGACTTTCTCCAAGACGCGCTGCAACTGCTACACCGCAACATGTCAATAATCGACTCGAACCCTTTGCAACTCTACTCATCAATTATAATGTTCGCCCCACAAGAGAACTCAGTGGCTATATCTTTCGAGCATGAGATCCCGCGTTGGATCTCTCTTCGACCAGAACGACACGTATCAGAAGACGATAGTCACCATATCTTTGAAGGCCATCAAGACGCTGTATATTCCGCTATATTCTCACCTGACTCATCACTGATCGTTTCCGCTTCCGAAGATTGCACTGCGAGAGTCTGGCGTGTAAGCGATGGCAAGTGTATACATAAGCTAGTCGGCCATCAGGACGGAATCATGTCCGTCGCATTCACCCCAGAAGGGGATACCGTGGTGTCTGGATCACAGGACAAAACTGTCAAGTTCTGGTCTTTGAAGGACGGAAAATGCTTCAGAACACTGAGAGGCCATAACAGCGCTGTTCATGGCATCGCTGTATCACCCAACTCGACGTTGCTCGCCTTCTCTTGTTCGATCCCACAGGAATCAGGTTCTGGAAAGATATGGATCTGGTCGTTCGAAACGCGTAAATATCTACATCAGCTGCGAGGCCAGTGGGGAACAGTCAATTGTGTGGACTTCTCGCCTGACTCCACGCTTTTAGTCTCCGGTGCAGACGATGGGGTGGTCCGCGTCTGGAGGGTCGGGGATGGCGAGTGTATTTATACCCTGAAAGAACACGAAGAGCCGGTGTACTCTGCTCTCTTCGCTCCCAACCTTTCCTATGTGGCATCTGGCTCAACGGATGGCACAGTTCGGGTGTGGAAATTTGCTGGAGAACGCTGCCAGCATGTACTCGACTTCAATGTGTGGACTACATCAATCCACATCTCTCCAGATTCTAAATTTATCGCAGGCGCGTCTTCAAGCGATGTTATCCAGATATGGAGTGTTGACCACGCTTGTTGCGAGAATGAACTGATTGGTCACAATGGTTCTATCAATTCAGTCGCATTCTCCAGCGACTCCAAGCTCCTGGTAACAACTTCCAATGACCTTACGGTCCGGGTTTGGTCAACAAGTCGACCATCTTTAAAGCCGATGCGCGATAACATGTGCAATACCATGTTTCGCAGACTTGAAGCCATGGTGATCTCACCCGATCACTCCACATTGGCATCAGCTGGTCTCGATGGAACAATTAGACTGTGGAGTTTCCAGAACGGGGGACTCATTCGAGAGTTGAGGGCTGCAAACAATGATTCCCTTTACCTTGAAGAGTTTAAATTCTCTCCAGATGGTAAGCTTCTACTCGTTCTCGGCTATTCGTCTGGGAGCGTTGGTTGGCTATGGTCCATTCATGATGGACGCTGCATCTATGACTTTACCGGAGACGAGTGGACTACCAGTACTGCGGCTTTCATGAACGACTCTAGGTCTATCGTGTTAGGTTGCGATGACTATACGATTCGGCGCTGGAGTATAAAGGACGGGTTCAAGGAAGACCTAGTTGGTCATGAATCGGCAATATGTGTCGTGGCAACGTCGGACTGCTCGAGGCTGCTCGCATCCGGCGACTACGATGGCGTAATCCGTCTCTGGGATCTATCAACGGCCGCGTTGTTACATGAGCTGAAAGGCCCGGAAGGTCAGGTCACTGAAGCTGTGTTTTCTTCCGACAAACAATTGCTGGCAGTCTCTTACCTAGACAAGACAATACGTATTTGGGAAACAGAGAGCGGACGCTGTACCAAGACTTTAGTATGTACTGACAGGATAAGCTCTGTTGCATTCTCGCCCGACAATTCTCTTCTCGCATCTACCACCAAAGACGATACCGTTCAGCTGTGGCGAGTTGAAGATGGAATATGCTTACAAACCCGTGAATTTCCCCGTGTTGGGACTTGCAGTATCGAGTTCAATCTCAGCGGCTCGCGACTGGTATTCGACGCTGGCCAATTGTCGATGCAAGACCTGGGTGTTGTAGATCCGGCTACCGCGCTGCATGACACTGGATTTGCGCTGAGCAAAGATACTAGATGGATAACATGGCGCGGTAATAAGATACTGTGGTTGCCAGGCTCGTTCCATCCTGCTTGCTGGTTAATAAGGAATTCCACCGTCGCTATTGGCTGTACTTCAGGAAAGGTCATAGTATTGAGGTTTGGAGATATCCAGGTGTAAGATATGGCGATAAAATCTACAACTAGTACGGTCTAGGTCTCTAGTGGTATGAACTGGGTTAGAATAGAGTCGTGAGAAGAACATCGCGCTCCCCTGTAATAAGCTGACATCAAGACATCGGCAGTGAAGTTCTTAGTGGGAAGTTGAATGCCACCCACTCCTCAGCCCCTTCGCCCCCAGATCGAAACCTGTTGCTCGTAGACGGTTTCTTGGGCAGCTCCCCGATCTTAGGAAGTTCTAACAGATCAAACGAGGTCGGATGCGACGTTATCAAAACTTTCAACGTATCATCGCAATGCATTAGTCCCCTCTCCCTCATCTCCTTAGGCACCATTGTCCTCATCTTCTTACTGAACCTGCCAGTATAACCCTCGCTTTCATCAAGAGCAGGAACCACTGCTGACCCGTAGAGCACATTTTCGACCTGCCAGAAAGGACCGAGACTGAAGATGTGTAGGTATAACTCTTTGGAACTTTTGTTTTTTACAGTTAACTCGAACATGTATTTGTTGCTGGTGTCTTGCTCGACTTCGACTAGCGAATTCGGATTGAACCGTTTTCTAGCTCGAGTAGTTATTTCAATGTCAAACGAGGATCGGAACTTGTCTGATACCGAATTGTTTGCGAGGGCTTTTGCAAATTCGTATCGCACGATGTGTTCAAGCAGAGCGGCGACATCCTCCGGAGCCGTAGCATCGCGTTGCAACATTGGTAAGTTCTCGAGTTCTTGACCATCCTTTCTGTATATCTCGTACTTATGGTCAATAACTTCTACGGTAAAGGAATACGGGCGGTTCTCCGAGGCAGGGTACGCAGTGAGAGAGTACCTCTGGAAAGCAGCAAGCCACTCCTCAAGGTTGGAAATCCTGTCGCTAAGAGCTATTGCAAATTCGTCAAAACAATGCTTTGTTTGAGGCTCAGCAACGCAGTTGGACTCGGCCATCGCCGCCGCCCCATCCATCAAGACCAAGGAAGATGTGAGAGGACCAACGATGCTGAGTTTGGCGGTGACCGTATTATTGTGCAATGCATCGTTGTGATCGACTACTCCGGAAGGGTAAAGGATGAAGTCATCGCCTTCTCTCAGCCCATGAGCCTCACCAGCCTGCAAAACCACGTTCTGTCCACTCTTGAAAGCTGGTAGGACAGGTCGCGTTGTGGCCAGTGTATGCGGTCCAAAGAATTCTTGGTTCTTATTTCCGTATAATGCTGGGGTTTGGTCTAGCGCATTTGCTTTGAAGCTCGGAGAAAGACGATAGAAGATATCTCTATGTCTCTTGTTCACACCAAAGTCTCTCAAACTGCGTGATAGGAAGAAGGATAATGCGCCGTGTTCCACGCCATTTAATACGACTTCGGTTGCTTCTTCGTGCGGCCCGCAAGCTGCGAGGATGGCATAGCCATTGGGATCAATAAGCCAACTTGGCTGCATAGAAACATCTCTGTACTGGGACGGCAGATCTCCTATAGACTCAAAGGGATCATTGTCATCGATAACAAATGATTTAGCGTCGTAAGGAAGAAATCGGACGTTTTTACGTTCTAGTCGATAAATACTTGCTGCAAAGCAGCAGTCAAGAACGAGTGTGACTATCACACCCTTCCTGACCATGGCATTGAACGCCATCGCCAGTCTGTGACCACCAAGTGGCCTAATCATGCTAGCATATTCTCCGTGTAGAAGAGCGAGGGCTAAGTCTCCAGTTGCCTCGTTTGAGAATTCACTCATTGGTTCCAATCTTGTGCCATGTCCCGAGAAATGGATATAAACACAATGTCCTGGCTGTGCTTGTACGGTGACTTCTCGGATGGCTGCAGTCACATTATTGTACGTTGGCCATAGCGAGGGATCTTCTTCCAGTCCGGCATCGGGTTGTGAGCTCGGAGTTGCTGTAAAGACTTTGATGTTTGTAGGAACCGTGTGCTGTTGGAGCAGTGAATTGATTTGTTGGACGTCCCTGACACAACCATTCAAAGGTCTGTCTGGATAGGCATTGATACCCACCAAAATCGCGTGATGGCTCGGTTGATTTGCCATCGTGGTCGCGAATTACAATTGTTTCCCTATCAATATTGATCTAACCATTGGGCAAGGAGGAAAGTTGAAGTGACTACGAGAATAATGAACTGTTCTTATTCTGTAATTTCGTTTTCAGCCGCACAGCCTGATCTGGTACATATTCAGTACCTTGTCAGCTTTACATGGCCCCCAAGCCAAGAACTGCAGTGCTGCCCGAGAGCCTGCATAGATCATCCACATTAAATCCCAAGCACCAATAATGAAGCCACAGCCCCTCTCATCTATACCTTAGTTGGCTTCCAGTTCATCAACACTTATCGGAGCATTGTTTTGAAAGGGTCGTCCATCGTTGTAGCAGAGAGAGCACTTCCCGCCCTTTGGAGGAGTTGCTACCATAAAGGGTCCATCACGAGACCCATCACTTCGGAGGTAATAGACAGTATCCCCAACGTTAAAGCTAGGCATCTAAGGAAGGCTCTGAGTCAGTATTTAGAAGCTGTTGTTAGTGGATGATGTACCTGTGTGTAGGCTCTGACATGCGGACGCTTGCCACCGGAGATGATCTTGGGCGAATCTTGGTTTCTAGGGACACGACTCAGATTAACAAATTCACAACTCGGTCATAAGATCGACCACTCACTCTTCGTTGTTTGACATTTCGATCGTGAGTGGTAATTGAAAGAGCAAAGATGAACCACTAGTGGGACTCGGTGACATACATATATAGTGCTTCGCCTCCATGCTGAGCCTCTTAACGTGTTGCAATATCATTGGCTGTGAAGCGCCAGGCTGCATATTCAAAATGCCTCGACATATTGTGTGATGTAGCAAGCACTGACATCTATCATCTTGTATCCCTGGTCTACACCCTTTCCATAAACGAAATGGCCATTCCTCCCATTCTTCCGGTGGCTGCCCCGGCGACACATCCTGCGAAATCTCAGAGCAGAAAGAGTACGGCTGAACATCCTAATTAAATATGATTCTAACAGAGCTTAGTCGAAGACTTTAGACCAGGCTATCCAAGATTTACGTCACTCATCTCATCGCATGATCCTTTCTTTCTATTCCGGCGATTCAGCAGACTTAGGGCTCGCCTTCTCTTAGTAAAGCAAGACAGATTAGCTGTTCTCGAGCAGAAACTGGACGAAATCGACAATGCCGAAACGATTCCTATTTTCCTTGGCAAAGCCCGCATTGATAGGAACCAGGATCGTTTGTCCGTTCTAGCGGAGATAGAGTCAACCCTAGCTGAATACGGTAATGGCATCCTGTTCCAAACAAACATACTGGACACTGACACTCGCTATAGATAATCTAGTCGATAGAACGGAAAGAACTTTGAGCTTTGGGCGTTCAGAGATAAGGGATGTGCAGAGCCTAAGGAACTGGGTAGATGGCAACGGATGCGTGGCTAGGGATGAGACTTCTTACCTCTCCGATGAGAAGGACCTTTTCTCGTTATCTCCTACGCTAGATAGCGCCGCTACACGTTTCGAAGATTGGATAGAGGATAGAATGGCACAGTTCTTCTGCCATAGAAAATTAGTGAGTGAAGGCAATCCAATCGGCTAACACATTGTCACTGACTCCCAGATAGG
The DNA here is from genome assembly GCA_014898915.1 of Fusarium chlamydosporum. Taxonomy (NCBI): domain Eukaryota; kingdom Fungi; phylum Ascomycota; class Sordariomycetes; order Hypocreales; family Nectriaceae; genus Fusarium; species Fusarium chlamydosporum. The sequence continues at coordinate 211,019 of JAAVUD010000117.1, forward strand.
GCATACTTGGCCGCGATGTCTCTTCAGATCCAAATGTTCACATATACTCTGGAACGCTCATCAAGCGCACAGCAAAAGCATTTATGATATGTCTGGTGACAATGCTGTTGTTGCTTCCGATAGTCATCTGCAATCTTGTTAATGCTCTTGCCACTCGTCTTTTGATCGTAATGTTATCAACAGTTGTATATCTGCTTGTCCTTTCAGGGTTAACGCGTATCAAAACGATTGAGCTGGTTGTCGCTGGAACCACGTAAGTGATTGTTTCAACATGCTGGGATGTAACTAACTGTAATGGATAGATATGCCACTGTCCTCACAGTTTTTGTATCTGGGACAGACGGGAGATAAACGATCAGTAGTAATCAATTGCATATATATAGTGAACTTCTCAACACTTGATTCATGTCCTAGAGGTATTTATGCACATATGCGAACTGCTATTATAATTTCTGCCACCTGTGGAATATTTTCTTATGAGTCCTTAACCAGACTAAAGAAAGGATTCGAAGAAACAGATCAAAGATTTCTGGATATTTTCTTCGCTCTCTCAGCTGTTCATTAGTTCTGCGAATCGGCCTTGCTGTGTTTTGATTGACGGGGAATCTCTTTTTACACTTAACTGTGTATCAGCCCCATTGGGCTCTCAGGGCGGTGCTCACGACGTGATGATAGGTGTTTCAACCCTCCATCAGCTTGGTGGCTGGCTAAGCCTCCATGCAACAAGACGTGTCATAGCGACCTACCCTCTTAGCAATTTAAATTTAAAGAGATCTCTCACCCATTTTAGTCACCGGGAAATTGCTCGAATAATGACAATCCGGCTCATTGGAATGCCACAGAGCTGATTCATCATGGAGTCTTTTGACAGACGCCGATACCAGATCACTTTGGTAGCTCCTCTGAAACAAGATTACGAAATAGCCAAGTTCTTTCTACAAAATGTGGTCTGTGAATTCTCGCTCAAGACCTCGGGAGCACTATGCACCCTTGGTAAACTCGGCCCTCACCACTTCATCTTGGCTGGCAATAGCAGAGATACTTGTAATACAGCTCTCTTCGTTAACGACACAGTCAACGATCTTCTTGCGGAATTTTCATCAATCCGAGTCGGCTTTTTAATCGGAGTCGGTGCAGTAGCACCAGCAGAGGGACTTGCCAGGACAGGTGACATTGTTATCGGAACACCGCAAGGTCTTGAACCAGGACTAGTCCAATTCGATGCTGAACAGACGATTCATCTTAACCGTCTTTGTGTCACTCACCAGATGAGTCGGACCCCACATATCATTTACCCTATTGTCAATGGCTTGAGATCGGGGCCAGGTCGATTGGAATTTCGAAAGGAACTGCTCAAAAGCGCAACGGTCATCTGCAGCAGTGAAACCGACCAGACCAACCTAGGTTGGAGCGATTCTGTCAAAGTTTTACATGGCAAGATCGCTTCTTCTCAGTCAAATCTACCGAGAAATGATGTTCTCAACAAAGCTGGGCGCGATAGCAATGTTCTCTGTTTCGAACGCGCTGCAGCCAAACTGAAGCCACAAATCCCCTTCTTGACCATTTGTGGCATCACGCAAACCACGAATGGTTTTGAAGATACTCTGAAGCAGCAGAGAGCAGGAATGGCTGCAATAGTATACGCCATGTTGATTACAGACAAGATTGATCTTCAGCAGCTTGAGAGACAGCACATTTTCACTAATCTGTTTCTATACGACTCATTTGACCTTGACCTCCAACTCCCAAGCTTCCGCCTCATCCGGCTTGAGAAAGGCACTCAATTGCCGTTGAAATGCCACCTCTTCCAAGCATATCTCAACGATGAGAGTATCCTCCCTTATGCGGCGCTCTCATACGTCTGGGGTAGTCAAAGTACGTCCAGTGAGATTTTTCTCAATAAGAAAGTCATGTTTATCACAACGAGTTTGTACGACGCTTTGTTCCATTTGAGGCAACCAGACGAAGACCGAATATTTTGGGTCGATGCTTTGTGCATAGATCAGAGCAATGTCAAGGAACGCAGTCATCAAGTGAATCAGATGAGCGAAATCTATCGAAAAGCCGAAAATGTTGTTATCTGGCTGGGATACCGTGTTGGGGATGCTGTCTTATTGAAAACGGTTGTTGATCAGTTTGCGAAGCAGCTTCCTTCAGAAGCCTTTCGAAAGTGGCCGCGCGAAGATCGACGGTGGCAAGACCAATGGCGCAAAGTCGAGCAAAGTCTTGGCATATATGATAAGGACAACTTGGTCAACGGACTGAATATCTTTTTGGAAAATCCTTGGTTCAAAAGAATTTGGATCCTGCAAGAGGTTGCGAATGCAAAAAGGGCCATCATTGAATGTAATCTTGGAAATATTCCCACAAAGTTATTCGCCATGTTACCTCGCATGATAGACTGTCCCGTCAGCGATCAATGTCAAGCGGTGTTGGACGTTATGCCAGGACCTTCCTCGACTACGTCTTGGTGGAATAGAGACCGCAATCTCTGCACATTGCTGTACAAGTTCAAGGGTTGCGAGGCTTCAGACCCTCGTGATAGAGTCTACGGATTGCTAGGAATAGCCTCTGATATGGCTAGTAACGCGATAGAAGCCGACTACAGCAAGGAAGAGGAAACGATCGTTCAGGACTTATGCGTTTACTTTTATGAAGCAAACCAATTGGACAAAAAAGCTGCACCGAGGTCTGTGACCGAGCTGCAGTCCCAACTTTCCACCTTGTCGGCTCGAGTTATCACCAAGATGCTTCAACAGCAAATCACAACACAGGGCTTGGTGCGGTCGCTAAGCCGTCAGGGTATCATGGCGGAAATCAATGGCGGCTTACTTCACAAGATCGTAAACCACGGCGACGTCGTAGCAGGGATGTACTTGAAAAAGTGCGAGATTTATCGATCCTTTTCTGTCAACCTTGACACCGCTAAGATCGCGTTTGAGAAAGCTCCACAAACCTTTGACATGCTTTTCCAAGGGCAGTATATCCCTCCAAATGTGATGAGCCGTATTGCGTTATGGTTGGCCAATACGGGCCATCCTGGCTTGAAAAACTTTCTCGGAAGAAAAGGGCTGGTAATTGACCCTGACAAGGAACTTGTCATGTGTCTTATTGAGCATGAACCGGAAGATTCGATATCGCTCTTGCCATTATTGTCTAAGGCACTCAGACATCCAATTCGCTTAAGTGCTGCCATTTTCGTTTCTGCCATTAAGAGAGGTATGGCAACAGTTCAGTTCCTTTTACAACACAGTCGGAAGCCGGTCCGTATCAGCAGACAGGTTCTCATCGAAGCCATTCGTGCCGATAACGAAGTCCTGCGCCTTGTTCTTGAGCAGTTTCCCATTGCCTTATACCCCAATGGAAAGCATCCTAATGTACCCTTCCTCATGGCAGCTTCGAAAAGCCCGGAAACGCTTCAACTTCTTTTGGACAATTGTCTAGATCCTATCGAGGCAGCAAACATGGCTGTTTTCAACGCGGTATACCGTGACGTGCGCAAGCTCGAGATAGTCTTTGGGGTATTTCCCTTTAAAATTGAGTTGAGCCCCTCCCTGTTTAGTGGAGCCCTGAGATCAAGCCCGACATCACTTAGACTTCTCTTTGAACATTGCGCTCGGCCTATAAACGTGACGGAGGAGATGTCTGAACAGGCTGTGGAAGCCGGTATCCCGTTTCTCAAGGTGGTTTATGATGACTGGGCGTCTCATATCAATTCCACAGAGCTCATCACTGTGCAAGCCGCTATTGAGGGCCCGGAAACTCTGGAATACCTCATCAATAACTCGAAACGCAAAATTCAGATCACTGAGCGCGTGATCAAAGAGTCAAAGGCTTCTGAATCAAGTTACCTCATGCTCCTTGAGCTGCAAAAGTCAGAAAGAGATGTCAGTGAGGGTGAAGCGATCCAAGCAATTCAAAGTGGGGGTGAAGCTTTCTTAGAATTGTTTAATCGACCAGACTCTAATTTCAAACTGACCAAGAAGATATACAACGTTGCATTGGTGCACGATTATGCGCTGGGGGTTTTGAAAAGGACGCGGTTGAGTGAAGTGCTCTTATTGCGTCAGTAATGGTATGCCAAGGAACAAAACGAAGGGTTGAGCCCGATGACTGAACGTATCATGAAATTATGGCTAGCGTTAATTTTAAATGGGTAAAGATTCTTAATAAAAAGTGATTATTATGTATGCCATTATCTGCCTCCCCATCCTGAAAGTTCTTTATGACAAGCACCCCACCCATCGAAATACGGCGCCCTCGACTCTCCACCGATCTTTGAGCCTGCGGATCTCGCAAGAGACTCAAGCATCATATTCCCCCACAGCCAACTTGCCGGTCCCTTTCCAGGATGTAAACCATCCTGGTAAAGATTTCCAAGAAGGTGAATCAGCTTGGACCACTCAAACATCTCATGTCCTGCTTGTTCAGCAACTGCTCTTCCTAGACGGTCCATCTCCATCATTATAGCGTCTTGCATACCACTCTCCCTATGAACTGTCAAAGCTCGGAACATGATAGGTATGTCTTTGCCAAACTCATCATTGAGACGTTGTGCGATCTTCTTGATGCGAGCTGTCACGAATCGGACTTCTTCCCATGCCATCTTTCTTTTGCTCGAGGTCATTAGCTTCTCGTCTTCATTGTGCATGGCTTTACCGCTCAACCACAAAGCCTTCTGGTCCCATAGTCCATTTTGCCACAAAATCAAATCGGGACGACCGGTAGGGCCGTTGATGGGTGTCTCGTAGGGTTTCCAGAACTTGTCCCAGCGTTCCTCCCAGGCGACGTCCTTCATGTTTTCGATCCACCACCAGTCTGGTCTGTATGTGAAAGAGCCGGCGGAGTGGTAGTAAATCAAGGTGAGGTTAAAGGCCGGCACTTCGCAAAGGCCCTTTGCCTGACGAGCTGTGATATCCTGGATGGGGAGATGAATCTGGCCGCCGAATTCTTCGCAGAAGAATTGTGTCATGTAGCGATCGACTGAGTCACCGAACATGACTACACGACGGCCCCAGAGCCAACCAAGCCCATTGGCGTCTTTCATATCGATGAAGTCATTGACCGTTCCGTTTCGAAGTGGGAGGTCGGCTTCTTTGTGTCGGCGGTAGTTCTCAATGACAGCCATGCGCATCCACTGCTGGGGGTTTCCATGGGCATTAAGGAAGTCGGGCTCGACAGCGGTGTCGTTGAAGACAAGTTCGTGGGTAGGTGGATACGCAGCATATTCAGGTGGCTCAGAGTTGAGATAGTCTTCTGTGTAGGGAATCCATTGAGTTTCTCTGTACTTCTTTGGATCTGAGGGGATATAAAGATATCCGGGACGTCGGTAAGGATCTTCACAGTTGCGAGCAACCTCGGGTGTAGGTTCTGGAGTATATGTGGTTTGAGGAGTAGGTGTTGATACAAAAGAAGTAACACTAGAGACACAGTAAGCTAACACGTTACGTGTTGATGGTAAGAGTTACGTTACTCACGTTACTTGCGGCGAGCTACAGTACTGCTTAGCCTTTTCGTGCGCAAACTGAACAGGCGATCTCACAGAGTCGAAAAAGAATGTAGAAAGAACGACGACGAAGAAAAGGCAGACGGCAATACAAGTTCCAATCCTCAACGCAGGGCGCGACGATAGAGTTGCCGCGACAGCCATAGCAAACGTAAGAAAGAAAGAACTAATGGAAATAAACAAAAAGATGAGTACAGTATCACAGTAAAGGGTCTCTTTGATGTGCGGGATCATCAGTTTTACATATCCTTCTCGATAAAATAAAGTGGCTCCTATGCTTACGGTCCGCAAGAACCCCCTGAAATGAACAGGCACAGGGCCCTTTTGTTCCCCATGCTGACCACCATTTCCACTCCTCGCTTTGGAGGGATGGTGAACTGTTATTCTGGTGGGCAATGCGTTGGAATGGAGGTTGGTCGTTGGTTGCCGGTTTGCTGCGCCGTTACGCGGCTTGTTGTCTTGGCGAGACAACCCTTGTACCGGTTACCCAGCTGCCGGCGTTACAAAATCGACGTCCCGTTTTAACTAGCCAGCCTTACAGTTCAACGATCCGAAAACTAAACTTTGAACAAGTGGAACAACCAAGATAAACTAGCAAGGACAACCTGTTGGGTTGGTGGCTGTGACAGTTGGCTACTAAAGTCAATCCAGAGCCTATTCATCGCATTGCAACTCGAAGGAAGATTGTGAACAGCCATAGAAAGTTACTGGTGGGGACAAAGGATGACGACGCAGTACAGTAAATCGAGATGTAGATCATCAGGAGACAGTCCCCAATCCGATTCGATCCATAATAAAAATTCAAGCTTTTGCCAACAATTCGCTTGTTCCCTGAAACATGGGGACAACACCTTTGCTATCCTGCGTGACTCTGTGTATCAAAAAAGCTTCAAGTAGGATGCTTGAAATATTGAGTTCTGAGTGAAATCGTAATTTCTGAAGGTTTGAGAGAATTCGCCGGTTTGGTAAGTGATCGTATGATAGTGAGCCATCACCAACCAACCTAGTAAAATGTTGGTGTGAAGGATCCTGAACGGGGCATGTCCGAGTCTGACAGAATCCATCCATGACGGATTTAATTTCGCTGGTGTGCCACAATTTGTACAGATGGAATATCAACCCTACATGCAGATACATACATAGGTTGTTCTCTTTTGCTTCCAAACTTCTTTGCCCAGACATGAGGCTGAAGGTTAGTTAGCCTAACCCATGACGACGTCTCTTGGCCCTCGTCATTGAACTCTCAGGTAAACAAACTTTTCAACCTTTGCAGGTTTCACCTCTTGTTTCAGCTGGGAGATAGCCCCGGAAATACACTCTGCCTGTCACATCGAGGTTGGTCAAAGCCAGGGAACCGGCTTGTTGTATAGTACATGGTAAGCTTTTAGCTTACTTTAATTTTAAAAGAATGGGGACGTCTTTTTTTCGCGAGTGACCCACTGCCAATCAAGAGAGATTTGTGCCGCTCGCGAGGAATTAAAGACGCGGTCCGTCGTTTTTTGGTGAGACATTCTGCTGTCATTTAACCTTTTCTTTCCGATCCCGTCAATAGCTTCACGATATTACGCCATATCGTTATTGTGTGTATCGTTCAAGCCACAAGGGAATGGTATGCGTTCAAGTGCCGAACTGAGGCTGGAATGCGGATCTCACACTACAAACCTCAAGGTCTGTTGATTCTCTCCCAGCCCGTGCTACCTTTATCTCCTGTACCAGGATCTCGATCAATTCAACCACTCGTAAACAACGCAGGACCGCCAAAAATGGTTCGGAACATGTCCAATCTTCACGTTTATCGGATCATGTAAAGTATTGTTCAGATGAATCTCAGATTTTATCCTGTTGTTGTATCTATGTAATCCACCAATCTTCCGCTCTCAATCAATCCTCAATCTCACTCTAAGCAGAGCGCACAAAGCGAGACTTGCTCTTCCAGCCCCAAGCAGTAACATCGCGCTTGTTCATAACAGCAACGCTCTGGTTGTAGTCGCTAGTACCGCGTGCAGGATCGGCATCCTTAGCCTGGCAAAGAGGACCAGCATCGGGAGCGCCAAGAGCACCAGTGACAGCGGCAAAGTGTTGCTTCTCAGCAGTGGTAGCAATCATGTTGGTAGCTGCCTCTTCAGTCCATCCGTTGATGAAGTCGCCGTGCGAGCACCAAGCATCACCGCAAGAGAGCTTGAACGGGGCCTCGCCTTGCCAGCCGTTGGGGAGGACCTTGCGCAGGTCGTAGCGGATGCTGAATCGCAGCTGGGGCATGGACTTGCTGCCCTCGGGACACCAGTTGGGAGTGCCGTAGTCGCGCGACTTGTAGGCGGTCTCGAGGGTCTGCTCGTTGACGCACTGAGGGAAGTAGAGCAGCTGCTGGAGGTGGGTGTTGCAGGTACCGGTGGGGAAACCGTTGGCACCGATGGGAACAGGCTGGCTCTCACAAGTCCACTCAGCCTTGGCCTCGGGAGGCATATCAGCCTGCGTCTTAGCCAAAGCGTCGCCGGCTACCATCTTCAAGTTTTGAGGGATAGCAATCTCAGCAGGTGTCTCGCCGAGGTTGTAGTAAGCGCTGAAGCGCATGACGGGAATAGGCTCGTAGTTGGTTCCATCGGCGGTGTACAGAGGCGTAGGGATCCAGTAGACCGACAGATCGTTAGGGTTCTCGGCGTTGGTGCAGCCCTTTTGAAGCTCGGCGCTGGTCTTGGTATCGACGGTAACGGCATCGGAGCCGAAGAAAGAGTGCAAGTGAGACTTGTCATGCTCGCCGGGGAACACAATCGGGTCGATATTCTTGAGCATGAAAGGAGAAGCAGCGTTGACTTGAGTGTAAGCCTGAGCGGCGCCCACTAGGAGGCCAGCAGCGAAAAGAATGGAGGAAGACATGGTCAGTGAAGAAGAAGTTGTCCAGACAAGGTTGTTAAAAGTAAGAAAGTATAGTTTAAAATGTAATGACAGTCAATGCCAACGAATGAAAAGAATAATGAAACAAAAGAACGAATGTTATTGTCTGAGTAGGGACTGAGAAACAAGAGGAACAGAAAATGTGCACATCACGTCGAAATCATGGTGTTTTAATACATAGCTGACCTCAAAACGCCAAGAAACATATGCATCCAGAAGTCAGTATCGTTTCTTTTCTTCACGATGCAATCTCCGTCATTGTTTCGAGCTGAATTGGCCTGGATACGAACAAACTGGGGCACAGCTCTACTGTTATTTGCGGAAGAATTAAACAGGACGAGTTTGTAACAAGGAGCCGCATCGCGACTAAATACTATTGGTCAGTCAAGGTGCGCCTAGAAACATCAGAAACGTTAGACCCTGCGATAAGGTTTTGAAACAAGGAGAACTTCTGTATCTGGTGGTTTCCGTGTTTCAACATGCGGACAATATTGCTAAGCGAGACTGGGCGCTACGGTGGGAAGAATGCCTTTAAGCGCTGTATTTCTCACAATTCCTGGTGCTATAGCATGGAGAATATGATTCGAGTTGCATTCGGATGACAAGAATCAAAGCCTTATTTTCGATGGGTCATTCGATGCTTGCTTCCGGAGCATTTATCGTGGGTTCTAATGCCTCTATGCTACAACATAGTTTGATCATCTATCCGGTCCATCCGGAGCTAATCTTGGCGAGAATCAACTCTCCTATGTTTCCTTGCGTCTTAATGAATCACATATAGGGCTAATAATTGCTTTTGTCCAAAACGGCAGTTCAGCCATTATTTTCTATCCGCGTATTTCGCGTAAGGACAAGGTTGCAAGTGGTACTTTAGTTGTCGATACGCGTATTGAATAGATGAGTTTTCCGTCATGAGAATAGGTAAATAGTACAAAAACGAGGCTGGAAGGCTTCCATGTTAATGAGATGGGATTCTTTCTCTTCTCATTAAACTTACAGAGGACTCTTTCCGGTACATCGATATCTCTACGTCTTCATAAGTGTTGTCAGGACTGTGTGCTGTTGCAAAACATAAAAGGCTGCTGCTTATTGTATGTACCGGGTAGGACAAGGGTGCTAAATGCATCAATTTCGGGTAGAAAACATCGACGGCTACCACCATTGTCCATAAAGCAGTCCCTGGTTATAAATGGATTAAGTCTGTTTTCATCATCATTCGATAAAGATCGTATCGTTTGAGCTTTGATAATTACACTCGTCTCCGCCACCACAGACAACCACTGATAATTGGGGCTCATAGCCGAATATAAATGAACGATCAATCTAGTTTAGTGAACTCAAGCTGATATGTCATGTATCAAAGATGCAAAAGACATCTGCAAGTGATGCAATATGTAGAACAATTCCAGACATAATTATTAATATATTTCTACTGAGATGATGGATGTTGAATGAGGTATCGCAAATGACATTGGCCAGTTACAAACCAGCTTGATTATGTGTTATCTCCAACGCTAGAACCTCTTCCATATCCTACCTACACTAAGTCACAAGGTCGGTTCAGCCACTCGTCGGATCGACATACGTTCTAGATTACCCCAATCTCTCATTTTAGTAACTGTGAACTACAGAAAACATCCAATCAGAACACAAACACTAGACAAGTCTATCGAAAAGGGTTCAGAATCTGGGGCACCTTCTTGAAAAGGAGCCGTCGGGTTCTCTAGCCTCATTCTCCATCGGGCAGTTTTCCGCCATCCCACCCAAATACACCAGAACAGAACAAGTCAATTGGGCACAACATCCTAAATAAGCTTATAGATAATAAAAGCCATAATTATTTGACCCCGAGTACCTCCTCTGATTCATTCATTTTTACCTCAGATAATTGAATCTCTCTCTACCTTCTCATCTCCCGTCACATCACACAACTTACCCCATCATGCGATCAAAACGAGTCATCTCCATCGTCACCTGCCATGCTGAAGGCGAGGTCGGTGATGTCGTTATCGGCGGTGTTATCGATGTGCCAGCTAAGACGATGCACGACAAGCTCATCCGCTATATGGCTGAGAAGGATGATCTACGAAGACTTCTCCTCCAAGAACCCCGTGGTCGTCTGGAAATGAGCGTGAACCTCATCACTCCTCCTTGCCGCCCTGACGCCGACGCTGGTTTCCTTATTATGGCTCCTGGTGATTGGGTCCCCATGTCTGGTTCCAACTGTGTCTGCACAACTACTGTTCTTCTTGAGACGGGTATCGTACCCATGGTTGAGCCCGTCACAACAGTGAGACTCGATACCGCCGCTGGATTAGTGGTGGCTACTGCGGAGTGCCAGAACGGAAAATGTAGATCCGTTTCTTTCGACAACGTTCCAGCTTTCGTTTACGCTCTAGACAAGGAAATCGAAGTTCCTGGCATAGGCGTAATTTCTGTTGATATCGCCTACGGAGGACAATGGTACGTGCTTGTCAAGTCAGAAGCACTAGGTATCAGAGTTGAGACCATCAATGCCGACCGTCTCGTTGATTTCGGCAAGAGGATAAAGGAGGCTGTCCTAGCAAACTGCATGCCTACACACCCAGAAAACCCAGCTATCTGCGGCATCAACAATACTATCATCACAGAGCCTTTGGAAGATGGCCCCAACGGCAAGACAGTTAAGCATACTGTCGTTGTGACACCCGGTCGTCTGGACAGAAGTCCCTGTGGAACTGGAAGCTCTTCACGTCTTGCTATTCTTCACGCCAGGGGGCTTGTTAAGGAGGGTGAGGAGGTTACATTCAGAAGTATCATCAACACTGAGTTTGTTGGTAAGATTAGGGGTACGACGAATGTGGGTGAGCTTGATGCAGTGTTGCCCACGATTAGGGGACGGGCTTGGATTACGGGTGAGAAGAATGTGCATCTCGACCCAGAGGATCCTTTCCCAACAGGTTTCCTACTTCAGTAAATTCAAATAAATATTCAACCACGAAGCAAATTTTTAATGCCGAAACATGTTAGTCTCTATTAATAAGTGATGTAGAACGTGATCATTACGTGGACTGTCAAGGAATGTAATCTGTTGTAAATTGGGCGAACAAAACCCGAAGCTTTGATTGAACTTTTTTTTTTTTTTTTTTTAAAATATATATATATATATATATATATACACGGTAAGAACACACTCATTGGAACCAGCTGTTTAAGTTCGGCCTCAAGTCTCAACAAAGTTGCCCTCTATAATCATTTGGAACATTGTTATTGAAGTCAACTATTTTGCTGTTGGAGTAGCAGGCTTGAATATCATGGTACTGTGCTGTACTTTGAATTACTACCCAGGACTGACCATACTCTGCTGCTTCATGTCTATCATTGCAAAAGGACTTCTCAACGCTCAAACTACGGGCTTAGTTAACAGATTCTACTTAATCAACTCAACCAAACAGTCTTCATGAGCTAGACTATGTGTAATCTCTCAAACGTACAAATTTCTAAACAAAGGCTATGCTAGGTATTACAGTCTATCAATTTTACAACTTCGATCGAGGCTTAGTGACCTTACCGACCAGCTCAACCACACCCTCAGCAACTCCATAAGACGCCATGTAACCCCATCCAGAGTGTCCATAGTTATGAATCACCCAAGTCTCATCGTCCAACTTCTCCTCTTCTAGTCTCATACCACCTTTTCGGTAAGGACGGAATCCCACACCGTGTCTGATAATGTTCAAACCAGTGATACCCTTTCCACCAGCAATCTCAGGCATGAGGTCCACGACTCGCTGCATGATACGATTCGCGGTGTTGGGACAAGGGTTAGGGTCCCAGTTGCCAATCTGATATGTTCCTCCCATAACGGTACCTCCACCCGCGGCTCTTTGCATGGCATAGATCTCCTCGCCACTCTCATCAAGGGCGCTCGAGCACATGAAGAGGGGAAGGTTTTTCGGTGTTTCGTTTCGCACGACAACAACTTGGCCTCGTGCAGGGGCAACAAGCGGATCCTCCACGCCGCCAAGCTTCAATGATCCAAGGCCGGTCGCGTTAACAATAATGTTGGCCTTCTTGCCAGTGTGGCTGAGATACTTGGCTTCGTTAATGTTTGTGAGGATACTACGCTTGACAACGACTCCGTACTTGAGACATTGACCGAGTAACCAGGGCAGGTAAATAGCGACGTTAATGCAAACACCCTGGTACTGGAAACCGGAATCGTATCCCTTGGTAAGTTCCTCGGGGGTGTTGTCTCTGAAGTTTTCAAAGATTTCCTTGAACCAAGGGTTGTTGGCGTAAAAGTTTGTTGAGAAACCAGATCCTCCAGACTGCATATCTTGATCACGACGAAGGACATGAGTTGCTAGTATGTGGTCAGTGACTATTTCGAGCTAGGTCTTTGTGGAGAAAATCTTACTCTGGTAGTGAATGCCTGCCTCGGGAGTCTCATCTACGAGTTTCCTGAGGGCGATCCAAGTTCTTCTCTCCCAGCGGCTGGCTTCTTTGGGGGCTAGACTGTGATATTTCCGTTAGAATAATGGCTTTTGAAATGGGAATATTCACATACGGAATGACGTTGGCTCCAGCCCATGGTGAAGCATATTCGGCATCGGAGTCGCCAGGCATGTGCTTGCCTACAACAGTGACTGTGTTGCCCTCCTTGGCCAACAGCAATGCTGATGTGAGGCCTATCACACCAGCGCCTATGACGACAACAGTGTTTGACATGTTGATTATGAGATTAAGACAAATATTAACTATCGTCCGCTGAAGAGAATAGAGAATGGCAACAGCGTTGAGAATAATGAAGTAAAATATATACAAGAGGCTGAAGCATTTTAAGAGCCATTCATTCGTCTACAAACGGCTGATCACTCATTGCAATTGATTGGTTATCTCGCGGATGCATGCCTTTCTTGACAATGTGGACCACATCGTACGTTTCCTCTCTTAAAAAGGGCATCTGGGGCAAACTGGGGTAGTCTCGTTATCTGGGACCGCTAGTCTTGTGCGGGGTGAACTCAACAAGCCATCGACTCTCGCGCTGGCTTTCCCAAAGTTGGACTGTTTGAGTTGTCGTGTGACTGCTAAAAGATAGCACCTGGTTGTTCTGGACCCGTAATAAGTAAAGCGTTTCTAGAAGAATTGGCTGGGTCCTGATTGGCCTCTCACCGCTGTTGTTCGGGTTCGTCTAGACACTGGATGATTAGACAAAGTCTCGGAACATAGGATACATAATTAATTCTGTTCTTGACCTTTAACAAAGACGATTACGAGATTCGACAGATAATCAGATACTGTTGTCATTAAAAGTAACTGTCTTCTTACTAGAGCTATCAAACACTGCCTTCCCCTTTCTGCCTTCTTCATAGTCTCGATCATAGTCGCGGATTCCGGATTATCAGAAAACCATACATAAACTCTGCGAGTAGCAATGATCCTCTCACAGTGGAAGTCCTACTGTATGACCCTTATGAATAAATTTCACTTAGTGTTTCACTATGTGTGAGGATATGTTTAAACTACGCTTAAGTCAACTTTCAATATATCTACTCTCCAGATCCGACTCCGCTAGCCATTGCTATTTCCCATATCTCGCTCATATACCAATCTTTAACTTTTGAAGATGGCCACAAAACGTTGGACAGCACCCCTCTCACATCCTCCCACGTACACAATCCCATAGCCCTACTCTGCCTCCTCACTGTACTCTCGAGAAACGGCCTAAAACCAGGTTCCGAATCCATATCACCCTCTTTCTCGTGCTCATAGACGCTGACCAGCCCAAGGAATGATTGCCAGAACGTTATGTCCGTAGGTGGCGATGACCCGAAGTTTTCCATGGCAATGGTTAGTTCGCGCTGCAGAATGCGTAAAGAGTGGAGGAGTATCTCCTTCTTAAAAGGACGCCAGAGAGTCACCACCTGTTCGACATAGAACTGCGCTGCGATGAATAACGCACACCACGATGTTCGGTAACTCGAATCTTCAGGCGTGCTAGCCTCAGACCCATCCTCGTAAGTCTCGTAAGAGATCGAAGTCAAATGTGCCATGATGACACTGTCGTAAAATAACGACGATGACCCATACATCCAGAATTCATCTTGCTGGTCAGAAGACGGGTAATCATCCACTCCTGATGTGGTGTCGCCAAAACATTTGATCACTGGTCTCCAGTCGACGTCGAGTAGCTTTGCACCACTGTAAGGAGGGGTGAAGAAGGCTGGGAAAAGACGAACAGCTTTCAGTTTGAGATAGTGAGACAGCTTTCCAGAATGGAGGTGGAAGTTGTGAAGGAGGTGGACAACGTCGGTTGTGGGGAGGTTTGCTATGTCGTCGCCTTGACCCTTGGCGCGAGCGACGCCTTTAAGAACGCTTTTCAAGCCATGGATGAATGCTGAAGTCCTGCTTAAGTTAGATGACATGAGAAGGGTTGGTAAGTCATAAAAGATACTGACAAGAGAAAATATCGATCTGAAAGCTCCTGATCAGAAGTCTTGTGTTTACTAATCTCTTTGTCCCATGAACGATTTGAAAGAGTATAAATAATGCTTAGATGTGTTTCAGCCAGCAGCACATCACCACGACAGATCTAAGGTAATCAGCATGACTCCTCGTAGACCTTGAACAGCTTTACAGACCTCAGTGTAAGCCAAAGTAGCGATCTGTTTGGTCAGGCCAGCGACCAGCTTTGGATCTCCGCCAGACACCCACTTTCTCACCAGTCGTACAGTTTCGATCTTGTGATGAAGAAACGTTGACTCAAAGTTTTGGAGACCACCAACATTGAAAGCGAAGTGTATGCCCGCTATGAGGACTGCGTTCCGAAGTGCCTCGGGGTCTGAGATGATGAACGCCAGACTACCTCACATTAGAACTAGATACCACTGTGAAGAGGGAAATCTGTACTCGCCTATCTTTTGTGTGGTCTTTTGGTATCGCTCCAAACGTCAGGCCTGTCTGGTAAACTAACGTTCCGCATAAGCACAAGGTCCAAGTCTTGACACGAAAGCTTTACTCACAATAATGAAACAGTTCCTGCGATTTCAGAGGCATATTAACAGCGACACAGCTGGAATTTACGGTCGAGTCCGAAAGAAGCAACTGTTTTACCAGATCCTGCTTTTTGGGTGCCTTGGTTCTTTTTTCTTCCTTGCAGATTTCCCATGGCGTCGTGTGCTGCCAAGGCGGAGATTCGCCTGTTGCCTTCTCCAGCGCTCTTCTCTCCCTAAGAGGGATCTTGACCGGAGGATACTCGCAAGTTCTCTGACCCTTGATACAGTTTTGGCTAACCAACAGTCAGAGTGTGTTGGAAGTAGTCAAAAGTGGTAGGCTTACCACTGCGGTCGTTGTTCGCCACATCTGACTCTGCGACTGCGACACTCAGAACAACCAGCTCGACTTCGCGTATGTGCACGACGCTGTCGGCCTTTAGCTTTACCAGCAGTTATGTCCTCAGTCTGCAGGTTTTCATTAGCATCTTCGGGCATTTTCTTTCCGTCTCCTTAGATTAAGCTTATGTGGCGTAATCACAATGATGCAAAAGAGGAAGAGGTCGGGGTACAGAATGCAACACAGGCAGTGAGATCTGTACTGGATAAGGCTGCAGACCTCGTAAGCCCTAAACCAGGTTCTGTATATGCAGGGATTGGGGTCCGAAAATTACTGTTATTGAGTGACCTGCCACTCTTGGCCTGAGGAGTTCCCTATCCGGCGATCTGCCAAGGTATTGTAAGTACTTCTGTAAGAGCGATGACAAATTTCGCATTCGGGTATTGTAATGGCAAAACTTGGCATTTAACGTCTTGGCGCTTCTATCGGCCGAGTGCAATGCTCCGTACATTCTCTTCTATCCATATCCGGGTATCATTTAGTCTAATAACTCGTCCAAGTCTATCCGTAATACCCGGTTCTATTAGTATCCCCGTAACCCTCCATCAAGAATTCCACATCGGGCCATCCAGCCATGTCCATCTCGTTTCCTGGTATCAACTGCGCCATCGACCCCTCGATTGTTCCAATCCCTGGGAATGGAAGGAAGTCTAAAAGCCCGTCCATCGATCCGAATCCTGGCCCTTGACCAGGGTTCTGCTGTGGCTGCATCTGCTGTGCTGGCCAACCTGGAGTATAGGGCATGTTGTTCGTATTTATGCCCTGTGGAGGAAGATTCGATATAGCTGGTGGATCGGTCGGGTTATTGGCGCACTCTGAAAATGTATCGACGACTTGAGCCAGTCGCTTCATTGAGCCGCACTTATCGGTGTGATTGATCACATTTCGTAGAGTCGCTACCAGACGTCTGATCTTGCTTTGCAAGGCTACTTCGTCTGGTCTGACCCCCTCAACTAGCTCTCCAGGACCTAATCGAAGTAGTCGAAGGATCAATATCATAGCCGAACAGTAAGCGTAGAAGATATCAAGCCCGGAAAGACCGTTTATAACATCGAAATGGTCGAGGAGGATCATGAGATAGCTCAACTGACAGGCGTGCTTCACACACAGCGCAGCGTGCGTGGGGATCGGCGCCTTAGGCTCTCCGGCATCGGCTTTTCGTGTCGATGCTACATCACGAAGTAGAAGTGGCCGTGTGGCCACAATAGCGATGTAGTGGAACTGAATGTGCAGAAGTAACACAGCGCGAAGTTGTGCCTGTGTCTTCCAAGCCAGAGACACCTTAAGCTCCTCCATATCCACAGCGCCCTCTTCATCAATGGAAGGCAGCGTACGACCCTCCATCTTGATCCAAGGCACGTCCAGTCCCGGCGCTTTTCCAATGTCCCTTTTCCATCCATCCAAGGCATTCATAACCTCATCTAATTTCGGCCCCGGGCTTCGATTGACGCCATGAAGTAGTCTCGTTCTCGCGAGGATAGCTTGGAGTTTGATGGACCATGATACAAGTCTGGCATCAGTCCCTATGCCGCCTTCCACAAAGTCTTCCCTTGGGGGAACGACTTCGACGTCAAGTTCCTGCAAGCCGCTAGGTCGACCGAGACTTGAGGCAAGAAACTGCTCAAATGAGTAGAGTGTGCAGAATACCCATTTTCTGACTTCTCTTTCGAGCGGCCTGAAGGACGAGCTCATGTCTAAACGATGGAGGCCGAGAGCGAAGGAGATGCGAGTTGCCGTGCCTGCAATGTTCCATGCAGCATTCCTCTCGTTGTTATTATGTAGAAACAATGATAGCAGTAACAAGACTCGGACATTGGTGAGGGAACACTTTGAGATGAACTGTGGTAGTAGAGCTCTGGCCACAGTGACTGAGCGGCGTCGTAAGCCAGAATGGTCAATGTTGGGAATTGAGCGATCAGCGATTGAGCCAAAGACGACAATCATGTGAAGACATCCAATCCAGCCCCAGTCAGGCAATTGAAGTGGTCTGGAGTTTGGCATACGGGAGCCTCGCCGAGCTTGGACAATAAATAGCTCGTACTCTTCTTCAAACGTAGCTCGATGGAAGAGAGGAAAGTCATCGTGGACGTTCTTGAAATATGACTGAATGAGCTGTTCTAATACCTCATTTGGAGGAAACTGACCCAGGATCTCATCCATGTCGGCAGTGGGAAGACGCGTAAAGTCGCGCGCAATGGCAGATGTCATGGACCCAGGCGAAGGCCCATCTTGAGGCGAAAGCGCAGTGCGCTGTGGTGGCTCATCGTCATCTTGTCCATCAGCTTCAAGGAGTCGACTTGTATTGTCTTGGGTGAACTTGGTGACACCCTCGCGGCCAGGAGTAGGGTGTTTGTTATTTGAATCGACCAGGTTTCGAAGTTGATTCCAGAAATTGAGTGTTCCGGAAGGTCCGATGTAGTGTTCATGGCCGGAATTGTCTTTGACCAGTGATGATTGAGGCTCTTCGCTTTCTGATTTACTCGGCGGTGATGTACCAGGAGCATGGTCATCTGCAGTAATAATCTCCGGTCCCGTCGATGGCGTAGGTTCATCGTTCAGTGGACTTTGTACCAGTTCTTCAACTTTCATGAGCTTGCGATTGGGGTCAGATATGTTGGGCATTTTGTAGCCCAATCTCTGACCCAATTGCGCAAGGTCATTGACTGTGTCGAGAGATTCATCTGGGAATGCGCCTTTGACGAGAGCTTCTAGACAACGGTACCTAATTATAAAATTTAGATCAAAGAGGCCATAGCTTATACGATGGGGATGGATCGGCACCTGTCGCTTAGATCATCGACACTGCCGTAGAAGCGCGTCTTACGCGGCGCGGTATATAAACAGGTGACGTTGTGTTCGACACAATTTACACAGCCAGTACCCGAAGGATCAGGCACACACTTGCACCTTCGCTTAAGCAAGTAAACAAACAAAGAATCAGTGCCAAGTCTTCCTTTGTCCAACAGTGGGGATGAAAGGAGGGAGATTGTTACACAAGAGAGTCTAGAACCACACGTCACTCACCTTTCGACAACGATCACAGCTCTGTGCGTTCCTCTTACGAGATTCGTCAGGGATACGCCTTAAGCGACGTTTGGCGGCTATCGCTGAGGATTCTGACGCGGCTGCTGATGCTGACATGGTTGACTCTGACTCTGCAGTCCTGACTCTTCCAGCGAAAGCAAGACGTAGGGATTCATCGAATCGATGCTTCCTCTGGCTGGCTGGGGGTTGGGAGAATGAATGGAATTGAGCGGTCTCGGATACTTGCCGCGGGTGGAACGGCCGGATGTATGCTTCCGATAGTAGACGTAGATGGCGTCAGACATAAACAGCCGCTGATGGAATGAGGGGAATACCAGCAATTACGGCAATCAACATCAACCACTATCAAAGACTTTTGTTCATCGTTTATTGTGAGTTATCGTGTTCAACATGCTGCTTCGTCGGCTTGTTGCTCCTTCAATCATTAATCATTCCAAGTCCTATCTCACTGCCAAGACTCGGTTCAGAATGGCTAGCACAGTAACCCTGCCAGACTCTAGAACATTGGCATATTCTTTAGACCCTTCCACCAAGAGCACCAAGGCCCCAGTTATTATCCTTTCCAATTCTCTTCTAGCACCGCTACCAGTATGGGATCATGTTGTAAAAGATCTCAACGACAATGGCTATCACACATTACGATATGATCAACCTGGTCACGGAGGCTCATCGGCGCCTAAAGACCTAAGCAGTACCACGTTTGACTCTATTGCCGAGGATGTCTTTCATCTCATAAAGACATTGCGTATCAAAAAAATACACTCGTGGATTGGTGTTTCGATGGGTGCTTCAACTGGTGTCTACTTCGCGACAAAATATCCCAACATTATTCAAAAACTCGCCATCTGCGATACCATTTCCTCATCGCCTGTCAATGCTGGCACAGAAGATACATTTGGTCCTCGCATTGCTACAGCTCGAAAAGCAGGTAATCTAGATTCAACTATCGAAAGCACGCTGGATCGATGGTTCGGCAAGGACTGGATGGATACAAATCCGGAAGAAACCAAACGCATGCGAAACGTCATGTCCGGCACAACCCTTGATGGCTTCGAAGCGTGTTGCAATGCCCTCAAGAGCGAAACGTTTGACTTGAGGCCTCTTTTTGGAAAGGTTGGTGCATCTGTTGACGAAACTATCTGTGTTGTTGGTGAGAAGGATGCGAATCTACCAGAGACTATGGCAGAGATGAGAGATGAGATTCAAAAAGGTTTCCATTCTGTCAGCAAGGACACCAAGGTTGATCTTGTCGTTATCAAGAACGCTGGCCATGTTTCGTTTATAGATGGGTACAAGCAATTTGTGAAAGAGCTAGGCAGGTGGTTGGCACAGCGAAGCACTACTGACGATGTTTATAATTTCAATGAATTAAAAGCCGAATAGAAAGTGGTCAATTAGGCCTTTTTGACTCTATATCGCTTGATCATGCTATTCGACATTCATTTCCTTGTGGGACACGCCACAAGCAACGTGCTTCTCGTGATGTTAAGCTATCTCGTATTGTGCATAAGAAAAAAAGTAAGAACTGTATGTATCAATACATAAGAAATCTCAAATCCAAGTATTGGATTTCTCAGTCCTTACCCTAGACAGATTCACTGTCAACAAGTTATCATATCGCCCATGAAGTGAGACGTATTCAGGCACAATGTTCGACGGATAATAAGAAGAGTCATCGGCGAACTTCAATGACAACATATGCATCATGCTAATGCAATGCGAGCAACTCTTTGAGGTAATCCAAACCGTCTCTGACCCCTGGCGCCATCAGCATCGGCGAACAAAGTAACCGAGGTGTGGGACTTTCTAACCGAAGCTTAGCTCACCGATCTGCAGAAGCGAAGCGAGGTAAATCTGATAACAAAAAGAGTTGGCCGACGTCAGCTCTCATGCAAGACAAGGGCAAGGATTATCTGTTGTTCGATATTGGCATGGGATCATTAGTTTGTAAACATGCATGCATGAGTTCGCCAAAGCATGCTGTCATCGTGATATCACTCACGTTTGGGGTGACATGTCACTGTATCCCTGTACCTGAACTACATGAGAAAATATAAGCACTCCTGCGAGCAGTTTCCTTTTGTCCAGATATCATTCATTCGTTATATAAAAGTAAAGCTGTTCTAGTAGTCAACCCAGTCACTCCCCCCTTGGTACCGTCATGACAGGCGGTTCAAGCTTCACCGTCCTACCATGTTTGATCAACTCTGTAGCCTGCATAAAGAACGAGTCAATTCTCAAGATGACAGGTCTCAAAAATACTTGTGCTGCTTCGTCATGCGTAGCACCGAGTCTTTGCAAGGATAGATGAAACTTCTCCAATAACCTGTAAGCTGCCTCGATGTCTCGGGGGTCACTCGCTAAAAGGAACAAGTATATCAGGAAGTTGCCGCAAAGTATAAGTTGTGATCGGGCAACTAGAGGGTATTAGCAAAAACAAATAATGTCTGGGGGGTGTGACCAAGCAAAACTTACAGCGGCCCCAGAAGCTCGTGAGTTCTTCCTCGGTGATATATGACATGAAAGTGGTGAAGAGCTCAAATTCGGCGAGCGCAGTGGACAGCCATCTTTGCAGATTCGAGCCAGGTGTTACCTTTGCGGCTCTTGTGGCGGGGAACATCAGACCACGAAAAAGCAATACCTGCGTCGCAAAGAAAGAGATGTGGAGGGGTCCTGATAACTGTCAGATATGATCGGCCAACTTTGAAGATATCATACCATTGTGAGCGTAAGGCCTCACGGCCAAGCAGCTCGGTATTAGACTCGGCCATTCCTTGAGCGTTTCTCGAATGGGTATCAATTGCGTACGCGTCTGCGTATTTGACCGCACACCACTATTGCATATAAGTCACTGTACAAAGACTCTACCGGGGGTAAACTTACTGGCTGCAGTCCAGAATAGCACGCATTTCCCTTGACACGGTGATCTGCTCGAGGAAGCGGGCACCATCAACCACACGAAACGTGGCATCCTCAGGATCAATCATGTATTTCAGATCATCAGGGATATCCTCCCCGCACCGCAGATCGTCCATGTCAGGCGGCGAAGTCGTGAAAGATTCATAGCTGATATGCGGAGGATTGCCGTGGCTAACTGCCGACCAACAATCTGTGTAAAAGACAGCCCACCAGAGCTTTTTCCGTAGCCTCTTCTCCCACGGTGCAATGTTCCACTTGCCAGGATCCTGGTGCAGGCCGAGCATCTGCGCCACGGATGTCGCTTGGCACGCCATCACCCAAGTATAGGGCGTTTCGACGCTGTCTATCTCAGGCGGCTTCATATGCATCAGCAGCAGGCATGACATTAGCCGAGACAGATTAGGCGCCTCGAGTTCCCGTCGTAGCGCCTCTTGAGCACTGTTAGTGAGCTCATGCTGCTTAAAGGGACATGGGATTCTTGCAAGCTGGGCATCCTGGGACCAGAAAACACAGGCCAGAGCATATATGGCGCCCCGCAATGATGAGGGTATCTCGAGCTTGGCCGTTGAGTACTGCCTAAGGAAGCGAGTCTTGTGAACAACGGGGAAGCCTACGTGGACGTGGCGGAAGTATAGACGCACGAGGGCCGGGCCGTGGGGCCAGACGATGCGTTCTATAGTGTCGGAAGCGACCTGAGTAGCCTCGTTCTTGTGGTCGGGGAACTCATCGAGCAGAAGTAGGAAGTGCATTGGGTAATCATCTTGATCAGGTCCGCCGTGGTAGACTTGAACAAAGTTGGCATCGATACCTTCTCTTTCACTGAGCAAGACCGATCTAAAGGCGTCTAGAAAGTAAGGATCCTGCTCTGAGGCTAACGCCATAGCATGGGCTGTCCTGCCCGGTACATCTTCAAGGGCATATACAGCTTCCTGGTTGGGATCAAGGCGGGGCGGATCAAGGCTAAGGCTATTGGGGGCTGAAGGACTCTGACCAGGGATAGGCGGGAGATGGGAACGGACGAGGCCATTGTGTACAACGGCAGCCGGATCGTACCTGTTGCGGTTTGCTTCGGAGGCTGCGGAGGGAGAGATAGCAGAGGTAGAGACAGAGACGGATGCTGTTGCCGAAGCTGCTACTGAAGCTGGACTTGTTGGATCGTAGCTTTTGACCGACTCAGCAGCTGAAGGAGACGGTCCTCCAGGACCAGGGATGATATATCCCGAAGCAGAAGAGGGTCCGGGCCGGTGACCCAGACTGTCGGTATCGGAGAGGGATTGGCATACTAAACCTCTGCTTTTGCAAAACAGGCCTGAGTTACAGGTGACGCAATGGTTAGTTCAATGGAGTTACAGTACAGTATATTAAAGTAAAGTAGGTGTGTGACTTAACAGATGTGTTAAGTGTCAAGGATAGGTATATGGATAGATAGATACGCCCGCTAAAATGGTAGCGAATAATTGGATTGATTGAGTGGCAGTGATGATATTGAGTGGGTGACAGTGATGGTGGGGTTGATTTGGATGGATGAATGAATGAATAGAAAAATTGGGCGCCTCTCACATGGGGGCTCAGCAGTAATGACACAAGCCGTTTTACGGCGGCGACACGCGTCGCAGGGCCTGTTCTTGCGACTTCTGGGCTGACGCGCTTTACCAAAGTTACTGCGAATGCTGAACTTGCGTGGAGTTGTCGAAGAAGTTGCCCTTTCGGGATGTTGATCCATTGGAACGTTATCCATGGAATGGTCCATAGTCAAGTCAAGCCTGTAATAGTAGTGTATGGATGGGTCTTCTTCCTTGGGGTCAGGTACCCGAAGCCAGCCGTAGAGACCAGGCCAGACCAGATGGTAGGGAGGTAGGAGGGAATAGAGGTAGGGCGTGTGCGTGTGCACGTGGAGACACACACACTGGAAACGAACAAAAAGAGCAAAGGCACTGCAGAAGGAAGGGAAAAAAGAAGCGAGTTCGTCGGCGAAAAAACCTGGCGTGATGGGAGGGATGGGGGGGAAAGATAAGTTGGCCGACAAGGGGGCGCTTTTGAATTCCCAGGGGTGGTTCTCAATGGCTTCGGCACTTGATGGAGCGGCGTGTCCGTAAGTAGTAAAGATGGACAGAGAGAGTCTAATCACGTACTAGTTCTTTATCCTTCAGCAAATTATCGTCGCGGAAACAAACTTGGACCTTCTGTAGCACTGTTGGTTCAGGTCTAGGCAGACGCGGCTTGGAGATGAGATCCCCAATTGTGGGTGAAGATCCCTGAGCACAATTGAAGATCTCAATACAGGGTCTACCCAAGAATAACATGCACCTGAATCATGGATCTAGTCTCAGCGTTGTGGGAATGAGTAGTTATTATAATACATTACTTATTGTACAGGTCAGGTCAGGTAGGTAATTTTAACAGAAAACTTTAAAAAACAAAAGGCTCGCAACAACATCAAACACCTAATTTAAACAGATGTCGCCAGGGAGTTGGGACCCTTGTTGTGCGACATGATGTGTTCCTGACTCCCAGGCTCACCTTCAGTGTAGGGCATATTCCAGCTGTCGTGGTACATTTGCTGCGTATCTTTTGCAGAGACGCCGTCTTTGACAAACTCGTCGAACTTCTCTTCTGGTACTACCAAATGAAGAACGTAGTAAACGACTGCACTGATCACAAAGCCAAAGAGGTAATTGAGTCTGTACAGCTCAATCGCGCCGTCCGAAATGTGCACCGAGGGATTGACTGCCGCGATAAAGCCCGGCATCTGCGGCGCGACGCCTACAATCCACTATGAGGTCAGTTAGTTAAAGTCCGGCCGTGAAGATCGTTAAACTCCGTGTCAAAGCGTAACTTACCGCTGCAAAAGCACGCCAATTGACGCCCGCACTATACCAGTAAATGCTCTCACTACGGCCCACATAGAGATGGTCAACGTTGATCTTGCCTTTCGCCACCAAATTGTAGTGGGCGACCATGAGGCCAGTCATGGGAGCAAGAAAGACGCTGTATCCCGAGAGGACCGTGAGGAAAACCGTAGCTGTGTTGACGAGTCGCCATGGGTTGACGATGGGACTGAGAAGAGCCATCAGGTACGCGCCGCGACGAATGTTGATGTACCGGGGGAAAACAGACGCCAGGTCAATGCCGCCAGACAGTGCATTGCCTGGGAGATTACTGCCCATTTGCGAGATGGACAAGGCGAGACCGGCGAAAAAGACGGCTGCTCGAGTACCTGCGGTCGGGTCCTTGGCCAACATGGCTGCGAGCAATGTAGGCGGGTTCCAGATGGCCTCGCCCATCCGTTTCTGTGTAGCAGCTGTGACCAAAATGCCAATAACAGAGGCGCCAATACTGTAGAGTGGGAAGGCAACCATTTGGCCCCAAATTGCATCTCCCGGTTTTCTCGCAAGACGCGCATAATCATTTTGATTGAGAATGCCTGCCGCAATGCCTCCAACAGTCGACATGATGCCGGAGATCAAAAGCCAAGTAACGCTATTCGGACCACCAGTCGTCGGAAGAGGCGTGCTGTCGCTGATGGTGTCGCCAAAGCCATCAGATCCCATCGTCGCGAGCGCCCAGATGAACAGAACCAGGAAGAAGACGAGAGTCACAGAGCTGGCGAAATAAAAGAACTTTTGTATCTTATGCGGTCGGATCCAAAGGAATGGCAGCGTGACGACACAGAAGATGAAGTACGACAGGAACTGAGCCGATGTCATACCTGTCGAAGCGGGAATCGTATTGGGGATGTGTTTCTCGAGAGCGGGATCCCATGATAGAAGCATGAGATATGTGCATTGTCCGCCGACCCATGATTGGAAGCCATACCAAACTGCGAATGTTAGTTGATGTTAGAACGGTAGAAGAGTAAAGGAAGCATACCGAGAGAGAGAAAGATGCGATTCCAGATGACGAATTGGGAACCCCAAATCCCCCAAACTGCCCTACTAAAGACAGGGAATCCAACTGCGATTGTTAGCCACCAATGAACCCTTCAAGCAGTAATAATTGTCCAATCTTGGTCGAATGAATACTTACTGTGATAATAAGCACCCGCCAAAGAAGCAAGAATCAGCGCGCCCGTCGCGAGGATATTACCGAGGATAATGGCAATGATGGCCTGCCACCACGTCAAACCCAGAGGAATAAGAGCGCTTCCTGTCAAGTAGGTAGCGATGTTGCAGTTGATGAGCAGCCCTGTTCCATGTTGCATGCAAACGGTCAGAAATCGGCAAAAGAAAAGAAGTCGCTTATGCAGCATGCATCATTGTATTGCATGCATGTTTTGCTTTTATCCTGACAGGATGGATATACGAAGAACCAACCAACCAGCCAAGAAAGAGAGGAAATACATGGGAGATCAAAACATACAGAAGTTATGGAACGTTAGAAATGTCCATGTTCGTCTTTCGCTCGCTACTGGTCTAACATCTTCGTTCTATTTTGGCAGGGTGTCAATTCGGTTCAGCTGAATGGACGCGTTGGGATTGGAGTCGGTCCAAAAGGGAAGAATCAAGAGAATGTGACGTGACGTACGATGAACCGCGAGCCACGCGGTAGCTCGATGCGCTGAAGAAGATTCGTCAAAGCCATGAGGCGCACGTCGGAATAGCCTCAATCGGGATAAATAGTACTATTGAAGTAAAAGAGAGCTTCTAGATCGATCGAGGAAAACGCCCTGTCGGAGCAAAGATCAAGATTCCAAGATCAATAGTGTGGGCAGTAGCCTTGTTTTTTTTGCTCTCTCTTTGGAACGGCTGACCTGGTTTGAAAGAGAAGAGGGTAAAGAAGGGGTTTAAGGGTATGGGGAATTGAATTGAATGTGGGAGAAGCCCCCCGGGGGGGAGACTTTTAGTTAGGAGAACACAGACACTAAGACATCGCCCCGAAACTTTAGTTTTATGACTTGCGCTTCATCTTGCTCTCTGTCCGTGGGTGCTCATCAATCAATCACTCAGCCTTATCTCTACAGATGAAATGACGAACTGACCCATTCGTCACTAGGTGCCATTGTTTATCTATATGTTTGTCTGCACGTACCAGGCCTGTCCTGTATCCTACCCCAGACTGATCATATTATAGGAGAATAATAGGGACTTTTGGAATGCGGAAGACACAAACATATGTACTTGACTAAGCCAAGATATGCATTGACCAATGGAGGGGGAAATTGAGAAGAAGAAAGAGGCAAAAGATCGACAAAACAATGAGATTGCGATACAGATTCCGATTCCTGGAGGGTCATCTCCTAAAGGGTAAGGTCTGTCTGTAGTCGGAGAGAAGTGAGACTCCGAGGGAGTGGTTCAGATTTTGTTGGCTGCATGTACCTGTCTGTACCTGTACCTATACCCAGCTCAACTTACCTACCAGGTACATTAGTTTAGCTGCAGGCATCATCAGTACAAGCAAACCAGAAACGAATCCAGACCAGAAACCCGGAGAGGAACTACCGCGAGATGGAGCATCGCATCAAACCCACCTTGATCGGGCAAGCTTGCTCCGCTTGGCGTCGGCCAACTCATTCCTCTTTTTTCCATCTGGCCCCTCCTTCACATTGAATTGGAACAAACGACAAGGAAATCGTCGGAGTAACTAAGTATTTTTTTTTCCCCTTCTTACCTTCTTCTTGTTCTTTTTTCTCTCTCGTTTATGCATACTTAGCTTCGGCGAAAAGGAAAGGAAAACTATGATATGTCAGATCAATAAATGCAGTGATACATAAAAGAAACTGAATGCCCTGTTTTTAACTTCCCCGAGATGCCATCAAGCCATGCTATCAGGCCCGGCCCCAAACACTAATTGACTAATAAAACTTACTGGACTACCGATCATCATCACCCTATAACGAAACAAAACAAAAAGGAAACAATGTCCTCCCTCTACCGAATTGGAGTCGATGTTGGAGGTACAAACACCGACGCCGCCATCCTCGACATCAGAGCCACAAACAACCCCGGTCGTGGCGTTCTGGCTTCTCACAAAGCGAGCACCACAAAAGACATCACCAGCGGCATTGAAGCGGCTATAAGAGCAGTCATCCAGGACTCGGGTGTCGATCAGAGCTGCGTTCTCAGCGTCACCATAGGGACTACTCATTTCATCAATGCCCTCGTGGAAGCAGACGCAAGAAGACTTGATCGCGTCGCTGTACTAAGGTTGTGTGGCCCATTCACCAGACAATTACCACCGTTTGCCGACTTTCCACTCGGCCTAAGGACGATTCTCGACGGAGGAGTTTATTATCTTGACGGAGGGCTTGAGATTGATGGAAGGGAGATTTTGCCATTGAATGAAGGACAGATCAGACAGGCAGCCAGGGATGTTGCCGCCAAGGGTATCAATGTCATAGCTTTGGTGGGTGTCTTCTCACCATTCGACCACGACGGCCTCCACGAAGAACAATGCCGACGAATTATTCTCCAAGAATGCCCGGGCTTACAAGTGGTCTGCTCTCACGATATCGGCCCAACTGGATTTTTAGAGCGCGAAAATGCGACTATTCTCAACGCCTCAATACTACGCACTGGACATCGCGTCAAGAAGGGCTTTAAGCGTGCGATGAACCGACTTCAACTTACATGCCCTCTCTTTCTATCGCAGAACGACGGAACATTGATTGACGCCGAAACAGCGGCCGAGTTTCCGATCAAGACTTTTGCGAGTGGTCCGACAAATAGTATGACTGGCGCTGCCTTTCTTGCGGGACTGGATCATCATAAGAGTGCCGACGAGTCAGAGGCTGAAGAAGAGGAGCCGCAAATTCTCGTCGTCGATATTGGAGGTACCACAACGGATGTCTGCGCCTTGCTCCCTTCTGGATTCCCCCGTCAAGCGCCTGGTTTTGTCGAGGTAGGAGGTGTCCGCACTGCATTCTCAATGCCGGAGGTCGTCTCAATTGGTCTTGGAGGTGGAAGCAAAGTACAAGTTGATACCGAGACACGAAATGTCACTATCGGCCCTGGATCAGTCGGTCATTGCATACAGAAAGAAGCAATGATCTTTGGAGGCAAGACTCTAACAGCGAGCGATCTTGTCGTTGCATTGGGAAAAGTCAACCTGGGAGACCCATGTCTGGTTAGCGACGTCGCACCACTCATCGTGGAAAACGGTCGCAAGGAGCTCAAGAAAATGCTTGAGAACGTCGTCGAACAAATGAAAGTCTCTTCCGCGCCCGTGCATGTCCTTCTCGTCGGCGGTGGTGCCCTACTAGTCACAGAAACTCTCGCCGGCGTGGACAAATGCATCGTGCCCATCCACCAAGGTGCAGCTAATGCAGTCGGTGCAGCAATCGCAAAGGTATCTGGCGAAATCGACATTGTGGAAATCCCCGAAGGACGATCTGAGAAAGTCATTGTTGACGCAGCGTGCGCTAAAGCAATTGATCTTGCCGTCGCTAAAGGCGCAGCCAAGACCGATGTCAAGATTGTCGAGATTAACAAGATGCCGCTTCAGTACATGTCCAACGGAGCTCTACGGATACAAGTCCGCGCTGTCGGCCACTTGGCTATTCCCGAAGAACTCACGCCGCCGCCTTCGCCACCTGTAACGAGTATGCACGAATTCGATGAGGATGAGGGCGAAAAGGTCAGCGTTCCCGATGCTCTGACACCGACGTACAAGCCATCTCTGCACGTGGATCTCGACGCCTACAGACCCGATGTACAAGACGGAACATGGTATCTATCTGAAGTTGACCTCGAAATGATCGCTACAGGATGCGGTGTTCTAGGAACAGGCGGCGGCGGACCAACACACCACGAATACCTCAAGAGTCTGGACGCGTTACGCAAGAATCCCGATAGACGGATGAGAGTTGTGTCGCCCAAGACTCTTAATGACGATGCGATGGTCTGCTTTGGTTCGTGGTATGGTAGTCCGAGTGTGATCAACGAGCGCATTGCGGGTGGAAATGAGATTGTCACTGGAATTAATGCTGTTAACAAAGTCGTCGGAAACAAGACTTTTGACGGCATGTATATTGATGAGATGTAAGTCTATCGAAAAAGTCAAAAACTTGATGGAAGCTAATGGGATCAGTGGTGGTGGGAATGGTATGAGCGCTTTCCCTTCGGCTGTTCACTTTGACGTCCCTGTCGTTGATGGCGATGCTATGGGCAGAGCGTACCCAACCATGTATCATGGTAAGTCATTCGAATCTTTCATCCTTACCTGCAGTTACTAATTTTATGCAGCTACATTCAGTGTATACGGTCATTCTTTGACACCATGCGTTCTCTCCGACGCAAGAGGCAATGTCAGCGTAGTAATGGTAAATCCTCCATCACCACCCACTTTGTTCCATACTAACAAAGCTAGAACACCGATAGCCCCATTCGTTTAGAGTCCCTCCTTCGAACAACAACAATTGAGCTAGGCCTTGGCTGCGCGGTATGCGCCAATCCCCTCCCCGGTTCCGTCATCAAGTCGCATGGCGTTCCCAACACCGTATCTCAAGCATGGTACCTCGGTCGTGCTGTGCACAATGCGCGACGGAAGAAGACCAACTACGTGGACGCGATTGTAAGTTGATCATATTTTTGTGCGCGTTTGATGTGTTGCTAATGAATGATAGTTCGATGTCTGCGCCGGAAAACTCCTCTTCACCGGCAAGATCGTTGACGTGAGGAGATACATTGGCGGCGGCTACACGATGGGCTCAGTCGTCATCGCGCCCCTCAGCGCCGACGAGCGCGAAACACACGGAGCGAGCAAACAGGTTGTCGCTGGCGTCGACAAGCATATGGTTATACCTTTCCAGAATGAGTATCTTTACGCCGCTCTCAGCGACGCCGACGGCTCGGAAGAGTCGCAAGAGGTTGTATGCACAGTGCCTGACCTGATCTCCATTCTTGGTCAGGACGGCGAGGGCATCGGTTCTCAAGACTTGCGATATGGATTGAGGGTAAATGTCATCGCTTTACCAGCGCATCCGCTGTGGAAGACAGACAAGGGAATGAAGGTCGGTGGCCCGGAGGGTTTCGGGCTGAAGATGGGATACGTGGGTGTCGACAATGACTTTACCGAGGCGAGGAGCGTGATTGAAGAGTTTGGGGCATGAGATATGAACATATGACTTTGCATTTAGTATGAGGCACGTTGGGTTATGACGCGGACTTGAAGGTATTTAGAGGTTCATCATATGAGGAGTTTCTGGAAGCATAGCAGGATTGGGATGCTGGTTTTACTATATTAACAATAGACATGCCATTTCGATAACTACAAGGTGACTTAAATTGAGATTCTGTAGTTTAAAATTATCTGGATAGTGTATTCATTGAAGCATTCTCTGGAATTTCTTTGCTGATTGTGAGAAGAAGACCAACCTTGATGAAGGTAGTCTCGGCAGCTGTTAGCTCCGGCAGTGTTCGACTTCCGGTGCGGCACGGACGGCGCACTACGTGTGGCAATTTTTGGGCAATTTAAATCGGACGACGTTGAACATCTGGATTTAAATCACTTGGTGAGAGGTTGACTGTTATCGCCAATCTACGCGTCAAGATGTTAAACTACCGGCAGATGCACGGCCAAGCTTTGCCTGGCGCAAGTTGGCGCGTACTCAACCCAGGTCGCGTTGGCACGGAAAGATTGTAGTCTACGGTCGCAAATGCGACAACAGAGCACCGGTATTATAATCACTTTGGTAGAAGACTTCGGAGCTCTTGAAAGCTACTGTGCTCAATTGACGGGTCAGAGAGCGACAGGTATAGGCAGACGGACAGCCCAACTGAGTACTCTCCGACACTGTCTAGTTTGAAACTTGCTTCACATTCTCAAGTCTGTCGCATGCTCTCGAGGACACGATGCAACCTGACAAATATTAAAGTGAAAGAAGTTGGACTTGCATGACCTGACATCATCGATCACAATTGAAGAATCCTTCGGTCGGAAATAACAGGCCAAGCAATAAATGTTGGTGTTGTGAGACTTGGCATTAACAACACCCGACTCAACTAAACTAACTGCCCACTACAAGAGCGCGCATGACATGGAAGCAAACATCTTCCAGAACGCTGGACCGGAAATCTCAAAAAAGGAATACAACAGCAAGGGATTTTAGTGTAATTTAGGCAGAATACGAAACAATGCGACAGACAAAAACCCTATTTAGCTGTTAGTTCTTATCCGTCACAGGACCCAAAATGTGGTTTGACCAAGAATCAGGCATTACCATCCCAGTCCTACTCTCCCTTTGCACAGTATTTCTCGCCTGTCAAAACACAAACACTGCATGTGACAATTTTCATTCTCTGCAAGGTATTAAGCTTCCCCGTAGACCCAGATCAATTCTTGCGTCTCATTGCAGCGCTTATGTTCAGTATTCGGACCTATTTGCGTGTGGGGAGATCTGGGGAATACACGCGACGAGAAGCCAACTCGGATCCGAAATAAAAAAGAAATGTGCCTTGATCGTGATGTGATCGGCATGACACCACTCATGCAGAACCTCGCCGAAACAGACATATTTTCCGCAGCCCTGGGATACGGTGAATTTGATTGCTTGGAAAAGGATGTAACGTCACGGAGCGAGTGGGCTACAGCTTATTAGAGATGATGGAGAAGTGGAAAAAGCCGGGGAGAGAATTGGGTCTTGAAGATTGTCGACACTTGAGCTTGAGTGAAAAGTCACTTAACGTAGACTGTATCTGTACTTGCAATTGAGATGCCCTTCTCACGATGTGTCAACAGTCATACAACAGTCTTCAGCGTTACACACCCAACCAACTCAGAAACTTGAAGGATTGCAAAACTACGTCATCTTCAAAAAAGCAATTGGTGCAATCTTTCGGTTACCACCGTCTCATGAACCCCCAGACCGTCCGTTATCCCCGTGCTACATTGCATGGTTCTGTCCAGTGGATCCCACCTCCATCCATCGTCCTACAGCACAGGCAATGATCTCCATCGTCAGAAGGGCTCGGCATCGCATCTCCAAACCTGGACGGGCACAATGTTCCACATCAAATATGGTGAAGGATTTTCCTTACGGTGGGTGGTGTAACCTGGACTTTGGGGAATATATAACATGTTCGCCTTTCCCAAGTTACACTCGTTCCGCTTCTCTTGCACAGTCTATTGCCCATTGAGAAACTGCTTTATATGCAAAGATGCCTATTGGCAATATTTATGTGATCGCCGCTACTTCAGTGGTAGGTGGTGCGCTCTTTGGTTTCGACATCTCCTCTATCTCCGCCCAATTGGGTGAGAACTCTTATAAGTGTTACTTCAACCAAGGTCCCAAAGGCCCACCATTCGACGATGATCTGGACTGCAGTGGCCCGACATCGCTGAATCAGGGCGGTATCACGGCTAGTATGGCTGCTGGATCCTGGCTTGGAGCCTTATGCTCTGGAATTCTGAGTGACCGTCTTGGAAGAAAGTACTCTATCATGGTGGGTTGCATCATCTGGTAAGTCAGGGTGGGATGTGCTCTTGTGTAGACAAAGTGTAACGACTGGTAGGACAATCGGCTCTATTCTTTCTTGCGCATCGCAGAACATCGGCATGCTAGTCGCCGGCCGTGTCATCAACGGTTTCGCCGTCGGTATTGAGTCAGCTCAAGTTCCCGTCTACATCGCCGAGATCTCCCCACCCTCAAAGCGCGGTCGCTTCATCGGCATGCAGCAATGGGCCATCACATGGGGTATCCTGATCATGTACTACATTTCCTATGGTAGCGCCAACATTGGCGGCCGTACTTCAGCAGACTACTCGACCGCTGCATTCCGTGTTCCTTGGGGTCTGCAGATGGTTCCTGGTATCTTCCTCTTCTTCATGATGATGCTTCTTCCTGAGTCGCCGAGATGGCTGGCTAGGAAGGATCGTTGGGATGAGTGCCATGCTGTTCTGACGCTTGTGCATGGACATGGGGATCCCGATCATCCCTTTGTGGCTCTTGAATTGCAGGATATTAAGGACATGTGTGCTTTTGAGGCCTCAATTGCTGATGTTACCTACATTGATCTGTTCAAGCCCAGCATGCTCAACCGAACTGTCATTGGAGTCTTTACTCAAATCTGGTCCCAGCTTACGGGAATGAATGTCATGAGTAAGCCACTTCTGATACAATGCGAAGCTCCGATTACTCATTGATTGCAGTGTACTACATCTCATACGTCTTTTCCATGGCTGGCTACAAGGGCAACGCCAACCTTCTCGCCTCCTCAATCCAGTATATCATCAATGTTCTCATGACAATTCCTGCTCTTCTATGGATGGACAAATGGGGACGCCGCCCAACCTTCCTCATCGGCGCTGCTCTTATGTGCACCTGGATGTTTGCCAATGCAGGTATTCTGGCAGCTCACGGTACTGTCATTCCCAAAGATGAGCGCGACTCACCTCAAGTCTCCATGAGCGTAGGAGGAGGTCCTGCAAAGGGTCTCATCGCCTGCACATACCTATTCGTCGCCTCTTATGCTCCTACATGGGGACCTGCCTCTTGGACATATCCACCTGAGCTATTCCCTCTCCGTCTTCGAGGAAAAGGAGTTGCTTTCGCTACCTCATCCAACTGGGCTTTCAACACTGCTCTTGGCCTTTTCACACCTGTCGCATTCGAGAATATCACTTGGAAGAGCTACATCATCTTTGGTGTTTTCAACGTTGCTATGTTCATTCATGTCTTTTTCATGTTT
The DNA here is from genome assembly GCA_014898915.1 of Fusarium chlamydosporum. Taxonomy (NCBI): domain Eukaryota; kingdom Fungi; phylum Ascomycota; class Sordariomycetes; order Hypocreales; family Nectriaceae; genus Fusarium; species Fusarium chlamydosporum. The sequence continues at coordinate 245,378 of JAAVUD010000117.1, forward strand.
CCCGAGACAGCCGGAAAGACTCTTGAGGAGACCACTCACATCTTTGAGGATCCAAATGGTATCAAGTACATTGGTACACCGGCTTGGAAGACTCACGTTGCGACACACTCTACAACCAAAGCTGAGAAGGGTGATGTAGAGGCTAAGCTGAGCCACGCCACGCACGAGGAGGGTACTGGACATATTCCATCACCAACTGAGAAGTGAGAAGGGAGATTTGAATTAAGGAACTGATTATGAGAATGGTCAGCTGTATCAAATAGCGAGTCATATTAGGTGACACTCAAAACCAACGCTCACCAGGTGGGACGGGAAGTGCGGCCTTGCCACATGTTAGTAGGAAACACGTAATTCTACAATGTTCGATACTTTTGATTAGAGAAGTGTGAACAGGTAAAACGCTGTGAATCGTTTACGTCTTATACGTCTTAACTCATGGGTCAAGGTTGGCTTGATCAAAGAGCCGATATTGAAGGTACTGTTAACTACGTAGAACTGAGTCGGAACAAAAGTACTACGCATACAGTGGGCTGGGAGATTGTGCCACCGTAAAGTCAGCCTATGGCGAGTGATAAATACGCTGCAGATTTATCAACAGCCACCAACTCATAAGCAATGAAAACATTCTCATGGGCACTTGAAATTGCAAAGAACGACAAGCTAAGTTTTCGGCACTACCCGCATGCATAGACCCTTTCATCAACTACTTGGCGCCAGAAAGTCACTGGCATTTGCCTTTCTTCAAATCATGAAGTGCCATTGCCTATAGTACGACTGGCTACAAAAGTCCCTGTCATGACATTTCAAGTGTTCCGTCCGTGATCACATCATTCATAGAAACATTGCGATTCCGAAGTCATGAACTCGCACCGAGACAGTAACAGAGAGAGATTAAGACGAAAGATAACCATGCCAATGCAAGAAACCCGAGTCCCAGCCAGCTGGAAAAATATATACATCTCGTTTCTCAGATCATTTCTAGTATACAATTTTCTTTTCCTCTACCATCAAACTCTTAGTCCAAGTCCTCAGCTAGATCTTAGTTTCATTCTCTTACTCCTGCATACTCACGAGCCCCGTACAACAAGGCTTCGCAGAAACAGCGTGATCTGGTAAGTTCAGAAGCTGAGCCTCCAGAGAGCCAACGGGTGCTTCATGAATACAATGGCTGAAATCGTTTTGACGGCCCACACTTCCAGAACCAGGTAGCTCGGTAGATTCTTTTGAGTTGACAGCAGCGGATTGGTCCAGTTCCCGGGAAGTAGAACTGCCCGAACTTCTGCTGCGGAACTTGCCGAAGAAAACACCCCTCGGTGGTTGCCGTGCGCATGACTTCCTTACCCAGTGGAGTTGGCCACCGACAGGGAGTCTGAGTGTATAGCCTGGCACGGCATTCGGCTCTTTGTATTCGCGAGCGCCAATGTGTACCTGGATGTCAGAGACTGCGGAGGCTACAGTACTTCCAGATTTGGCGTTGATTTGAGTGCTTTGACTGGTAGAAGACATACGGCCTCCACACTCGCTACGGGCGATCTGGCTGCTTTTGACTTTCCACAGCCGACGCACTTTCTTTCCCATGACTGCCAGAATAGCAGCGCTTGTGTGAGCGACGTGGCCAGTTGCCCAAGGCAAACAACGGTCTGGGGGCTGAGAGTTGTTGAATCGGACTGGACGTGGATTGATAGTGGTCTCAGCATCAGCGTTGGAGTCCAGATTTGGGCCAGGATGATAGCTGGGAAAATACTCTTTAAGTTTCTCGTCGTCGAATGTGATACCACAGTGGGAGTAAAGCTGCTGAATAACCCATGCGAGAGGGGCATGAACAAAGCTTTCTTTGTCGCGGTCTATCCAGCCCATGTCGCCATGGTTGCCAAGAAAGAAAACTTGATGGACGTTTGTTCCATTCATGTACGTTGGGGTGAATGGTTCTCTGTTTTCATGGAGGGAGAGGCAGTGAAAAGAATACTTGACGTCTGTAAAGGATTAAATGTCAGCTCTTGGCAGAATTTTCCTAGTGAGCGAATGTGATGGTATTGTAACAGGGTGAAGTGCTGTCCGTGTGGGATTAATGAGTTGATTTAAATTCATAGAAATGGTGACAGTGTCTTAAAGTGTATTGGGAAGTGCGTCTCTCTACATAGGGCTGACATAGCTCGAGGGAAGTATTTCCGATAAGGTTCATCTCAATATGCACTTACTCTTAGCGACTTTCAAGACACTGTCGTCTCTTCTTGCTCTCCTGCGAAAGAATGCCAGTGGCTTCGCGACACCGAAAAGTGGCAAACCTAAAGATCCAACCGTATCAAAGCAACACAAAGCTTCGATTTCAACATTGGCCCAGCCTGCTATCGATCAGAACACCAAAGAAACGATACGGGTAATGGTTTTGATTGAGCTTACGGTCATAATCGAGCAGCTCTGAACTGACACACGGTTCAATGCTTGGGTTTCTGTCACAGTGTTTATCCAGGAGATGGAAGAATTTATTATCGCCCCATTTAGGCAAACCGAGAACGTTGATGATCAGGGCTAGATACCGAGCAGCCCAGGCTCCTGCAAAATTGAAGTTAGGACTTTAATGTCCATATAATTGGACTAGGAAAGTGGGCGAAGTTGGACAAGAGGTGAATGATTGAAGGAGTCCTCAACTCACCGCGAGAATACCCACACAGGATGATTTTATCGCCTTGATAGTATGTCTTGGCGATACTCCCTACTCTCCTGTTAGAGTCAAAGTATCCAGAATAGAGTAAACACTCACTGTATGCGGTGATGACGTTACGTTGTGTTCCCCAGCCGCAAAGTACTGCATCAATCAGCAAGAAATAAAGAAGATAAAATAGTAAGGCGGAATGACTAACCTCCACAAAAACGATCAACAAGGCTGATATCTGTTCCCACGCCGTTGACGCCAATCGGAACAACGTTGTGATTTTTGGACACAAGGGTGGGCAGGACCGATATTACTGTTTCGTGAGAGCTGCGCAAGCTACCGGCTAGTGTTCCTGGTGCTAATCAGGCGATGTGATTAGAGGATGTGGGAAGTTTGCGTACCATCAAAAGACACCCACAGAAGCCTTGCAGGGCGTTCTGGGGTGGGAACACGGACAGGTGTGAGGGAACTCATAGTCATTCCAAGGAGAAATTGGAGGAGAAGAATTGTGGCTGCAGAAAGCAGCCTATGTACAAGTATCCGCAGAGTATTCGTTTGAGTCGTAACAGCACAGTGCCAAGGGTGGTAGGTGCAGACAAACGGGTTGCTCGACTGGGATGTTAGCATTCAGGAACGACATGAGGCAGACAAGAGAAACACTCACTTGATTTATACTAAACACAATGAAAACAAAAGAGTAAAGCAGACGGAGAGGCCGAACTGATCTCTTTCTTTGTTACAATCCAGTGCTGTTCTCGATAGCTCAGTCTGTTTGTGGCTCCCACGTGTAGACATTCGCGGCCTCGTCAAAGTCTGCAATCACGAGTATAAGCTGTTGATATTCGTATGCTCTCGAGAAAGATATTCTGCGGGGGCTAAATGATAGGATATGCGCCGTTGAATCAAGCGAGATTCGCATCATTGTATGCTTTGAGACTAGATTACCCGCGCTTATATCGCCACCGCGGCACGCCTCGCGGGCTGGGCTATCGCGATCGCCATATCGGCAAATGTGGCACGCCCATTGGAGAACAGACTATGTGGCTGGAGATTGGTCAAACGCGCAGTATCAAAAGTTCATTACTGCGTTTTGCAATGGTACTTAGAGGCAGAAAAATCACGGTCCTGTTGTAAGAATTGGCCTTGCAGGGCCTAGTTCAGGACCCCTGCAGGATGAGGCATCAGATTGGCTGATATGAACTGAAGATGAAAGCGGGCTGGGACTTGTACTGTCTCTCACTTGCGCAGAAAGGGCTACATCACATCATTTCAATACACACTCGACGGGCCACGTCAATAAGAAAGAGAGCAATTGTGATATTGCGATCCTATAGCAGTACTGCCACTCTGGGTTCAATCTCATGGCAATAGTCTTGATACAGACGACTTACTAGTTGAAAAGAAACCACGGTGTTGGTAACAAGGGGACTTTTCATAAACTCTCTTCAAGGCATCATCCTTACCTTTTCATGCCAAAGCCTAATGCTCCTTGTTATCTCGGATATCTCAAGTAACTTCAAGTATCAAGTCTATTTTTCTCCGAAACAAAAGATAACGTCGAGAATGACTTGATGTCGATTTAAAAGACATCATACATTAGGGACGAAGCCTTTATAGAGATTAAGTATATCTTGATAATGGAATATAGGAGATGGGCACAACTTGCATATGAAAAAGTGATCATTGTAATTAATACTGGTATTATAAGCATTTCTAAAAATTTCCCTTCCGTTTTATCTCATTTCATTCCGTTTTACCCATTAACCACTCTTGACGACATCGATAATCTTCTCAACGACCGAAGGATCAGACAGGGTAGAAATATCACCCAACTGATCCTGCTCGCCCATAACAACCTTTCTCAAAACACGTCGCATGATCTTTCCAGATCGTGTCTTGGGCAGATCAGCCACCATGAAAATCTTCTTGGGGGCGGCAAAGGGGCCGATGCTGTTGCGGACCTGCAGTCTCAGCTCAGCGTGCACCTCGATCTCGTTGGAGCGGAAGGCCTCTTTGAGGCAGACAAAGGCGATGACTGATTGGCCTGTAACTTCGTCGGCGACGCCAACGACTGCTGACTCGGCGACAGCGGCGTGCTCGACCATGGCGGCTTCGATTTCGGCAGTTGAAAGTCGGTGACCGCTGACGTTGATGACGTCGTCGACACGGCCGCGGATCCAGTAGAAGCCATCTTCATCACGAGCAGCTCCATCACCAGTGAACTATACGTTGTTAGAAATCTTGTTTGCAGATAGCGAGATAATTACTTACGTAGTAACCAGGGTAAACCTTGAGATAGGTCTCCTCAAATCTCTGGTGGTCGCCGTAGACCGTGCGAGCCATGCTAGGCCAAGAAGACTTGAAAGCAAGAACACCCTCGACTCCATTGCCCTGAAGCTCAACACCTGACACGGGGTCGATCAAAACTGTGTCGATACCGAAGAAGGGCAGGCATGCAGATCCAGGCTTGGTGGGTGTGACACCAGCCAGAGGAGTAACGGCGTGAGAACCAGTCTCAGTTTGCCAGTAAGTCTATGATAGCTTGTCAGTCTCGCTGTTGGTAATCAAAATGGTGGATTTACTCACGTCAACAATGTGACAATCACCCTTTCCAATAACATCATAGTACCACTTCCAAATCTCAGGAGCAATAGGCTCACCGACTGAGCCCAGAACACGAAGGCTCTTTGTGTCATGGTCGACAGGGTCGGAACCAGCTCGCTTCAGAAGACGAAGAGCTGTGGGGGCAACGTAAAAGTGTGTGATTTGGTGGTTGGCGATAATATCCCAGAAACGAGCAGCGTTGGGGAATGTTGGTGTTCCTTCGAAAACAACGGTAGAGACACCAAGAAGGAGAGGAGCATAAACAACGTAGGTGTGGCCTGTGATCCAGCCGACATCGCCAGCGCAGAAGTATCTGTCTTGGTCGTGAATGTCGAAAACGTACTTTCCGGTGGCGGCTGCTCCAACGAGGTAACCACCGGTTGTGTGCAAGATACCCTTGGGCTTGCCGGTCGATCCAGAGGTGTAAAGGAGGAAAAGAGGATCCTCGGCGTCCATAGCCTCGGGGGCGATGTAGCTAGGCCACTTGGCGACTTCCTCGTGCCACCAGTGATCACGTCCGTCAACCCATCCAATCTTAGCACCGGTCCTCTTGAAAACAAGAGTCTTGACGCCCTCAAGAGGGCTCAGCGCCTCGTCGACGATCTTCTTGATACCGATGGTTCTGCCACCTCGCTGACTCTCGTCGGAAGTGATGACGACCTTGCTCTTGGCGTTCTCAACGCGATCTCTCAAAGAGCCAGCTGAAAATCCAGCAAAGACAACGGAGTGAACAGCGCCGATACGTGTGCAGGCAAGAATCGCGACCAGGGCCTCAGGAATCATGGGCATGTAGATGGCGACGGTGTCACCCTTTCGCACACCGAGATCCTTAAGGGCCCACGAGACCTTGCTAACCTGCTTAAGAAGCTCTCCGTAGGTGATAGACTGGCCGTTGTTTCCATCATCAGTCTCGTGAATGATGGCGACCTTGTTAGGATCCTTGATGGCATGGCGATCCACGCAGTTGAAAGAAGCATTCAGCTTTCCGCCCAGGAACCAAGCAGGGTTACCCTCGATGAGAGAGCCGCTCCTGACGGTGTGGAAATCGCGATCCCATGTGAGAAGTTCGCGAGCAAGGCTTCCCCAGAAAGCATCAGGTTCTCTCACGGAGAGCTGGTGCATCTGCTGGTACTCCTCCAAGCCTGAGACATCACAGTTAGCTTCGTTTGCTCCAAACTTTCAGTTGGGATAATTGAACATACTGCCAATATGAGGCTTGCTGGGGTGTCCTGAATGTCACTGTTAGTATGCAAGTCGCGACTTAAAAAATCGTGGTTTAACGCACGTGCAAGCATCCTGTCGGGAAGATCTAGAAATCAACGTCAGTTCAAATGCTTCCCCTAGCAAAATTTTATAGGGGGTGGGTAACGTACACAAATCTTGTCCATCCCCGTTGGCGACGGGTTGAGTTGGTAAATTTTGACGCATTGTGATGTGAAAGTTGGTTGTAATGCACTACTAAAAGAAAGAAAAAAAGGCTGAGATTAAAAAAGAAGTTCTGTGTGAGAAGTAGTAGTAGTAGCAGTAGTAGTACAAAAAAAACCTTGGGAGTTTTTTTTTGGTTCAATATCGCGAAGAGGAGGCTTAAAGAGGAAAAGGGGCGGACGACCAGGGAGTCCAAGTGTGTGCAGTATGTAAATAGTGTTATGTCAGCATGGACAAGGGGAGAGAAAGTGAAGAGGAAAAAGAAGAAGAAGAGGGAAGAGAGGGTCTGTTCTGCTTCGTCCGTTGGTCCGTCGTGGATGACCCCTGCTGACGGATGGATACGATGATATGACGCAGGGCGTTCGTTCGTCAGTTTGGTGATCTGGTCAATTTTTGGAATGAAAAGTGGTTTAGACCGCCAATCAAAGGTTGAGGCTGTCGATCAACAAAAAGTCCACGGTTGAGTTTGAGCCGTTGTTTTTTTGTTTTTCTTATTGATTGATTGCCTGCGCCACGGGGATTTTATTGTTGGTGGCCTTAAATGCTACGAGTCTCAGCCTGAGACATGTGTACTAACCTATTGACAATTGACTTATCTCTAAATCACCTGTTACAAAATCACTTGTTCGTTCATTCTTTTACTGCACAAGACATAAAATTAGGCCCGTCACCTTTTTTTTTTACTGCCACTGCGATCAGGCCTACCGCTTACCCGAACAAGCTCGATCACCATAGAACAGCCTTGGCGATCATCCCACTTATTCCTCCAAGCGGAAATAATCAGCTTGTGTAGCTCGTAATGCACCGCCAGTTTGGTCTGCTCCTTTTTGACAGACAAGGGATCTCGTACAGGCGACAGGGCAGCCAGCATTGCCTTGGCTGCTTTACCACGTGGAACGGAACGAGTCAGCCAGCATAAATATGAACCCTGCCGATATTTCCGGGCATACGCATTTATTTAGCTTCCGTATTATCAAGGCTGTGCTTCTCTTGTTTTTTTTCGTGGTAAATGAGGCCGAGACTGATAATCCATGCAATACCGTGGTCAGAGCTTTCTTCACTGTCTAGACTGTCTAGGGTATTTGTCTCTAAAACCGGGTTTTGTTGGGAGAGGGTCCCAACAAAGACGAAAGTTGAGCCCACTGTGGAAGAAAAAAATGAGAAAAGAAAATAAGATAAGATTACCGCTGTGGTCAGGTGACTACTTTGAATCTGGCGATAATCTGACCATTCGGTTGTATTATTGTAAATATCACCTGCGAGTCAGGACTGTCACGAAACCCCGAGGTTCAAAAAGCTTATGAATCAATTGATAGCCACCGCATGTGAACCCGAAGATCGTGACACGTGCTAATGAACAACATCCGTTACTCCGAACGAAATTGATGAGTTTGGACTTTACCCACTGAGAGGCAATACTATCCATAAGAAAGTAAGCGAATGACTTTCACCATACGAACATTTTATTTGAGTCTAAATGAAATACAAGAGTTCCAACGGAGGAAATCAATCTGGACATGATAGATGTAGAAGTTATCCATCATGGCAACCTCAAGGAGATGCGGCACACAATGAGCCGCTGATCCGATAAACCAACAAAAGATCGGCGTTACTCAGGCTTTCTGCCATACACGACGCGCTGTCGGTAAAAGGGGTGAAACTTCCCCGATCGAATCTCCTTTCTCAGCTGCGCGCAGTAAAGTGAAACCTCCTCACTCGACCAGCCAAGAACAATATTAGCCATGTACATGACATAGCCTTCATAGTCTTGTTCAAGAGCAGCTTGAGCAAACTGGCCAATTTCCTTGAGTCGAGGATCCTTTGGCCATCCTCCGATTGGTGCCTAAATGCAGGTTAACGCCCATCTCAATGAAACGATAAACGTCGTGTGTACCTTAAAGTCCCAAACTTTGATATCGACAAAGCCAGCTTCTTCCATGCCCTTTATCTGTAAGTCCTTATCAATAATTTCAAAAGTGCGATTCAGCTTCCTTCCGCCTTCGATAAAGAACTTGCCCCATTCGTTGATAGCGCAGGTTTCGGTAACACTGCCGTCGTCGCTTTCCATCCTAGGCGACGCCTCGTAGCTCTCAACCCAGCCGCCGGGCTTGCAGGCTCTGAAGGCCTCCTTAAATAGAGCAGACCAGTCGCTGATACTTCCGTACATGTAACGCATATGAACATAATCAAACGAGGCGGGATTGAAGGTCCATTCTTGAGTGCAATCTTCGATTTCGCTAGCAATGTTAGACCCAAACAATATAAGAGGCTTTGATCTGGCCACTTACAACTTCAGATTGGGAGGAACCCAGTCTGGTTGGATTGGAGAGATGTCTGTTCCAGTGACCTCGGCGTTGGGATACTCATCCGCAAAGTCGCTATACCTCAGTCAGCAGAATTTGCAACCCTTCAGGCTGTTTCCGCTTACATTGCCCAGATGCCTGTTTCACGAATTAGATGGTTGCCTCCATAAACTGTCCTTGGAACTCACCTGTTCCTGTTCCAATGTCCAATACTTTCTAGTTTTGGTTTAGTGATGTATAATTGTTCTTTAGAAATCACACATACCTGGATCTTTTCTTCTTCTAGAGGCGCTAGATGAAGTTTACCTTCTAGCGATAGAGATAGAAGATGATGACTACTCTCAATGAGTCCACATACTATATGGAATATCTTCTCACTTACGCTATATCCATAGACTCAATATGATGCTCATCATTCGGCGTCCTATCCGCTATCAGCTTTGCACTATCATGTACAATACTTTCTTTACCAGTAATTTGCATTTCCCCGCTCGGAATGATATGTCCTTCCGTTGATCGTGCGGTAATGAAGGATACTTGACGACATGGACTCGGTCGAGCTTGCGGTGTCATCTCCGACAGCTGAATCAGCATCATCGTCCTGGGGCGCATTCTTTCCAATGTCAGTACGCGATGCAACATTCTAGGACTCAACTTACGCCGCCAGTTAGAGTGGCCCAATGTCCGGCATCGTGGAAATCTTCACCAGCAGCTGTGGACTCTTCAGCAGTGGTCTGTTCGGTTGAAGCTGCAGCTTGTTCGGTACCAGGCGAAGACGGAGCGGGCGCTCCCGCAGGAGAGTGGGATTCTATCCTTGGCTCAGCCATAATGAGAACTAAAGCCAAGATAAGTGATGAAATTGAATCAAGATTGTCACCTAGAGACAGATGACAGTTAAAGCCGCGTTTGAAAGCGCGGCCACGTTACATCGGGACTCAACACCCTGCATTATAACCCCGCCCTTCCAATGTTACAGCCCTCATTTTGTGATTCCGTCAAATCCATCAAGGATTGCGGATGATTAATGGGTATTCCTGCGGTGAATGGTATGGTGGAGTAATGATATGCGAACCGTTCACTGTACGCCACGTCACTCCACTAGGTCCGATATGTGACCCCTAAGGCTGATCTGTATTTGATAAAACGCTGACAAAATATGATGTGGGATAGCTGACGGATGTTCTTCTTATTCATGCACAACAGTTGGAAGTTTTAAAGATATCGCTCCATATTGCATTTTGCATGGGCTCCGGTCCCTCCGGAACAAGTTATATAACTTATCTTACAGAAATGACCAGGTGTTTTAGTAACTTTGTCTTACGTATAAGTATACCGTGGTTCTTCTTGGACTTAATGCTATGGAACTGAAATTCTTCCTATCGCTTTGAACTCATTCTTCCCATACTACCAGGTTCAATGTCTCCTCTGTGGCGCGAACGCTTCCAGAGTTCGAGTAATGCGATTAAACTTTGAAGTCTTGTTGAGACTCAGATACAAGTCTGAGCCCTCGTTGAAACTTCCCCAGGCAGTCCATCCATACCACACATCGTGATTGCGATCAAGAAAAGCCAGCATAGACTGGATGGTCTCTACACATTGAGGGAAAGGTCCTCCGCCGAATTCAGTAATCATCCCCCGTAGGTTGTTCTTTCGAAGAATAGAGGTCACTGCCTCGAAACTCTTTACGTAGCCACCCCATGGCTCACATAGGCCATAAGCTCCTCCAATGTTATCAAAGTACTGATGGAAATCGTACAGAGTATTGTTCGCAGGGTCCTGGATGAGGCCTGGCCCAATACCAGGAGTGGAAAAGGCTTCCCAGTCTATGAGACGAGCAAACTGAGTTCCTGAAACAAGAATCCTTTGTTTTTCGGTGACGTTTCGGATCGCGAGGATAGCAGCTTGGTTCGTGGCACCCCATTTCTGGATGTTGAGGTCATGCGCTAGAATGCCAAGTCAGACCATTGATGGCGCAATTAGAAGGATAGACAAGATCTTCTTGACTTACGCTCGTTCATCAGCTGGAAGATGACGCTGGGATTGGATTTATATCTCTGCGCAAGCTTCGTCCAGAGATCGCTGAAATGGTCGTTGGTGACAGTAATGTTAGGGTTGAGGAAAGAAACTTCTGGCTGGTCGATAACAGCACAGTACCAACGAGCATAGTTGTGCTAAATTGGATGTTAGTACTGACTGGAAGAACGCCCCGACGACCGTACGTACAATGTCTAAGATAGCCTGTCCACCATCATCTGTGATGGCCTTTACCAGCTTGTCCACAGCTTGCATGTTGGTCTCGTTCAAGTTGCCACCAAGAGACGTCTGGACATGCTCCCAAGCCATAGCGATCCGGAAGAGATTGAAACCCTTATCATGCCATGACTTGTAGTCTTCCACAGTGTCAGTATATGGATAGCTCCTGTATGTAGGTTCACAGGAGAGAGAAAGGAAGGGATTGTAAGCCGACCCAAGGATGTTGATGTCGTTAGCAAGACCAAACAGATTGATCCTGCTTCTGTTAGTATATTCCATGCATTTTCCTTTCTTTTCACACATACCCTGCCCAATGAACATGGCTGGCGACAACCGTGTGTGCTGCAAAGAGGAGTGCGAAGCTTTGGAGGTGCATGATGAAGAATGGGTTCAAATTGATGTGTGTCTGATGGCTTCGAGAGAGGATTATCCCAGCCTTTATATAACATTTTCATCCACCTTTTGAGCGTTGCTCAATGACAGAAAGCTCTGATCTCATAGGGTAGAAAAGATATCGAGGATGATATGAGCTTGAACTATACCTCGCGCTTAGTTCCTGAAATGGAGTTTCTGTCTTTAGCGCGTTGCCACTGTTTACGCTAAAACTTACCTCGCGGTATGCTCCCAATAGGGAAAGATAGGGAAGGATGATCCGGATACTTCGGCACTTATATGTTGGCCTAATAAATAACAATGAATTCAATGTCTATCAGAGTCAGTTATCGGCTCTCTAGATGCATGTAAGAGTTATGAAGATCTGGGAAAAACTGTAAATGGCCACACCAGTTGGGAATGAGAATATGCGACGACAGTGGGATGGCCAATCCACTGAGTGCTGAGCTTCCAAACGTCGAGTTATGATTAATTTACAACTATTCCTCATCGCTCATAGAAATTTCTCACGAGCCTGTCTCCGGGCAGGGATCCATCACGCGGTCTGACCTCGTAAGCGAACGCTCTCCCTTTGCAGATGCAATGGATCACGTCTCGTCCGATGCTGAAAGCCCTCGGAACGCCATTTAGTCATGTTCGAGACTCAAACATCAAGATACCGCTTTAAAGACGTAATGCATAATGCAAAGATTGAAGCATAGAAGATTGTGACAGTTTATAAATTGGTACGCCAAATTAGGTGCAAAGGCCATATCAAACGTCAGCCATAGCTCGTTTTCTTTAGCAGGAGGAAATTCTTGTTCAACCCTGGACCCCCAACATGTGTATGAAGGCAAGCTTGTCAACTCAATGATAAAATAACAGTACCTGACCTCAGCCTGAGTCCATCCCAGCATCCCAAATGGCATCCTTGGGGTTTCTCTCTTGAGTACATACTGCTTCTAGAAGCATTTCACTGCAATGAAGCAGGAGAGAAATATCATTAGTTCAATCTATGAAGGCAAAAAAAGATAAACCCTTTCTCTACTATTTTACGTACTTCTTCCTGTTTGTGTAGATCTCAGCCCTTCTTTTCCCACCACATTCTGGCCCAAGCCCATCAGTGCATGGTATATTACATTCATCCGTACTAGTCTTTTTGGCCCCCTTGGCCATCCCCATACCACAAGTGCAAAGATTGCCTTCCCGGAGAGCAAAGAATTCGGTCTTCTCACCAACGGTACAGTGACTCGCACACATATCTACACCCATTTTGTCATCTGATCGGACAGTGTTGCCACCTAATATGCCCTGCATAGATTGCTCGTCGTCCCACACGTAGCAACCAAGACTTTTATATTCGACGCGCAACAATTCTGTATCAGAAAACACTTCAATGGCGTCTTTGCCCCCACAAACGTTTGTGGTGTTGCCGTTGCAGTGTATGTTGCACTCAGAATCGTCTATAATCTGACTGTCCATACGTAGACGATTGTCGCAGAAACATGAGTCGCCATTCTGTATCCCCCAAACATTCCAACCACGTTGTAGACAGAAGACCTGGCAGGCTATGATGGACATAGGCTTGACGTGGGTCATATCTTCCAGAATCAAGACACTGCGTTCCTCAGTATCTGCCTCACGGGCGAAGCATCCATGGCGCCAATGAGTAAGAATGGACTTAATTTTGCTTTGGATAGCTTCCTTGGTTGGGCCCACGCAGTAGGTTCGTCCTGGAACGAGATCTGCCGTGCAGTCGCCTTCCGAAACAGACGGGTTGACAAATGCAAAGAGAGAAAGACTTATGTGTGTCTGGAGCAGAACTCGAGCACAGTCATCTCCTTCTTGAACCTCATACCATTTTCCACAGGCTTCAGTGGTTTTATCAGCCAAAACACCATCATTGGGTGGCGGAACAGCCTTTTCAACATACTTGAAGAGTGATGGTTCTGAACTTGTAGTGTCCGCGTGGTACTCGTATCTGGGTGGCGGAACAGCCTTTTCAACATACTTGAAGAGTGATGGTTCTGAACTTGTAGTGTCCCCGTGGTACTCGTATCTGGGCGGTGCAATGCAAATAACTCTACCCAGTGTTTCTGTAGCAGACTGCAAATTTCTGCAATCTTGGTGGACCCAAGTATTCAAGTTGGGAATATCTCCGATATATAGTCTAGTGGCGTAAGCGACAGACAAGCAGGTGTCGTGCTTCTCGAGCTTATATGTCTGACACTGAAGTGGTAGACAAATTGATACGCCTTCAACCATGTCGTTACAGTCGAGTATATCAGGATTGTCGATGAATATGGCTGCAGAAGAGACGCTGTACTTGAGAGCTAACGAGTCACAAGTGTCGCCGGGTTTGGTAGTGTACGTGACATTGGAGAGACAAATGATGGGATCAGAAGTCTCGGGTGGGAAAGGAGAATCTTTGGGGGTGGTGAGTTGGTCCGATAAATCGCAACGCTTGATGGCTTGTTTGAGAGCATTCTCATAGAAAGAGTCCCTGTTGTAGTAGGAGAAGGGACTATCCCGCATCATCCTGAGCCGACCGACGTAACAATCGGAGCAGAGTTCGTCATGGGGCATCTTATCAAGAGTCTCAGAAAGGGTAAATTTATAGATGATATCTGAAAATATATTAGAATAGAAGCAGAAAGATCGGGATGATGAAACTGCTTACCATTGCAGTATTTTCCAGTCTTGTCAGTTTGACAAGTCTCGTTGATACCCTGGGAGATAAAAGAACCCAGAACACCAGCGGCAGCACCATTACGCCACGTCAAGTCGCCACAGTAGGTCTCGACGTCTGATCGCCATTTCGAAATAGCTTGCGCGCAACCCTTATCGCAGACTGACTCGACATCAACCTCTTTAGGGAGGATTCCGTGGTAAGAGGGACTTGTCCAATCGGCTGTGTAATCATCGCAGCGTACGACAGCAGTAAGCGCACTCTGGCAGGCCTCGGGGAAATCTTGAATGTCGACTGTTTTCTCAGAATGGATCCTGTAGCCCTCGAAATTGCGGTGTCCGAAACCTCCAAGCCAAGACAGAATCGAAGAACCAAAGCCGTTTCTGTTTGATTGTAGGTAAGAATGATGATGGCTCGCGACAGAGATTGGAAAGACCATGTAAAACAGGAATAAAAAGAATCGTAACCACATCTTTAAACAATGATCACCAACTTGATTTCAACGATATCCAAGTGTAAAAAAACGAAATTGAAGCGTCGTGGCAGGTAATCAAGAGTGAGAAACCAAGAGCAAACAAGGACTGCCCAAACTCTCTAACGTTATACAATTGAATACAGAGTCTTATCGTCCCATTTAATGCCACGAAACCCCACGAAGTCATTGAGCGACTTTTACAAAAGGTCCGAGTGGACGAGTTTCATTTCGGATCCTCGACTCACATACCGTACTGATAAATTGTATCCTACCAAATCGGGTCTTGGCCACCGGATCTCGGCGATATTGATCAAATTGATTGGTATTGCAATGTTGAAGCGAAGAACAAAAGTGGGCGCGCTGAAGGGTTATGGACCAGAATTTCCAGATTCTTAGCCTAGTTGGGACGCCAAGACTAGGCAATTCACAGAGACAACAACCAACACGATAACACGATGACCAACTAGTTCTTGTTCGGTTCGATGGCCTTGCCTTTCGACCACTAGGGGTCCATGAACCACCAGCTTTCCTTGCGAGTGAATAAACATGCCTTTATGACACTGAAGTCTCTGAATAATTTGCAACCTGTCGAGCGCTGCCAACCCGCAACTTCACCGACACAACGCGACTGTCCGGATTATTCACTGCCATGATGGATTCGACGCTCGTATTTTATAGGAGCATACTGCATCTCCCACCCTGGGAGCGCCGCGAACGAATGGAACATCTCCCCGAATCCGAATGCGACAGGGTCAGGATGATCGTTGAAAGAGAGGATGCTACCCGGAGGCTAGAAGAAGCTATTGCAGGTCGGGACCTCGTTCAAGTGGCCCTGGCCGATCCATCTGAGATTACAGGAAACCTACAGTTAAAGTTTACCCTGCTTGGCCGTACTATTTTCTCCAATGACGAGGACAGCATGGTCGCACGCATCACCAACAATATCGAGCAAACCAGTTGGGGCCTGATCAGTTATATAGCAGGCTTTGATCGACATGCTAAAGCCTTCTGTTTGGATGCCTGGAAGCTAGTCTACTGTGATATATGTTATATTGACGGGGACAGCGCTACGCTACAGGAGATCTATGAAGCACGCCTTCGAGAAGAGGAGCTTCAAACTCCTGCTGCTAGAGCTAGAGAACTTGTCCGTGACAGACAGCTCAAGAAGGCTCGGAGAAATGCGAGATGGATGATTCCTGCCATCGAGAGTTCTTCAACTGAGCGACAACCACAGCCGGATCAAGAAGTCGACGAGTACATAAAAAGCCTCTTGGACAAGTCGAGAAACAGAGCAGGCATGGAAAGATTCTTGGAGGAACCTGAAAACAGGCAACACGTTCAAAGACTATTTCAAAACGATGACAACGAGGATATCCAGAAACGAATTTGGAAACAAGTATCACCTGCGCCCCCAGCTTGGATACAGGAAATCCTTGACGCCCAGGAGCACTGGGGGTTTGTCTATTACTTGTCCAGAGAAGTTGATCAGAAGTATGGCCGTAACTGGAGGTCAATTTGGAATCGGATTGAGAACACTTGTTCGCCACTAGGGGTAACCCTATCCTCTATCCACTGTCAAGGCAGAGACAACTGGATATCTTTATCTTCATTAGAAACCCAAAATTGGCCCATATTCGCTCCTGACGATAAAATGACTGAAGACGATGACCTCCGAAAGTAAGTCAAAATACCACCGTAACGAGAATTACAAACACTAACTACCTTATAGACACTTCAAAGAGTACAGCAACGAGAATCGATCCAAAACTCAAGAGGATATAAAAAAGCAGAAATTGATGAAGAAGAAGAAGTATAGAAACATGCACGAGTACACTGATGTCTTGTCTCCTGGGCTTCTACGAAACACCTTCATTGTAATTCCCATCGAACTGGTTGATGGCAACCGTAAGATTCAAGAAGAAGATTTTCTCGATCCTTACTGGGTTTGGGCATATGACGCGGATTGGGACAGTTCAGAGGAAGAAACTACCTTTAACGGGGAGAAGTACCAAGGCCGTATGAAGGTGGCCAAATGGTCACTTGAATCATGGTTCTACGCTGCTCGCTGGGAGGGAGTGAGTCTCCGGGATATGTGGCTCAAGGCACAGCAACACCCAGAAAAGCTGTGGATTTGCTATACAAAGGCATTGGAAGATTGGGATCATGAGCCCTACATTTGATCCAAGCATATAGACGAAGATAGTCTTGGCGTTAGGCTACCTCAGCCAAGTCTGCAGACATCGAGGTGCATTTCAATAGGGATAGATGGGCTTAGTATCTTTTTTCCAGGCTCAAATCTTACCGTTTACCAGTTGGCTTATACCTTCGAAGTCTGTAGGTAATTGCGGTCTTATGCCTTTGGAGTTTTAGTCAAGAATCATGACATTTCTTTGTTATCACAAATGCCCGAGCGACTTTCTCAAGATCCTTGCGATTTGTCGTGCAAGCAAATAAACTTATTATCAGATCGGGAAAAGCTATACTACTGCTAGTATCTTGTTAAACAAGAACACCGACAACCAGAGTTGAGACTAAGTGTATTGGGAAAGCTTCCATGCTTAAAAGGCCAGTTTCTTCTTCGTCCAAATTAAAATATCTCAAGTCGATCTAGTAAAAGTCATCAATAGACCCTGGAATATCCCGTTACCAACAAGTACAATCTTAATATAACCCTATTTTCTCAGCCAAAACCCCGTTTATGCTTGTCTATTCTCATGTAGAATAAGAGGCAAAGGGGACGAAACTCTTGTTGTGCTGCCGAACGTGACGTTTCAAGAACTATTATCAACGGTATAAAGTTTTGTTATTTATATACCGTGTACAAAGGTTCGGCCTAGTATGGGCAACAGCAGCAATCCTAGCGGCGTGAATACTTGCCCATTTTTTGCCTGGTAGGTTCGATATCACGTTCGGTGTTCTTATGTATGCCGCGATGCTAGAATGTTTTGAGTACTGATGCACTTTTAAAAAGCATAAGGACAATCGCCCCGCGACGGAGAACTGCCAGAGTTACACTGCACATTGAGTTTGTTGTTCTTATGTTTGTTCGGCATTCTACAACGACCCGTGGCATCCGAAGACGAATATCCATGTATTCTTATGCTTGCATAAAGTTATTCTTCCAGGGTCGGAGAATCGGCAATGGCATTGAAAATTGATAAGATAACTCGCCGGCCACAGTTCCTACTTAGAGCTGATGAGATACAGTCATTCTTGCAAGTTATTCTCAAAGAGAAGAGCAAAAGGTCAGCGATCAGAGAAAGACATGTCACGTGGGACCTGTCGCCATCAAAGCCGACAATGTCAAAATGTCCGAACCCCGAATTGTCCACAACCCGAAAGTCCCAACCATCACATCTCGATACGTACGAATGATAAGTCTTTATCAATAACGGAGTGCTTATTTTACCTGCGAAATCATTGCTCCCGTTACCATCTGCCGACGACGTTTGTTAGCTCCAACACAGTCATGTTGCAGAATTACGTCGGTAATAAGCGCTCCTCGCCTCATTTTCTGAATAGATTTGTATACTAGAATAATTGCGACACCATTTATGTACCAAAGCATGCTTTGCACTTCACTTCTATGCATACGAAGCTTACTTGCCGTGCTCACTTGCCGAGCATGGTGGATCATCTTCCCCAAACTACCCCAGAACAGGTTGTGGGGGCAAATCCAGTGTAGCCGAGATATCAAGATCTGGTCTAAGTCGAAATGATATAAGAATAGGTCATCATACAAGAGAATGAAGAAATGGAACAGATTAACTACCACTTTCAACATTTTCTCTTTACATCTTGCCATTTTATTGTGCCTTCAACATGCACAGCGGCTTGGTTGAAACTTTTCTAAGTGCTCTCGCCCAGCATTGGGTGCTGGCACTTACAACAGTGACTCTTGCGTGGCTCGTGAGAAACAGATATCACAATGGTCTGAACAAATATCCTGGACCATTTATGGCTTCTCTTACGGACTGGTGGAGGTTCTTTGATGTTTATGGACAAAGGCCTGAAGTCACATTGAGAAAACTCCATGCCAAGCATGGCGATATCGTTAGGATAGGACCTAACACAATATCCTTTTCGGACCCTGCTGTTCTCAAGCAAATATATGGGCTTGGCAAAGGCTACGTCAAGGTATGTCGATCTATGTTGCTGGCCACGGTGTGATGCTTACTCTTTATAGTCTGACTTTTATATCGTTCAACAATCAGTTGTGAAAGGTCATCGATTGGCATCCCTCTTCAGCACAACCGACAATGACTTCCATGCTCAATTCCGCCGTAGCGTCAACTCGGCCTTCTCCATGAGCGCCCTTGTTCAATACGAACCTTTTGTTGACAACACCACGAAGCTCTTCCTCGACCAAACAGAAAACCTCTTTGCCAAAAAGTCTGATGTTTGCAACTTCACCGAATGGCTGCAGTTCTACGCTTTCGACGTCATTGGTGAAATCACCTATAGCAAGCGCCACGGCTTTATTGAGAAGAACGAAGATGTTGAGGGTATCGTGGCTTACCTGTCTAAGCTCTTCCTCTACGTCGCTCCTATTGGGCAGATCCCTTTCCTTGACCTTTTGTTCCTTAAGAACCCCATCTACCTCAAGCTTTCTCAGTGGGGTCTGTTTGACTCTACTTTCCCTGTTGCGCGATTCGCTCGTGCCCGTATGGCTGAGCGTCTGATCCCTGAGCTCAACGCGAAGGATAGTCTTCCTACCAGCAACATCAAGAAGCAGCCTCTTGGACAGGACTTGCTCTCCAAGTTCATCGCTGCTCGTGAGGCCCGTCCTGATTTCATGACCGATACTCTTGTTCAGACCATGGCTGTCTCCATGGCTTTCGCTGGCTCAGAAACAACTGCTATCACCCTATCCGCTGTTTTCTATTACCTTCTCCGAAACCCTGCTTGTTACGAGAAGCTCAAGAAGGAGCTTGACGATGCTGCCAAGTCTGGTGTCTTCTCTGACTACGAGAGTGGTCTTGTCACCTTCGCTGAGGCTCAGAAGTTCCCTTACCTTCACGCTTGCGTTCAAGAAGCTTTCCGCATGCACCCCGCCCCTGGTCTTCCTCTCGAGCGTATTGTTCCTCCCCAGGGTGCTGAGATCAACGGCGAGTTCATCAAGGGCGGTACCATTGTCGGTGTCTCCGCTTGGTTGATCCACCACCGCCCTGAGATTTTTGGTCCTGATACTGACACTTACCGACCTGAGCGATGGTTGCCTGACCCCAAGCTCGACCCTGAGGAAGAGGATAAGCGCATCAAGAAGATGACTGGTATGATGTTCCAGTTTGGTATGGGTAGCCGAACTTGCATTGGCAAGAACATTAGTCTACTGGAGATTTACAAGGTTGTGCCGAGTCTGCTGAGACGCTTCGAGGTAGGTTTCTCCCACTGTATGCTTTATTGAAGCCTAGACTAACATAACGCAGATCACATTTGATGATCCTAGCAAGGAGTGGAAGATTATTAATGCATGGTTCGTCAAGCAGACTGACTTTGATGTGAGATTCACAAGAAGGGAACTGGTACAGCCAGAATTTTCAGAAAAGTAATTCTAAATCTTGTAATAAATAGAATACCCTTTCAATCATTTGAACGTCCTTTTCTAATCCACTGAAACGACCTAAGCAATGCTGCTGCTCTTGATGATTGTTCCGAAGGCATCGCCAATCTCGCTCAGAGCAACCTTGACAAGCTGGTCGGCATCAACACCTGGGATGTTTCGATCACCGACAGCATCCTCGGGGATCAGAACATCGAAGCCACGCTCAGCAGCCTGTCTTGCGGTAGTTGAGACACAAACATGGGCCTGTCTCCAACTTAGCTTGGATCTCACCAGTGGTCTCGAATCACTTACCATGTATCCCGTGAGAACAACCTTCTTCTTTCCTGTCTTATCGAGCACCTCTTGCAGATCCGTCTGAGCGAAAGATCCAGGGAAGTTCTTCTGGATCACAGCCTCGCCATCCTTTGGCTTAAGCTCATCAAACTCCTGCGCGAGTTTTGTGCCGGGCGTGAAGACAGGAGCACCCTCTGGCGTAGCGTGCACGACATGTACAATACTCCCATTCGCAGCCCTGTATTTCTCTAAAAGCGCGGCAATTACCTTGCGCGATTCGGCGACGTTGGTGACTTGGAGCTTTCCTTCGGCGTACTCATTCTGCGCATCGATGATGATGAGGACACTATCGGTGGGACTGGCGGTCGAGGGCTGGACGCCGATGAGTTCGCGGAAAGATGTAGCTGATGCCATTTTGTTTCTTTGGTCGAAATTTTCTTGTGCGGAATATTTCGAAAGTCTCAGTTGGGTTCTTCATGCTTTTAACTCTTGGAGGCCATTCGTAGACCCCTCACTACTATACCAACTTGATGATATACACGTTACTAAGCGACAATGTGGGATAAAGGCGAATTCACGTAATGGGAAGGATACCCGATCATTAGTCTTGGACTTAAACTACAGCGTACGGTGACCAATTACACTATCGACAATGTTAACTTGCAGGTTCAGGTCCCTTGGTCCGAAGTTTCAGTCAAGACGTCATTGGATGAGATCATTGATTCTAGCTAAATTTGGATATAATTGCCGCTATTGCGGGTCAGCCATCGGCATCAGATTGTCATCAACCCGGTAGTTGGCCAAGAGGAATCAAGGGTGCTATAACGTTAAAAGTATTTTACTATATCCAGTCATAATGCCGATGTCTTCATTAACCACTGCCGTCTTCAAACCCTGGGATTCACATGTAGACATGTTCAGGATGCCACATCCGTAGGTTTAATATTGAGCTCTTCTGGCTCTGGTATTAGGGTATTACTATAAAACATTATCATCGTAGAGTATACAAATTTTCCATTTCCCATTCTCAGGTATATTCGTTCAATCATGCCGGTTTCTAAGGGGAGATGTTCCAGCCGTTCGTGCCATATCCATACGCACAAACATGTTTAGCCTCCCACTTCAGAAAGTCACCCAAGTCATGATCCAGATTGTATCCCATTGGTATTATGTCTGTCTTGGAAGGACCTTTCTTATCGTCCATGGGGACATCAATTGACATCATTGGACTCATAGGGCTAGAAAGAGAGCTTGCTATTGAACTGTCACTGTCCTGTTGACTCTCTACCCACAGCTGCGCTCTTTCGAGGTGCTGCGATATAATCTTTGGGCGAATCGGTGTAGGTGAGCGAAGGACAGGTACCGGGCTGTCTTTGCTTGATCGAAGAATAGTGGCGGGTTCTATTATTGATAGGTGCTTTGGCTTGAGTGCGTCGGTGAGTGCTTCGAAGGCCTTATCCGTTTGCTGTGTTATACACGGAGTGCAGTCTGCCGAAGCGTTGAATGTATGCCTATGTTCTGAAGGGGTAATATTCGACAAAGGGAGGTTGGGTAGTGCTGAATGCCTCTGTTGGTAGTGTGTTGCTCGAGAGAGGTTGGTGGTTTGAAGTTTGAGGGGTGATCGGCGCAGAAGTGGCGTATTATTGGAAGAGCCGACTTGAGATTGTCTTTTCTCAATTGGGCTTGTGTTAGGAGAGGTTCTTTTGCTGGACAATGACGAATCATTTCGTCTGATTACTGTCAAGAAATCCTCTTTTTCCTCGTAGCTACTAGGGTGCAAGACGGATGCAGATTGACTGTGGTGGTCTAGAGCGGGAGAGAAGGACATAGAATTGCGGATGTCGTGTACGCCGACAGCTTTGATGAGAATCGGCTGTGATCGAAAAATCCCATCATCTTTGGTAATTTGAGGCCACAGCTGGTGTGTCAACACTGGTGTTACCGCGTCGGCTTCAAGATCCGGACTGTCGACAAGGGAGGGTTCGCTCTCAATGTCGGACTCAGAGTCCGAACTGGACTCAACCTCGGAGTTCTGTCCCTGTTGAGCTTTGAACCGCTGCTCCCAAAAGTCGAATCCATTGAATCGCTTAACCATTTTGTTATTTGTCATAACTGATAATTCATGACGAAGAAAAGTAAATAAGAGAGTAAGAGCCGTTGAAGAAAACTTGCGGATGAAACGAGTGTGGATAATGCAGTCGAGATTATAGTGAGACGCTGAGAAACATTTGAAGGGAGGATTGAGGTAAAGAATAGTGAGATGTTATAGTAATTAGACAAAGGACGCCAATCGCATTCCAAAGGCCCGTCGCGCATTTCGCGTATCGCACATCCTTCCAACACGAACTTTGACTTTTCTTTTACGATGGCTGTGAATAACAAATCTGATGGTAACGTTCTCAAATTCGGAGGTTGGGCATGTTGCGAGGCTAGTTTGGGCCGATGGTTGATGTTAGTGTGTTATTTTTGGGGGATGGACTGTGGAAACATCCACTAACACGAGTTAAAAATATCAATTACGACCACTGAGCAGGGCTGTGCTGTACCATCTGATCGGACCGGCCGCGACTAGCAACCGCGTCAATTGAGGCTCATTGTAAGCGATGCTATTGGTTCCCATCTCATGTAGTATCGTGACATTAATCATTAACTCGTCTGATGTTCGAAGATCGTCTATTGAATGACGCTTGGCACTGAAAACAACGTTACCGGGGTGGTTGGGTGACCTTCATCAGGACTTTAGCGTATGTAAGTTAAAGGTCAAACTGTCAATTTTAGACGCTAGGCTTACCCTAGAGGCAGCGGAACCCAACAAGATGTCAAGCCCTGCAGGTGGAACACAACACGTTCTAAGAGGAGCACTGTTGTCTTTTATTGAATTCAAGTAGTGAGACCATTTCTCGTGAGATCAAAGAGATATTTAGGACCATGGAAGACCAACAGGGCTTTTTCACCCAGTATTTGAATGTTATACTGCCGGAACACGAGCAGGCGGGTTGCTAAATGACCCGCACACAGTGAAGGCTTGACAGAAAGATTAGGTTAAGGCTTCGCACAAAATGCCTAGCTATCCTAAATTCCTTTTGTCATCCCGCATGCTTTAAAATAACGGGAGGGTTAGTGTGACGATTATTTCTTGAACTACCTGACGAGTTGCTGAGGCAATAGTAGAGTGAGCTACTAAAAAGCAGACCAATCGCAAAACGAGAGCCAGTATCTGATATCTTATCGCATATAGGGGGGCGAGTAATGATTGGTGAACTTAGGATGACTTTGTGGTCGGTGTCTCTGACCTTCTTCAACGGAGGCAGGAGGATCTTCCCGTCGATCCCTGGCAGCGGAACTTTCCGTTTTTGCCACTTTAGCCGCTGACCCGCATCATCGTCAGAGACAAGCGATATGCGAACCGAAACACTAAAACGGTCAATGTGACAAGAAAGACAGACCACAGGATTAGAAAACAACCAAGAATAGGGTAAAAATTGAGAATCAACTACGCATGGTATGGAACTTATCATTTTTATTTTTAAGACCTTTACTAAAGACTGGAAAAATAAGCAATTTCCCCATGGGGCCATAACCTCTGCCCCTCCTGGAACCCGAGGATACCGAGCCAGGCTAGACCGCCGCTAGTTGACTCCTTTACAGGGGCTTTAGTTGGGGTAAATCTGGGGTTCAGGGCCTTGCACCTCAATATTTCGCGTCTCTTCTCCTCTTCTTCCTCAAGTCAGTCAGTCCATCACTTCAACCTCGGGTAGCAACGTTGCCATTGCCGCCGCCTTATGTGCTCCGCTCTGCCAGGATGAACAACTCCCAGCAACATTCTATTCGCTTTGCCAAGAAGCAGGTCTCGAGGAAGAGAGCGACAAAAGCATGTCTCAAATGTCGCAAGCGAAAGGTTAGGTGTGATGTCACCCGCACCTCGACGCCCTGCACCAATTGTCGACTTGACGGTTGTGAATGCGTCGTCGCTCGTCGCGCAGATGCATTGTATGTTAATTCGTTCTCTATTATTTCAATATGTCTAATAAATAGCTGCAGCCCTACCAATGATGGCCCCTCGTCAGTCACCTCAAACGACATTCTCCGTGATTGCGAAGCTGTCGCGTCGGCCACATCACCATCTTCCAGTAACGATAACCCACCAACTCCAATCGAAGAGGCGTCCTCCGTCCTACAAAACCTCGAAGAAACCGAATACCACTCCGTCCATCATCGCGACCGGGCAGACATCGAGTCGCCGATTAACCCGACCCCCGACCATGCCGCTGAAGAGATTGAACGGATTGAAGAATACATGCCGACGGCTTTTGACTCTGTCGCGTCAGTTATATCGATTGAAGAGCCATGTCAACCCATACGATCCGAACTCAAAGCGCTATACTCATCGATGCCTTTCTTGAGAACACTAAATATGCGCGATTGTGACTTCAATCACCTCAACGCCCAAGGGTGTCTACGTGTCCCGTCCAAGCCGATACTCGACGAGTTTATGCGACACTACTTTCTCTATATCCATCCGTTATTACCTCTTTTAAACGAAGCTGATTTCTGGAACGCATACGATCCGATACCATCCAATAATTCTCATCCCGGTACACCTGTATCAATGCTGCTGCTACAATCAATGATGTTTGCGTCGTGCACTGTATGTTGAGGCGATAAATATCTTAGTCCTTTCTAATGGTTATAGTTCGTTTCAAAAGAGAGCCTTCAAACGCTTGGTTTCTCAACCATTCTCGAAGCAAAAGAGTCATTCTACACGAAAGCCAAAGTATGCCCAACCCCACTATCATCATCACTCGTATCCTTCCTAACACTACTAGCTATTATACGACTTCTCAACCGACCCCGATCCCATATCCATCGCACAAGCTGCTCTTCTCCTAACATATTGGTGCCCAACTTTCCGTTCCGGCCCCCGAAAGCCAAACAGCAGATGGCTCAGAATCGCCATCCAACACGCAAAGTCGTGTGGGGCGGATACATACGAAACCCCCGGTTTCGGACTGCATATTTCACACCAGGATATGAAGAGACGGAACATCCTGAAACGTATATGGTGGTGTTGCATTATTCGCGACCGTATAATGCCGATTTGCGTGAGACGAAACATTCAGATATCGAGCGCGCAATTCGACTTTGCATCATGTTCGCCTCTAGGATACGATGACTTGGTGGATGAACTTGAGTCGTCGCGTGTCTATAATATCGCTACGAAACATAAGCTCATTCTGGCTTTGGAACGACTGACAGAGTTGTGTGTTGCGTTGACGGACATTCTGAGCTTGGTGTATCCGACTGAGAGTATACCTATTTTGGACGCCGAGGCACATTCGTCGGCTTTTGCGCAGGTGCAGGAACATAAGAGGTCATTGAGATGCTGGGCTGCTGCTACCAGGCCACCATTGGCTCTCAAGGATCTAAATCCCGATGCAGGGCAATATGAGGACTCTGCAGTGCTATTTACTAACCTGGTCTGGATCTACTTCCAGTAAGTTCTTATATCCTCAGCCAACGCATAATTGCTAACGACTTCTAAAGTGCCAGCCAAGTGGCACTCTGCAACTATGAACTCCATCTCGGCCTGGTCCTAGGTCTTATCACACAAAATCCTACGTCAGGGCAACAAATGCAATTCCTCAAGAACAACAGACGGGATCTAAGAAACGCGACAAAAAGCATCGCGGAATGCTTCGCCCGCCTTCATCCACGCCGTTTGACGCGTTGGCTACCGAGCAGCGCGGTAGCATGCACAGCTCTACCATTAGCGATGCACATGGTCGATATTAAAATGTCGTCAGCATCATCAGCCGCTGAGATTTGGTCCCGACCGGAAGTCGCGTCGAAACAGTCACGCTTGAACGTTCTCATCCAGGTCTTCAGAGAACTCCACCCGAAATACGATGGCGTACATTCCATTTCCAAGACGATTCGATATTTTATGGAATGCGTTGGTGTCAACGAACCAACACAAATGATGATCACAAACGACCAGAACGATGTCCTTGCACGCAGTCCGGCACAATATCTACGACTCGCTTTGACGATTGACATTTGTCTTAGTCAGGATCGCCTTGTACAAGACAGCGATTTCCCAGCTGCCCTGCGACGTTTTGTCAACAGAAACCAAAATCTGATGCCCATGCTTCTAGGCCAACCCAGCATCCCGATGCAAATGCAAATGCAAATATCAAGACCAGCACCGTTACCACGTCCGCTATCACCAAACACTTACGCAAAGAGCTTCTCACGATGGATGGAAGATGATCCTACCGTCAGCTTCGCTCTCCAGATGGGCATTGACGTTGGGTCTCGGCCTTCGGTGGTACGGGAGGTCACAGAACGGGCACAGAAGGCTTATTCGGTTAGTACCGAGGAGGCCGAGGATACTGAGACGTCGCCCATGTCCGAGGATTCGCAAGTTTATGAGACTGTTGATAGCACGAGCAGTGAAGTTGCACCTAGTACGACAGAAGATCTACTTCAGCGTCTACAGGGTGCGATTGATTGGGCTCAGAACGATCAGTCGTTGTATTTTGCACAGGAGATGGGGTTGTTCTCGAACGGCATTGGATACAATCAAGGATATTTGTAACCGTGACTGTATTTTACTAATAAGGTTGCTGCGGCCTGCATAACGAATTACGATGAGACTTGTACTTAATAATAAACAACGATGGCTGATATTCACCCTTGCACACCGGCTTTTCAAATGTTCTGATATCTCAGTGACAAATCCTGCCAAACGCCCATCCAATACAAAGAGTAATTCTCATCAAAACCACCCAAACAACCCAGCACTCAAAAAGACCAACACAGGTGGAACTATCCAATGTTGCGTCGCCCCACCACCAGTAAGATACCTGACCACAAATCCATCTGTGACCGGCAAAGATATAGCAAGACCCATCATCTTGGCCATAAGATTCTCATCACCTGTGCTCCAGACGAGTGCGACGAAAAGACCGACGGAAATGTTTCTGATGCCCCAAATACGCATGAGGGCGTGGCTGAATTTCTTGGCTTCTGGCTCTTTGGGGACGGGAATCAACAGGGCATTCAGGTGAGCGTTGGGACGGAGGAAGGCGTTCAGGCCGAGGCCGAGAATGGAGAGACCTGAAGCGAGGGCGCTATTGAAGAGGATTGGGTGAGACATTTTGCTATGTCTGATATTTGAAGCTTTCTCGCTGTTGTTCGGTGGGTGTAGTTGATGGTATTAATTTACCCCAGAGAATCGATCTGATTATGTGAAACCGGACTTGAGTTAGAGTAGATGACTTTCAACGAGAAGTGTGAGGTAGGCGGGGGACAAACTGTCTTATATACATATATCCAATTGTAATAAAGACCAAAAAAAATCAGCTTCAGTTGACTGGTGGTTTCGAAATATCTCATGGCTCACTGCTTACTGCTTACTGCTTACAATACCCTCCCTCAATGTAAGATTGTCCGAAGTCCGAGGGGTTATTTTAGGCGGGATGACTGGACCGGTTGTGTAGCCAATCACACCTCGACTGCTGATAAATAATTTTCGGCTTTAAAGCGTTTCTCGCATTCGGATGAAAACTGCGATGCTTTGGTCTAAATCCGACACCTTGAATCATAGATGCGAGAGATACATTATGCTCTTACACGCATCGGGTTGATTGGTAACCAGTCTAATCCGAGGGCAGTCTAACCAGAACAACTACATGGTAATTGTCTTTATTTCCTAGCTTTGCACAAAACCGCTTATTCTCGATCAGGCATATTTCGATAAGGGTTGTTGGGATCGGCCATCTCCTCTTCGACACTCTGTATCGTCTTGACGACCTTTGCAGGAGCACCTAGGGCGATAGAGTAGGGAGGCAAACTCTTTGTGACCACTGCGCCGGCACCAACAGTGCAGCCTCGCCCAATTGTCACACCAGGAAGGATCACGACATTTCCGCCAATCCAGCAGTCGTCCTCGATGCGGATGGGATGACCGAACTCAACGAACTTGATTCTCGAGAGAACGCTTGTCTCATGGCCAGCTGTGTAGATGTGCACGTTGGGGCCCATCTGTACGCGGTCACCAATTATGACAAGACTGGTGTCCAGAATTGTCAGGCTATACAGGTATCAGCTTTTGATGTCTTGAGTTCGAATGAACGCAAAGCATACCCAAAGTTCATGAAGCAGTTCTCTCCAATAGAGACATTGCTGCCATAATCTGGCAAGAAAGGCGCCTCAATGAATGTCCCGCTGCCAACCTTTCCAAGCAATTCAGTCAGAATTTCAGAGCGCCTTTGCTCAATCTCCTGCCAGGTTCCAGTGTTGGGATCAAGATTGTTGAACTTGTAAGCCAAGCCGCGCGCTCTGTGGCGGCCTTCTAGCAATGTTGGGTGAAGAGGATTGTAGCTGCCCCGCGGTTAGGTATCATCCATTGCTTTGAAGTAGGGTTGGGTGGTCGTACAGCATGCCTGAGATCATCTTCTCATACTCTTCACACCATGGTGTGTCCTTGAGAGATTTGGCAATTTCAATGATCTCTGTGTCTTTTTGTTGTTTGGCCATGATGGTGTAATTGTAGGTGGTGGCTCAAGAAGGAGCTTGCGAAGATAACAACTGCGGAGGACACTATAGGAGATATTTAACAACAGGGCTATAGGAATAGACAAAGAGTGTATGTAGAGAGTGAAAACAAGCTTGATCTTTCAGAGCGTGGGGTAGATGAGGTCAATGAGGGTTTAATGACATGACATGACAAGAAGGCGCGATCCACAGACGAAAGCAGCCCCGCACAGTGCATCTTTTAACTCGACAAGGCTTGATTGTTGCTCAACTGTCGAAAAGAAGTGTTGAACTACAGTACTTCCATAACGTGCGAGGAGTACTCTTATTCTACCCAGTCGACGCCCAACACTAGAAGCATGAAAAACTAACGTCCAGATACCGCCATCGGTAGAGGCTTCGACCTGACTCATTAAAGATCATCGAGAATTGGTACTGTTTCCTATCTTGGTACAGTGTCGACCGGGAGTTCCGCAAACAGATGACCCAGGCGGAGTCTCCGCCTCTTAAACCACTACCGCAATTGGAGACCATCGCAACTCAACTCCACGGTGTATCTTACCGACCAAAACCTCGGTTCGTCTTGGGTCGTACCAACTGAGTGCAGCAGACATTTGGATTGAGATCGACATGAACTTTGGATTCATCATAGTACTCCATATTATAGACTTGCAGTGTCTTGTTTTACTGACTACAGAAACAGGTTTATTCTTCCAAATGGAGTTAGTTGAGATGTTAACGGCTATTCGGGAAGAAGAGCCGTATAATAGAAATACATACCCATCTCGCTTGAAGAGTGGACCGTGCTCTTCCAACGTTTGGCATATGAAGAGCCTCAACGCTAACTTGCATTTGGTACCAAGAAGTCGGAGAGCTAGACTTTTGACTTATAATGGCACTCCAATCCTAGAAATAAGACTCTTCAAAAAATGAAAGAAAAGCATCTCAAAAGATCGGCATTTACTCAAAGTGGCAAAGAACAAGTTTGCATAACCGGTTATATTCTGCAGATTTTATGTACAACCCAACAACCAAGGAGATCGAATCCAAAATTGTCAAGAAACTATATAGGTGGTCAAAAGTCAAGAAACAGCCTGGCCAAAGCCACTCCAAGACTCAAAGACCGACAGAAGCGAATCTCCTTCCAAAGCCCGTACCAATCTCATCCCTCGTAAAAGCATTCATATTATCCATCGTAAGGAGCGTGAGTGTTTTGTGCGTGTCGATAGAGTATTTGCCGAGCTCTTCATATGTACTCGAGAAGGCTGTCGTGATCGACTGTGGTGTGCTTTGTTCAAGCTCTCTAGATGAGGCGGTGTCCACCCTCGTTCTTGAAGATGATGGTGCCACCACCGTTGCCAATGTTGCAGCCCTGGTTGCCGTTCTGTATTCAGATGTCAGTAAGATGAAGAGTAGGCAACTAATTATCAAGGCACTTACGTTGCTGTTGCAGCAGACCTGGATACCGTTGCAGACGCCGCCAAGGCCGCCGTTGGAGAGGGAAGCGCAGATGACATTGTTGCTCTTGCCACCCTCGTTGTTGCAGCAGTAGAGGCTCTGGCCGTTACCGCACACGTTGTTCTGGTTGTTGTTGTTGTTGTCCTTGATGATTGGGGGAGAGGGCTTGTTAGGCTTGGGAGGGGGACCTTGACGGCTGGGAATGGCAAAGGCGCCAGTAGCAAGGGCGATGATAGCGACAGCGGTGAACTTCATGTTGAAGGTTTGAGGAGTGTTTGTCTCGAAAGAGAGTGTTGAAAGGTAGAGCTGAGGATGTTGTTGTTGAGTGAATGAGTTGAGAGTGAGTGATGAGAAAAGATGTTAGAGGAGAGAGGGAGGACTGGTTTATATATTCGTTTCTACTGGTATAATCTTGGTCTTAACTGCCCTCGACGCTGTTCGAACAACTCATGCTCTTGCATTCCGAGTCTGAACGTTGCCACCAACGTCCCAGCTGAATCTCTTAGAACGTCGAACAGCCCATCATCGTCTCTTTCCGACGCCCAATGTGATTCCCCTCAGCTGAAAAGAAAGCTATCGAACTCTTTTCAGGCCTCGACGCCATCATTGGCATCAATATGATGCAAAGGTAAGCCGAATCTGAAGCCTCAAAACTCCACAACAAAGCAAATATCGTGAAATAGTTGGAGGAGCATAATTTGAGGCTGGATCGAGACCACGTCTGTATACCGTCCAGGGCTATAATCCGGGGGAGTGGACCCTGGACGGCTGAGCCAATAGTCTGATGTTCCAGGGTGAGAATGGTTTCATATGTAAGAGTTCAACAGTTTGGGTCCAATGATTGGAACACGGCATATTGACGGGCTTGCCAGTTGGCCGATGCTAGACTCACCGTCTGGACCCAAATTCTCCGTGCATAAGCTTACATAGGGGGTTGGATGTCGTTCGGAACATCGGAGACGCCATGTCTGTGCCATAGTCGAGGTGAGTCGACTGCAGGGATTTAGTCTTCACAGCAGACGCAACGGATTGATGCGTCTTAAGCGCTTGTACTCCGACGTGGCGTGCTCACCCCGACAGCCCGACACCGGGTGGTTGGACCTCAGCTTACATGTAAGGGCTGGTGTCACAAGGCAGGAACTTGATTGCTTTTCTCAACAAGATCTTGGCAAGGATTGAGAACGTTGAACTGCGGAGTGAGATCACCCTTACTCTACGTTACGACATAGAAATCACAACACGATGCAACATACTCAACAAACTTGGCATCGAATACATGAAATGAACTGTCAGACGGCAGATCGATCACGATTCCGACTGTATGTCTTACTGAAAGCTGCAGCTGCGGCAGGTTGCCGATAGATCCCGGAAGAGGGGCAGCTACTAGTAATCCCCGAAGTGCAAGTACCCTCGTAAGCTATCGGCCAGCTGCAGGTCGAGATTGTGGAGGCCGTAGTATATACAACACGTAGCTAATGTGGGGAAGTAACAAGGCTAGATCGAGTCCTCGCAGAAATACCTAGAGCGACAACTCATTCGTCTGGCACAACCAACATGCATATGCCGGATCTAGTTGAACAGCTGAATAAAGACGTCAAGATGCCAAATAAGGCCAGAACTTAAAAACCCTATAGACTTGACACGAACCAAAGTCCCAAATACTATAGTCAAAATCAATACTTAGTCTTCATTGTTATCTCAACGCCGTTAGCAACTTGTCTGTAGTATTGATAGCCCACTATTGTATGCGAGCGCATTGAGCTATTGGCCTCAATACGAGGGGGGATCACCACCAACAAACTTAAGCACAGACAACGCCTTATGTCATACTCAGTCATATCCAACGGTGGAAATATGCAAGGCGTTTCAATAGATCGAAACTATTACTGTGTTTTCAAGCCTCATGTAACGCTCCAATGCAGGGTCCCCAGGTCCCAGGTCAATGCCTCTGCACAAATATCAGCCTATGTCTCGCTCAACCCGACTCGTTCGTTCAACAGGTTAAACTTCCTAGCTTCCATCTCTCGCTCTGCCCTTTCTCCCACACACTCTTTCTTGGACAAAGAACACTCTATTCAGCTACTTGTCTTGCACTAGCAATCTTTCACCATCACAATCATGCAATTTTCCACTCTTTTCCTCGGCATCGCCATGCTTCAGGGCGCTATCGCGACTCCTGTCGACGAAGCAGCTGTTGGAGTTGAGACTCGAGATCTCGAGCCTAGAGCTCCATCTCTCGGAGACATTCCCTGGCCTAAAATGCCCGCTCTGAGAAGTAAGTTGGCCGACAGGGCTTAAACTTTTAGCATCTAACAAATCAAGAAGGGGCAAACAAGAACAGCAAAGGCGGCAGCGACTGTCCCTCCAACCCTCCGGAGAATCAGCAGGGTAACGCTTGCTCCTCTGGAACTCAGTACTGCTGTACTACTGACAGCTCTGGTGGTAAGTTCTCACCTCGTGCCTTTTTTCTGTACGCCCTGCTTAACGCCCTTTAGCTCAAACCTGCTCCAACTCTGAGGTTTGCAACGCGAAGATCATTTGCTGCAACAACAACAACGGTGTAAGTTCTAAAAGCTAACTTCTCTTAACCTTTGCTTATGGTTTGTCTAGTTCCAAATGTGCATTGGTGAAATTGACTTCAATGCGCCTGTCACTATCAACATCAACATCTACAAGGGTGGAAAGGGCAAGGGTGGCAAGAAATACATGGCTTAGATGGAGAAGCAAGTATTTGGCGTCGAACCGTGATTGTACCTTCTCTTTCACCACACTCCTTTAGTATATTTTTGAGATGAACTGTCGATAGTAGGCATGTATATAATGATACTGTATCCGCTCAATTGTGATGGGCGTGAGACCATCAATGGTACAAGACATTGACTGTTGTTGCTGTGACCTTTGCTTGCAGGTGAAGTCGTTTTTTTACTGGTTGTGGGTTGAGTTGAATCTATGTAAAGTGATCCAATGTTAACACGTGAGGTGCAGTGAAGTGGGTAGGATGATGTTGCTTCTCCAGCTCATGGCCTTCCCAGCTACCCATATTGGAACAATGACTCCGCCCTGCGATCCCCGACAATGGCCTCAGCTTTCCAGATCTGTTTTGAGAGAACCTAGGTAGAGCCTCACCTGAACCGTGCATCACTAGCGGTTTATGCAGCCGTTGGGGACCGAGAGGCTAGAACCGCACGCGAATCTTAGCCTGGCATTACTTCCCCAAGCTAGAAAGTTAGGACTAGCTGTCACTGCATCGAGACTGGCGCTCAAGAAGACATGACGCTATCAGTCTAACAATTCGAGACACACGGCCATCACAGCTCCAGGGAGTCCTAGTTGTGAGGGATCTCGGTCAAGCTTCTGTTGTCTTGGCCCCTGAATTGAATAACGCCACGAGTACCAAAACGAAGCATTAACAGCTTCGCCTATAACAAACAAAATCTTCCAAGCCACATTACTCCATTCTTTTTGGCCTCAAAATCGAATGAGAGACTATTTGACCCGTGATCTTGAAGCAGGCTGGAAAGTATCAGCACTAGTACCTGAAGGGGCTGAAGTCGAGGTCTCAGATTGGATCGACGCTATATGTGGCGAAAACATCGAAAGAGAAACCCCCTGTCAAGTTTAAATTCAATGGCCACTTGTCTAAATTTAGTCTTCAGCTATTCCCAGCACAATTTGTGTTAAGCTCGAGACACTTGGAATCCCTGTTCAGGACAGCTCGGAGGTTTTCGAGGGATAGCTCACGGATGGCAATACCCCGCAAAGGCTAAGACCCCCGGACACATAAGTGTTTGATGCGTCAATTACTCGCCACTAGCAAGGTACGTTCGAGTTTATCTGGAACGAGATATGCTTCATTCCACTGACTGTGAACTTCACCGCTTCTTGACGTAAGGATATGTCAGGAAACGTGGCCGACTGTCAAGCAAAGCTCTCACGCCGCACCCATGCTCGGATCCGACGGTTCAGAATAGTCTTTTCAGGCAAAAGAGTTTTTCTCTGACATAACTGCCATTTTTCCAAATCAGGTGGCTGGCTGAGTGGCGACATAACAAAGTTTAGCTACTGCAACCCCCGCCAATAGGGACATTGATACAGTCAATAGTTCATTTCAATAGTATCAGGCACGCAGACGATAGTCGCTCGGCTTCTTAGCAAATCGCAGTTCATGGGGGAAACACGAGTGCAGCAATTCAAGTAGTGCTGAGACTCCGTGTCGCCACTGGAAAGTGGAAATTAGGAAGGGATGTGATTCGTTCTATACGTCGTTTGGAGGCTGAAAGGATCCAGTTCCCCGGAGTGATTATCATATATCACATCCGTTAGGGCTAGACCTCGCCTTTGATATCCTGGGGTAATCGGTCTTTGCCCAAGACATAATCCCAGTTACCTGGTCCAAGGTCCAGAACGGTCCGATCATTGTTGCATAACATCAACGTCAGCTGATTGCCACGGACGAGGCTTTCCCCCGACATCGGTGAGAAACGTGAAAGGCTTGCATGGCGGGCTGTCGGGTCCTGCGACATCCGATGTACTTGTTAATGTCCGAAATCACTGTGGATTCAGAGTAGTGGGTATGAATGGGCTAAGGGTTGTATGAGTACCTGTGAACCATCAGAAGGTTACCAGTAAGAAACCTGTTGCTCCGAGCACTGTACTGTCAGGTTGTAATGACGGAGAGTCTGGCGTTGATCTCCCCATGCGGAACCCTGAGTTATGGCTTCTGCCGAGTCGTCCGAGCTGCCCAGCCGCCTATCGTAATGCCTCATCCGTCAACAGGACAAAATTAACCAGACAGCCGAAGAGTTTTTGAGCCATAGGGTAGGTTCGTGGACATGAGACCAAGATACTAAGATTGTCTCTACAAGATCGAAGACGAGAAAGAATGAATACAATTGCGGTAATACTCGAATATTGGAATCTCAATCATGTACTTAATTGATTTATCAGTCTCTGTAACACGCATTCATGATATTCGGAAATCTACCACTGGTGGTATCGCGCTGGAACTTCATTGCTTACGCGGGTACAAGGTTTTGGTTCTGACAAAGTATGCTCCCATTGTCCTGATCACCATTTTTCAGGCACGTTATTCAGCTATAATGGAACGCACATCCAAGCACCACCTCAATAAGTGACAATTAGTAGCATTCCGTTCTCACGACTAACTATCCTTCAAATTCTCAAACTTCCATCATCGGAGATTTGCTTTACAAAGTCTTCAAAATCCTTCAGTAGCACGTCAGGCCTCTCAAGCGCAGCAAAGTGACCACCACTCTCGTGTCTCCTGTGAAACACCAAGTTTCCTGTCTTCTCGACCCACGCCTTAGGAATAGGCGCAAGTTCAAACGGAAACCAGCTATAACCCAACGGCTTGGTGACCTTCCACTCTGGAAGATTATGGGCGCCACCTTGGCCAGGAGCAAAGCGTTGCCTATAGGGATAGATAGAGGTAGGGAAAGTGTCGGTTAGCCAGTATAACGAAGCTGAAGTCAATATCTCATCGATAGGAGGATCCTGGTCTGTCCAGTCGCGAAATTTCTCGCCAATCCAAGCTAGCAGCGCAATGGGCGATGATGAAAGGACCAGGCCGATGGTGCTAGGTCTGGTAGCGTGCATGAGAGCGTAGGCTGAACCCAGTTTTTGGAACTCTTCGGCACGCGGAAGGGCTTTCTTCTCAGCTTCTGTGACCTCGCTGGAGACATCTGAAGGCTCGGGCATCAAACAAAAATTGATATGGGCAGCTGTGTCAGATATTAGCCTATTATGAATCTCGAGAATATCACATATCGAATCACATACCTTTACACTCCTCATGGCTGACTGCGAGTACACGGGAGACCTTGCTACCAATATCTCCACCCTGGGCAACATACCCATTACCAAAGCCCAATTGAACCATGAAAGTGTTAACCACTCGCGCAATGTCCTCGACGCCAAAGTCTTTATCCAGAGGCGGCTTGCTTGAAAAGGCGTAGCCAGGTAGCGATGGAACCACGACATGATATGGGAGCGTGTCGGGCGTGTATCGATCCTTGAGAATTGACAGAATCTTCAAGAACTCCAAGAAACTTCCTGGCCAGCCATGAAGCAAGACAACGGGAATGGCATCTGATTTAGTTGAAAAGAGGCCTGTGAAGTGAATTTCAAAGTCGCCTTTGGTGTCGTTGATAGGCAGGGTCCAGTGGTTAAATGAGTTGATGTGCTTTTCAGCCGCTCGCCTGTAAAAAAAAGTTAGCAATCGCGATCAATTGATTCTTTCGGTCTGTGACGTTCTCTTCGAACTGCTGTTTACTAGAAATTAACGTACCAGTCAAACTTCAACCAGTCGGCTTTGGCATCAGTGAGCCATTTGTGAGTGATGCCGTAGTTGTGTTCGGTTTGGGTAGACTCGTAGGTAGGCGGTGCGATCCTGCCCAGTTTGACAAGTTGCTTGAGCTCTTCAACCTTTTCGTCCTCGATTGAGATTTTGTAAGTCTTTGGCTGGGACTGAGCGCCAGAGGGGATGCGTGCGTAACCGTCGGCCATGTTTAAGTTCGTGATATCTCAGACGATATACCCCGCTTCTCTCAAGATGAACGTACTTCACGTGTGAATCGATGACAAAAAAAGTTTCCCTTTTTTTCTTTTAGCGGCCTGCTAGTTGTTCGTATCTGGAGGGATTTGGATATTCAATGGAATGTTTCGGGTGTTTATATATTATATGAAATCGATCAAGGATTTGATCACGCCATCGAGGTTGTAGTCTTTGTTGTGTCTAGAAACCCAGAGTTACGTCATGCAGCGCAGCTCAGCCCAAACGACAGATAGCAGAATAGCTGTTTCAACACAATCTGATAGATATAAATTACAAATACACAACCCTAGGACTCAAGGACTATAACCTAACGTGAGTAAAAATTGATTTGTAATAGGGTGGCGTGAATGTCGTCTACAGGGCGCGTCTCGAGCTGATCTGTCGCCAAGAACGCTTTTCTATGTCGCTTGTCATGACAACCAATTACAAGTGACCACTTGACGAGAGGGCGGAAACAACAGACATTTGATAACTTGTTAATTTGGCTGAATTATTAAGCAATCGTTGACGTGATAGTAAGGAATACGGTTGGGTATATGTCTGTATTGAAATGATTGACTAGCTGGTCATGCGCAGGGCGCGTAAACTAACTTAGCACCGAATAGCATCAGGGTTTTACAAACCATCTGGACAAACACCACAACTACAGCTTGACCTTCTGGTACTCAATCTTGAAACTGAACTCATCCTCCCAGTGCATAGCCCAGTACCGATCCCAAATCGCCTTCGTCACTGGCCCAACCTTCCCATCCTTGACAGGATTGCCATCCAACGTAGTAATAGGCATGATTCCTCCAGCAGTAGTACACATGAAAATCTCATCAGACTCATAGGCCGTCTGAACGGGGACATTCTCAACCAGAACCTCATAACCACACCATTTCGCAGCGTCAATGACACTCTTTCTGGTGATTCCTTGCAGAACTCCTCGATCTGCCGTGTAGAGAACGTTGTCCTTGACGAATACGACGTTGAACCCGGAGCCTTCGGTGATATTGGTGTCGCCGTCGGTGAGGAAGGGGTATTGAGCTCCACGGTCGTAGGCTTCGAACATGCCGCGGGTAAAGTCGCTCCATTGGAGGTTCTTGATAGTAGGATCCATGGAGCCAGGTGGGATTCTGCGAACGGTTCGGGCAACGACGGCAGTACCGCCTTTATACTGCACTTCAGGGGCCATGACCCAGACATAGGGCGTGACGAGCAGATAGAGGTGGTTCTTGAGTACCTCGCCAGGCTTGGCCTCACGCACAGGTTTAATGCCACGAGTGACGATCAACTCAACAAACGCATCTTTGATTTCACTCTTGACCAGCATCTCGAGAAGGGTTTGCCGAATCTCATCGCGAGAAATCGGGAATTTCATTCGCATCTTCTTAATGCTGGCTTCAAGGCGATCAAGGTGGTCATCCAGACGGAAGAAACGACCATCCCAGACAGCTGGGACATCGTAGGTCAAGTCGCCATGCATGAAACCTTGGTCCATTAAGGGAATGCGGGCTTCGTGGAGGGGAACAAGCTCGCCTTCA
Organism: Fusarium chlamydosporum; assembly: GCA_014898915.1. NCBI lineage: Eukaryota > Fungi > Ascomycota > Sordariomycetes > Hypocreales > Nectriaceae > Fusarium > Fusarium chlamydosporum. The sequence goes on from JAAVUD010000117.1 coordinate 284,087, forward strand.
ATCCAGGCTATGCCTTTTTTGAAGACGTTGTCGCCTGCCTCGAGGGTGGCTTGGCGCTGGGCATAGCCAGCGAAGATCTCATCCATGGTCGACATTTTGTGAATTGGTGCCGCGTTGTATGATTGGAAACGATTCAGGGAAGTGGAGGGGACTTTATAAAAAAAAGAAATGTGACAGGTATTCAATATGAAATAGAGTTATGTTGATAGATCTACAGAGGTTGTCTTGTGATCAGAATTACAGTTCAGATGAGAAACTTAATTGTAACAGATCGAAGAGGGGTTGAAAGAACTTTGGAACTGACTGGAAAGATCAATGGGGATTTGAGACATAAATGCTCCCATTACTCGTTTTTGTATCCAGAATGGCCGCTCCTGTCCTACCCCAATGTCTTACATCGACGTCACCACATTGCTGTACCAAGGTTGAAGACCGATGATAATTGTATGACCTTAAATGCAAACCACCCTTTGAAGTACTGGGTAACGGGGTTTTAGCACAAGCCACAGAGCATATTGTATTGCCTGACTACCAAGATACGGGAGCTGATGCACGTCACATGAGTATCACCGCATGACCATCCCTTACTTTGAGTGTTTTCACGGCAAGTCAAGAGACGTGAGACATTAGAAATAGCCGACCTGCGCGTTAGCCGTGGCTGGGCGGTAGCTTCCTTGGCTCCAAGAGTCGAAATGCGCGCATCGAGATCCTTCCCCTGTCACAGAGGGAGCATTTTCACCTTGATTACTTGCTCCATTACTGACCAGATCCTCCTCGAAACCAAAAACCGTCCAACGCATACGTAGTGCTCGTCCAGTAACCTCGACCCTTCGCACTTCCACCATTCTGTCATGGCTGCATTTTGGACTCTATCGTGAATTTTATCTTCACTCCATGTCTTTAGCTGCCGTCACCTGCACCTCAAGTCCATAGTCCCGAAACGCAGCATAACCGTCAGATTTCATAGGCATTAGCGGTTCGATGAGCTGAAAATCAAAGGCTCTTAACAACTGTTCCTCATAGATTTAGCTGTTGGTACTCTTGTCCGACCAGTTTTAACTTACCTCGAAGTAGACCTTTTGTAGCTCCATAAGCGCAATTGGCTTTCCAGCACACATCCAGCGTCCATGTCCAAATGTCATACCAACGTTGCGCCGCATCTCAGCGAGTTCGGCGTCTGGAAGTCCAATGAAGCGTTCCGGTCGGAAGACATCTGCGTCCGGGCCAAATAAATCCTTCGACTTGAGAATGGCTGGGAAATTGATACCGATGGTTGTCCCTCCTGGAATAAAGCGTCCGTTAATAGTGTCGCCGCCTGGAGGTACCTGCCTGGAATGCTGGACTGGGGCCACCGCTCTTATACGAAGGCCTTCATAAACCACTGCCTGTTCACTCAGTCAGTTATTAAAGTGAGCCAAAGATGCATGTAGTTGTACTCGCCTGCAAATAGGGCAGTTCCCGTGCCTCCGCAATAGTTATTGGACTGGACGCCCGCCCTTCGAGAATCGCGCTTCGGATCTCTTGTTTGAGCTTGTTATAAACAAGAGGGGACGACATGATGTATAGCATCGTGGCACGCATGGCTGACGCGGTTGTGTCAGATCCTGCTACAAACGCGAAAAGGACTTCAGATTGAGCATCGTCTTCAGATAGGCCGTTGGCTCTAAAAGAACTCTGTAAGCGAAAAGCGATAGAGGTTAGCTCTCCATCGGACGACATATATTAATTCGCTCAAGTGATAATGGACTAAACATACGAGCATGTCTGTCTTTTCCTTCCGTTCCTGACTGTAGTAGGCTCTTACGTTCTTGTTTGTTACTCTTTTAAAGCCCTATTAGCATGTACCTCGCTGTCAAGAAAGGGCTTTATTACTTCATGAGGGGACCAAGTGCGTCAGGATCAGTTTCTTTCGGTCCAAAGTATTTCAGAAAAGTTGGGGAAGAAATGATGGCCCGCATCCACGGTACCTCACTGGTCAGAGTCATTAGGGGCAGATGCTTTGCAAGACCTTTGTAGAAGTGATACGGATCACAGTCCGAGGCACAGCATCCGAACTCAGTGCCCAAAGCTACCTTGGAAATCACGTCCAACGCGAGATAGGACAGTACATTGATGAGAGGCAGTTTTCGGAAATTTGACGAGGAGGGATCGGAGAGGTATTTCCGTCGAATCAAGGATACGAGGCTCTTCACTTGCTGATCGACAGCTTCTTCAAGATGGGGGGTATCGCGGCCACTATACCCAGGTGCAAGGCGGGCTTTAAGGCGATCATGTTCCTGTGGATCACGGGTAGTGAACAAGGTCCCGTGATATGGGTTGAGACGCATGCCCTCAGCCCAGGGCGCTTTATTGTAGGTACTCTTGCTTACAGACATTCGCTTGATGACTTCGACGTCTGAAGTCAGTAGTACGTCCGGGCCAATACACACCAATGAGCCGTATTTGTTTTCCAGATCAGCATATATCAGATGCTGTTTGCCACTGTAGCTCGTCCATCCTCCCCATATGTAGCTGAACTTGGCGAGCCATGGACCTGGGATATGGCGGAAGCGATACCACGAGAAGAAAGCTGACACGAGCCACCAGATTGTTGCAAGGGTCAGCAAGGTCGTGGTGATACCACCGGGTGTTTTGAGACTTGGAAAGTCAAGCGGGCCCATTGTGTGTCGCGACATTGTGTTTACCTTCGAGTTGACTGTGAATCTCAAAGTTGAAAATCAACGGGCATCGGGGGTTTTTAAAGTAGCAGGATGAGGGGAGACCTGCAGATAATCGAGCAGAGCCGGGTTGTGATTCACTACGAATCGCCTGCCTCGTGCAGGAGCATAATCACGGACAGGCTTTTGCAGCCTTTCCAGGCGATCGAGCCCACTTCGGGTAACTGATCAGGTAGCCTAGGGTTACAGCTCCTACTATTCGGGTATCTTCGCTTGATTTTGATTTGATCGGTGTGTTTCGAGGTCGAGAAAACCGTTATTGGAAACTGAGGCAGCACATCACATCATTCAGCTGACATGCTTGAGACAAGGAAAGACTACATTACTGGTCCAGCGAACTACGCAACGGTGACTTATACCACCGCCTGCATGCTGCGCCAAAAATATGCAGCGAATCGCCCCTCTCTGTCGGGAATCATCCAATTGAGTCGATAAGTCATATCTCCTTCGCATGGCCTGCCAAGGAATTCCCAGCCTTCTTCTGACATGCATCCTATCACACCTGTCTAGCCGCGAATATTACGTTACACAAAGTCAAGTTGGATGCAGTCGAGTTTGTTTTCTGCACTTATGCCACCAATGATTTCTTTGGAATCCCTCCTTGGTAGCAATCACATAAAGTACAAAGATCCTCGAAGCGATTAGGTCACCTTAGGAAGGAGATTGATCACCACTCCACCCTATGCATTGGAAATTCAGCGAAAATCTGGAATCGGAATAAATTACTTGTTGCTCTAGCTACCAAAGTTCGGTCTGAAGTCGTAACAAAGTTGCTCTCTGTTATTACTTGTGGCCCGTCCGCTCGACAATTGTATACTCTACGCTTCTAGAAGGCTGCAACTGCCAGGATAGCTAGCAACTGCTGAACACGTGATGGGATCATGATATACCATATCAATTCATGAAACTAAGCAGTATCTGTGGATCCCTGAGAGAATTCTATATCCAATCTGTAGCGATAACACCAGGTATCTCCAATAGTTTTATTCTAGTTAGACATACAGAATCTTATTGTTAGTATCTATAGTCGCGCCTAAATTTATGACTTGATATGACACCGTATTATGTCAAGCTTGGATATCATTGAGTTCACCGGCAAGGGACACGAGAGTAGAGAAGCAAGTATTGTAAGGAATGTAATATTTATGTCGTATGGACGCTATTGCTTTCTAAGCTATGCTCTCTTCGTATACAAAGTAAAACAGAAATCTAAATACAAAAACAAGTCATACAAATCGTAATAATATGTCATTCTAGATATGTGCAGTCGTAGCATCATGGTTCCAGACTCATGGAATGCTCATGTTTGTGTCTCTAGTAAGGAGGGGGGGCGTAGTAAGGTGCAGAGGGCTTCGCAGAAGCAGTTGTGTGGGAAGTCTGAACGGACTGAGGAGTCTCGATGGGCTTGGGAGTGTGGACAGGAGTCTCGTAGAGCTTGGTGGTGGAGCGGTAGAAGGTAGTCGTCTGGTTACCATGGTTGCCGCCGAGGTAGGTGGTGGGCACGGTAGGAGGGACGTTGTTGGTAGGAGCAGGAGGCTGGTAGGCACCAGAGTTGGAAGGGTTCCACTGCTGAACCTGGGTGGTGGCTGTGGCGTAGACGGAGGATGAGACCTGGCCGATAGGGCAGTTTGTGACCTGGGGAGGGCAGGCAGTGACAGTGAAGTACTGCGTCGTGTAAAGAGTGGAAGTCATGTTGCCAGGGCGAGGGCCGTATGTAGCTCCAGGGCCAGGGACAACCTGAGTCTTGGTGACAGGACAAAGGGTAGTGGAGAGAGCGATGGTCTCGGTGACAACATGGGGACCCTCAGGACAGTTGGCAACGCCAGGAGCGCAGGCGGTGACAGTGCGGATGGCGGTGGTGTAGATGGTTGAGGTAGAATAGCCAGTTGTGACGATGTGCTGAGTGGGAACTGGGTAAGGCTCATTACCACCAGCAGGTTTGGTAGGAGCAGGTTGCTCAGGCTGGGGAGGATGCTCGCCGGCAGGCTTGGTGGGAGCGGGCTGCTCGGGCTTGGGAGGTTGCTCACCAGCAGGCTGGGTAGGAGCAGTCTGTCCCTCAGTGACAGGGCACACGGTAGTAGAGATAGCAATGGTCTCAGTAGTAACGTGAGGAGTCAGAGGGCAGTCAGGAACCTCGGGGCCACAGGTAGTGACAGTTCGAACACTGGTGGTGTAGACAGTGGAGGTAGTGTAACCGGTAGTCTTGGCTGGCTCAGTGGGCTTCGGCTCTGTGGGCTGAGGACCCGTAGCGTGAGGCTTGGTCTGCTGCTCAGTCACGGGGCAGATAGTAGTAGAGATAGCAATGGTCTCAGTGGTAACGTGAGGTGTAGCCGGGCAGTCGGGAACATCTGGAGCACAAGAAGTAACGGTTCGAACGTTGGTAGTGTAGACGGTCGAGGTAGTGTAACCCGTGGTCTTGGCAGGCTCAGTAGGCTGGGGCTCGGTAGCGTGAGGCTTGGACTCAGTGACCTCAGGACCAGTGGCATGAGGCTTGGACTCGGTAGGCTTGGGGCCAGTAGCGTGAGGCTCAGTCTGTTGCTCAGTCACGGGGCAGATGGTGGTGGAGATAGCAATAGTCTCAGTTGTGACATGAGGAGTGGCAGGGCAGTTGGTGACGTCGGGCGCGCAAGAAGTAACGGTGCGGACGTTGGTAGTGTAGACAGTCGAGGTGGTGTACTCAGTAGTAGAAGGGGTAGCAGGCTGAGTAGATCCAGCTTCGGACTGGCCTCCGGTCACAGGCTTGGAAGAGTGCTCCTCAGTGGCAGGCTTGGTGGGCTGCTCCTGGGTAGCGGGCTTAGTAGCGTGCTCTTCAGTTGTGGCAATAGTCTTGGTGGTTCCGTTCTCAGTAGTGACGATATGCTTAGTAGCAGGCGGGACAAGCTCAGTAATAGGGCAGACGGTGGTGGAAATAGCGACTGTCTCAGTAGTGACATGAGGAGTAGCGGGGCAGTTGGTCACGTCAGGGGCACAAGAGGTGACTGTTCGCACAGTGGTAGTGTAAACAGTTGAGGTGGTGAAGCCAGTGGTGCTAGCAGACTCAGTAGGGGCAGGCTGCTCCTCGGTACCAGTGATGGGGTGAGTAGACACAGCTTCGCTCTCAGTGGGAACAGGATACTTGTTACCACCGGTAGTGACGGGCTTGGTCTCAGTCTCAGTGGGGTGCTCCTCTGTAGCGGGCTTGGTAGATCCCTCGTGGCCAGTGACAGGCTTGGTAGATTGGGCCTCAGTCTCGGTGGCCGGCTTGCCTTCGGTCTCAGTAGCAGGCTTGGTCTCAGTCTCGGCAGCAGGCTTGGTCTCAGTGACGGGAACAGTGGACACCTCAGTCTCGGTAGCGGGCTTGCCCTCGGTCTCAGTGGTAGGCTTGCCCTCGGTCTCAGTGGTAGGCTTACCCTCGGTGACGGTGGCAGGCTTGGTGGCATGAGCTTCGGTCACAGGGCAGACGGTAGTAGAGATGGCAATAGTCTCAGTGGTGACACGCTTGTTGTTAGGGCAGTCAGGGATCTCAGGAGGACAGTCAGTGATGGTTCGGATGGTGGTGGTGTACACAGTTGAGGTAGTCCACTCGCTGGTTGTCTCGATGGCAGGCAGAGTCTCGCTGGGGTGCTCGGTAGTCACGGTCTCAGTGCCGACAGTCTCGGTGTGAGGCTTGGGAGGAGGGTAGACACCGGTGGAAGACTCAACAGCAGGTTGGGTAGATCCGACTTCAGCGGGAGTAGTCTCAGTCGCGGCAGGGACAGTCTTAGTCTCGGACTCAGCAGGAACAGACTCGGTCTCAGTCGGGACGGTCTTGGTCTCAAAGGTAGACTGAGCAGGAGGAGGATAGACACCGGTGGAAGTGGCGCCTTCAGTAGTCTCAGGGACCTTCTCAGTCTCGGTCTCAGTCTCGACAGGCTTGGACTCAGTACCAGTCTTGGTCTCGTTATCGGGAGGAGGGTAGGCGCCAGATGAGGTAGCAGTCTCAGTAACCTCGGGGACCTTCTTGGTTTCAGTCTCGACAGGAACCGAAGCAGTGGCAGTCTCAGTGTCATGGTGCTCAGTCTCGGTAGAGCCAGGAACCTGGTACTCGGGAGTAGAAACAGGGGTCTCGCCCTTCTCGGTAACAGGGCAGATAGTGGTCGACACAGCGATGGTCTCGGTGGTGACGTGCTGGCCATTGGGGCAGTCGGGGACCTCAGGAGGGCAAGATGTCACAGTGTAGACGTTGGTGGTGTAGACAGTGGAAGTAGTGAATCCGGTAGTGGCAGCACTCTCGGCTTCAGTGGTCTCAGGCACAGCAGGCTTCGTAGTCTCGTTGGAAGCATCAGTAGTAGTGGCCTGGGACTCGACCTCAGTCTTGGTGTCCTTGGGTGGAGGGTAGGCATCGGTGGAGCTGCCAACATCGGTAGATCCCTGCTGAGTTACATCGGTACTCTCGGGAGGAACATACTCGGAAGTGGAAGTAAGAGCCTCAGTGGAGTCCTCGTGGCCGGGCGTGGTGGTGTCAGTTTGACCGGGAGGAGGGTACAAGTCAGTTGCGGTGGTGGCACCAGCAGTGGTGACATCAGCAGTGGTCTTCTGTTCAGCCTCGGTGGATGGGGTACCCTCGGGAGGAGGATAGGCATCAGATGGAGTGTTGCCAGGAGGAGGGTAGAGATCAGTGGCAGAAGTAGCCTCAGCAGTGGTCTTCTGTTCGGCCTCAGTGGATGGAGAACCCTCGGGAGTGGTCTCATGTCCAGGCTCAGTCGAAGGGGTGCCCTCAGGAGGAGGATAAGCGTCAGAGGGGGTGTTAGCAGGAGGAGGGTAGGCATCAGTAGTCTCGGCCTCGCCAGGCTTGCTAACAGTCTCAGTAGCTGCAGACTGAGGAGGAGCATAGTCGGTAGTATCCTTGGCTTCGGTGGTAGCGACAGTGGGTACAGGAGGAGGAGCATATTGAGTAGTGTCCTTCTCAACTACCTCAGAGGTAGTATCTTTGGGAACAGGAGCCTCGGAGGTAGGCTGAGGAGGAGCATACTGGGATGATTCCTGTGCAGGAGGCTCAGAGTATGCGGGAACATCAGGGACAGGATAAAGATCGGTCTCCTTGTCAGCTGGAGGAGGGTAAAGGTTGGTGTCGCTCTGAGCAGGAGGAGCGTATACAGCAGTCGAAACAGCCGCAGTTGGTACGGCTGGAGGCAAGTCATAGTTGCCTCTTGGCTGGTGACGGCCGAAATCTAAAACGCCAGCGTTGACCGCGCCAATGGCAACGGTGCTGAGAAGGAAGAAGCTTCTCATTTTGAAAATCTCAAACGAATTGTGGGTTAAATCTGTTGAGGCTTTGATCCGGGACTTTTCAACAGATAGATAGATTGAATATCTCAACGAATGTTGTAGCGAATGTAGAAAAGATACCAAGGAAAAAACGAAAGTAGGAAATGTTGCTGGTTGATGAGGAATGAGAAGACACGAAGGAAGCTGAGATGGGATGAATCTTTATAGAAGGAAGCGATATCAACAATGATCGACTGCCAGGTTCGATCCATCTCAGCTTCTTTGGCCCGCGTCAATCCATCGAATCATCCAAATTTGGAAATACCCCATCGAATACGGGCGCTTGCATGAAGGACATGGCAGGGTGAGGTCATTCAGGGATACCTAAACGGGATTGATAGGGCGGTCAGTCGATTCGTTGGTTGGACGAGCTGAAAGCGCGTACAAAGAGAGAAATAGTGGAGATGGAAATTATTCCCCTGTCTATCCAATGTAGAAAGCTTCCAAAAATATGTGGCATTGGGATACGATTCGCGGTCGATCATGAATGAAAATGTGAAAGTGGGCAGAGAAGGAAAAAAAAGTGGTCTCCCGGTCGGGCCGCTGGCACCTTTGACAGTCAATCAATCAATCAATCACTTCTGTGCCATGTCTTGACTATCAAACATTATGACATGGGTCGATTGAACCAAGGATAGGCTGCCAAACGATGGAGTAGTTCGTTAGCTCTGCAGGTAACATTCTAATAATGAACATAGAGAAGGTACCTAATGTCAAGCTTGACTCAAACCCGAACCAAAGGCGCATGTTTCGTTTGTCAAGAAACAAAAAAAACCTGCATCGAGGGCTCGTGTTTGAACTGGGGGTGATGTGATTGTGTGCTATAATTGGCACTCTCTAGTGTCTTGGGTACATATGTAATCTAGTCTAGTCTAGTCTGGCCACTGAGCGGCTATAAACAGATCATCGTCTGCACGTCTTGGTTGGCCCATGATCCCTGTAACTTTGCTCCTCCAATAATCACGACTCTGCGGCCCAAGGAAGACCCTACATACAAGATTCCATCTAACTAGTCTGGAAGAAGAAAATGAACTCACCACGTCGAAACATTCTGCATTAGTATTCTACTCTGCATTAGTATTCAGTATACGAGACAGTCACTGAGAATAGAAAACAACACCTGAAGTTTGCATTTGAAGAGCGGGGTTATTCTTTTCTTAGAATCTTGAGGGTTAAATGCCCTGTTCTGTGCAGTAAACTCTTGGTGTCGGCATCTCTCATCCGAAGGAAAAGATGGCGACGAACAAACACAAACTCCAAAGACACAGCGCCTAAGTGTCTTAGAAAACTAAAGATCGTCATTGAGATAACCGTAAAGTCTTTCCCTTCAGAAACGTAACCTGAAACAAATGGCGTAGCGTTGGCGCTTATGAAATTGGTTGCTTAGCGCGCGGTTCGTGGGGGAAAAAGCTACTCAAAGAGCGCCACTGAAATGTCAACAACGCCATGGCGTCAGCATTCGAACTACCCGGGAGTAATAAGGAATTACCAAAATGTTCAGCTCGACAGGGTAGACATGTTGAATATGGAGCTCCGAACAACAAAAGTCTCTTTACAGAAAGTTCAGAAATTTGTTGTCATATTATTCGTAATTGTTGCATTCTTTGGGCTACCCGTTAACGGCAGGGAATCGGATCCGATGTACCTGATGCCACAACACCTGTTGTCTATCCCCCATGCTATTCTCTAACCATATTCTGGGAGATTTTTTTTTAGGAATGAAACTATGGCATTGTAGAGAAAGTCTTCCTCCTTCTTATATTAACATCGATACTGCATCAAGATCCAGGCCACAGCATCTGCAATCTTCTCAGGTGCTACCAGCTGTATCTTCCGTCCCACGCCAGCCAGATACTGATATTTGGATCGTTCAGACAACTGCACTAAAGATTTTTGATCGTCCCACTTATTAGTCCCCTCCAAGAGCCGTTTCATTTGGTCTCTCTGGTCTTCTGATCCGATATCCGACTGTACCGCTTCTCCATATATTTTCTTCAGATCAAAGGCTCTATCCGCCTCGAGAATCATCAAAGGCACACGCCCGTATTCGGAATGTTCAGCCGATGAACCCGTAGTAACAGACGTGGCACGATATTCAACGACTTCCTGTTTAGCTGCAGCTTTATGCCCCACACGAGCCTCTTCGTCTAACAAAGCTTGCCACGCCGAATCGCCTAAACGATGACAGTCTCCATAACATAGCATCAGCTCCTCAAGCTTTGACTGTATCGCTTCCGGAGGCGGATTTACCGGTGAAGTCTTTGCATCCACAAACACAAAGCCCTTGAACTGAGCCAAGTTTCTCAACCCCATAAACTCCCGCAATATCTCAATACTGCGGTGATGGCAGATCATTATATATGGAGGGGTAATCTTTGCAACGCGCAAGAGCAGATGAAGCTCCATGGCCAGAGCGCTAGCTGACCTGGAGCCATCCGAAGGAGCAGTCTCGCTTTTTCCGTATCCAGCGCGTTCGTAATTTAAAACCGTCATGGACTCTGATAGTAACTTGGTTACGACTGTCCATTCTTTGATGCTGCTGCCGATGTCGGGAATGACGACTACTACCGGGTTGTGGGCGCGTCGGGGTGTGCCATGAAGAGTGACTTCGAGTTTGTATGACCCCAGGTCTACCAGGGTTGTGAAATTAGGTTTTATCGGCATCATCCTTAGGTTTCTCGATGCCCTGTCCTTGATTCTGGAGAGGTTGGAGTTGTCGTCAATGGTGGTTTGGCGGGGTCTTTGTTATCTAATTCTTATCTTATCGACAAGACATCAGGCTATTTTTAGGTTGCCAAATTGTTTCTTCACGACAGCGGAAATGTGGAATTGTAGCACCAGCGAGCACCATCGTGTACTACTGTACGATTCAAACCCCTATACATATAGACAAAGAGGTAGGTCCATAAAGCCTTGATCTGAACCCGAACAAGCTCAAATGCCTAATTCGAACTTTGTCCTTCGTTATTGGAATTGTAGCCCGAAAGTTTAGAACCGGCAATGCAACCCTCGAGTGAATTCTGGGACAGAACCTTGATAGATAGCGAAATTCCGATGCTGAGGGCTTACATCTCTACTGCAATACCCTGAATGTTCGTACTGGAATTAGTGTAAAGGTGAAATGTAGGTTTACTGTATCAAGGAGTAGAATGAGTCTATATCATAATCACACCCAATTCAGCTGTACAATACCTCTGTTAAATAATGTCGTCGTCTTTATCGATTGCTGCTAGGTGTCCATACAATGCTACTATACTCACAGATGAAGGTACTACAATGGCTACGGTTTCCCCCTGCCAACTCCCTAGAAGAAAGAAATCTCTGTTGAATTGCGTCTCTTCATATTTCTCTTTGGACAATGATGATTTATAGATTTATCATGGCGGCAATGAATCCTACCCCGAGATCCGCTGTCTAGCACGCTATCTTGACACATTCAATGTTTATACTTGTGTTTGCGGCCAGTATCGACAGTTCCTGGTCAGTCAATAGAGCCTCTGGTACTCATGGCCCTCAGATCAAAATGCTCATGTACCATACCATATAAATATGTCCTTTAACTCGGATGTCCGTGACAAGAAATCAATGATACTTAGAGTACAGAGACTATTATAGTCAGTTTTTCCCCCAGTTCCCGTTCTTCACAGTATGTAGTTCAAAAGGATCTATAGGCTGGACTTTTGAGTACTTTTTTCCTCTTGTCCGATTGGTTCTCCGAGTTCTCTTGTACATTACTCGTACGGTTAGACCTTATGGGCGACGTTTCACTAGCCATAGCTCACCCATTTAATGTTTCTCGTTCTTTGTCTCTTTTAACGGTTCTTCGTCGCGATTTCTCGTTCCGTTGACCTGTCCGCTACTTTTCTATCCTCTCAGTCGTGTCAGCTTGATTTACGGCATTCTCCCTTTAAAGTTTTAGCATGTCTCTTCATCTCAGGCAAGCAAACAAGTTCCTCTAATTTCGCTTCTAAACTCAACTTTTGCTTTGACCTCTCCAGAAGACAGCCCCGTATTGTTTACATTCCCATTGCCTTGAGGATTCCAATAATCATTAGTGAAATGCGCCTAGCTTCCGCAAAGCATCCAATTCGTCTGGTTTGTTTCCTAGTCCGCGGCACCCAAACATCTTCCGAATTTAGAGTTTCGGCCTAGATTGAAGTAATGTGCGGGTATGGCGGACTAAGAAACGGTCATGTAGATCTTCACTACTCGGGAGCTTCGCCAATTAAGGCGAAATCGATCGTCCTCTCAGGTGTCCAAGGGCCCTGTGCCCTGGAAGCCGAGGCTTCAGAAGTTATGCCGAGTTATCTCTGTACAAATGGCAAATCACCATGAGCTCGCTCGACTTAACGGCTGACGGAAATCATCATTTGTTCCCATTGGTTCTATGTATTTAAGCTTCCATTAGAGTACCTCTGCTAATTACACTCGGAAACGCATAACTCCGCCGCTAATACGGCAATTTTCCGAAACGCTTTCTGCACCCCCAAGAAGTCTAGATTGCTTATTCTTCTTTTGTTTGCTTTTTTTGCCCCTTATCTTGATTCATTCCATTACTGACTGCTCAGTTACTTGGCCCGTTCATAATGGGTACGATTGGACAGCATTTCTTTCCTGATAGCTTCGTTTGTATCATGTTAATATACTGTCGAGAGATCATAATTATGTGTCATCTCAATAGACTGTATTCATCTGTAACAAGTCATTGAATCCAGACATGAAAAGCAAGGACCGCGGTTGTTTGTTTATCCACAACTTCAACTCCTGTTTCAGATTTTCCCCTCACAATGGAGGGACATGTGACAGGTACGACATTTGCCTTGAATTATTACGGAGACGGTGATGTACCCCAGTTGACGCATGCATTGAGGCTTCGACTGAATCCATAGGCATCTCATGCAGAGTCGTCAAGTCATATGACCTGAAGCACTTCGTAGACATAGAGGTGTCACAATATCAAGCGCAACGGTTAGAGGTGATTGTATATTTCCATTAATGCTATGATTCCTAACGAATTGCCGCTTTTTATGCTACGCATGCCCCAAAATCAGTAATTGCCGCTCCTATATATCCTGCCCAGTACCTAGAAAAGATGTGATTGATATCTCTATTCTGAGTCGGAATCATCCTCAGGGACCGGCCTGGGGTTGTTGATCATAGTACCAGCCCATGTGACCAAGCTTCCCTCTCTTCCGTCTCGTCTATCGATACTCTCGCAGCCGCCTTCTGCAGCAACTGGCGCCTGTGCCAGGACCTTGGCAAAGAAGTTTTTGGCAACGTCGTTCGTGGCTTCCCACTGGAAAACCACGCTCTCGTCCACCTTATCACCAGCCTCCTTACCGGGCACGACTAAGGAAATAAGCTGGTGTCTTCTTCTCTCGCGGGGAAGATCCCACCAGGAATCCATAACGGCCTTCCAAAGCTCTGTTCCATATCCTTGACGGCTGTGTTGGGGCTTGATGAGAAATTCGGCTTCGGGCCAGCCAGAAAGTGAGGAGGCCATGGTGAGAACATCTGGCAGACCACCCTCGCCGATAAGCTCACCAGTCGACTTGAGGAAAGCGCCGAAATACCAGTGGCTTTGGTCGTCTTGTACCAGGGAGTAGAGTTGTCGTTCCGACTCGTCCTTATCTTTGCTAGCGCGGCCACGTCCCGTGGAGTGGGTTTGGAGTTCGGGTATATTGCGAAGCTCGTGGAAAGCGTCTAGGTCCTTCATTGTGAAGGGACGGATGATAAGGCGCTCAGTCTCGATGGGTTGTCGTTCAGAGGCGCCAGGAATAGGGCGCTCTGGAAGTGTAACGGAGTAGCTGAAAAATGGTATCATGCCCATTTCTTGAAACTGCTCCGAGGTAACGAAAAGCTTCAGCGAGGGCAGGGCTCGCTCTAGTGGTGCCATTGTTTCCATTGTGAGAATGTGTGATGCTGAGAGAGACTTGTTTTTCGTACTAATGGTAGGTATTTGAGTTATCGATGAAAGCTGAGAGATGACGGATGAAAGATTGGATGAAGAAGACGTACGTGCAGGACTATTAGTAGGAAAAAGTAGTTCAAGTGCCGAAATGACAGTCTTTAAAGGATTGTCTCGTATGACATCGATTAGGTTAGTGAGGTTACATGGGTAAAAACGGCAGAAATGAGCGGTCAAATCTTCATTTGTCGCATTCCTTTACGACAAGTCAAAGCGAAGCGAAAAAGCCGTTGGAGCGGCAAGGGCTAAAAAGCAGGGATTTGCAGACTCGGGTAACCAAACACTGCCTGTAGCTAGGGTTCGGGGATTCTGACAGTGGAGAAACCAGACAATGTGATTGTTTTCATGCAGCCTCGCGCAAATAACAAAATACAACGCTACTCCACTGGAACTGTTCCTATTGATTGAACTAGGTGCCGCTTTGTTTGCGAAAAGGTACATGTACTGACACGCACAGTCGGGACAGGCCAGGTAAGACCAGGTCAGGCCAGGTCTGTCAGGGCTAGCTAGCTCGTTGGTTCCTGGGATTTCTGAAACTGATAATACCACATAACTAACTAGCCAAAGACAAGAAAGAAGGCCTTTCTGCCATCTTGCCGAAGCTATGACAATAAGGGCTTGTCTTAGTAGTAACCCGATGCAAGGAGGGAGAACAACGCTAATACGCCCAACACGGTCCTGGCGCTGACTCTAGCGAAGGTTTATTTGGCAGCTTGCTGTTAATCCTTACTGCAAACTGCATAAATACGATTGTGGTACAGTGCCGTGTCTCAGAACGCATTGCGTAGCTTTCACTGAGGCGTTGATCACGCCGAGGTTATGGTGTACGCTTTGTTGCTCATCTGAGCTGTGGTGATGTGATGAGCCCAGTTTTCGCCTGATTCTGCCCTGTAAGGCCGCGAACCATTGCCAATCAGGCATAGCTTGAGTCGTGTTGTTATTCCCAACCGCGTCCGTCGTATTAAAAGATGGTCATCCAACAGTGTGAATTTAGACATCCTATCCTTTCACTTCTGTTTGTTATCTCTTTCCTCCAGACTTCTCCTTTCTCCTACATACAAGCGTTACACGTCAATTGCGAAGCGACCCGTGTTCAATGTTCGAATTGAGGGGGCGATCAGCAGAGGGATGGATCCAGAACCCTCTACGATGGGGAAGATCGCCCAAAGGAAGCCTGGACCTGACGAGTACCATTCGGCAATTTTAATTTTAACCCGCATTTTCTCACTACCAGACAATTGAATGTGCAGTATAATTCCCGTCGGCATAGCTGATCTGGTGTTTTTCGGTCTTATCATTTGGCACAGCTTCTCACTACACAACGTATAGACTAACTTATGCTCCCTTTTAATCATGCAGGTCCCGTGATTTGTTATCTCGGTAGTGAGTGCATGCTCACTGTCACATTACATCACTACTGCACTGTAACCCGGTCGAACTGTACTCTGCCAGTAGGGTGGTCTTGTCTCCGTAAGACCCTGGCCACCATCTGCTTACGGTTACGATAACTGTCTATCATTCACTTTCGTTTACGAGAGCGAATATCTAATTAAGGGGAAACAATGTAGTACTGTACCAGACAGGTCCCAAGTCGGCTTTTCTCAACCCCTACACCCATCCCAGTCCTTTGGGTCCGGAATTGCTCTGGCGCCATCCCGAGCGGATCAGCCCGTATGCGAAACTTGTTCATAGGCCAAATTGAGGGCTTTACTCGAGACGAGCCCTAAACTCGCTGATCCATGGAGCAGAGAGACAAGCTTCCGTCTACCCGTTTGCACGAGCCCTGAAATGGCGGACTTGTTGCGCTAATAACGGCTGTTTGACAAATGGCCCCGTTATAGGTAGTCTATGTAACATGGGAAATTGGAGATACAGTATCACAGTGAAACTACCAACAAAGCTAATTTGCTATCTCGCTATAACCCCCCCTCGCGTTATATCCGCCTAGGCAAGTCATAACGGGCACAACATGATCTGACAGTTACTAAATGCGACGTGTTGGTAGACTGGCCTGAGGAGCAGGTAGTTTTGACACATGCACCGTTGATGTCTAACCTCCGATCCTCGATATAGGTACGCGCGGTCGAATTCGCTTTTTCTTATTCAGACAACTATCAAACACTCATTGTCTATCTCGTAACCAGATATTACAACTCATAAGCTCGTTTCCTTATTCCCAATACCGTAAAGATCATACCCCAAATTACTAAGCGAATGGTAACTCCTGTGGCATCGATGTAGAATCACATCCTGCAAATCTCCACCAATCCTGATGCGTCCTAACAAACAACCAACGAATTGCGACCATAGCAATCCAAGGGAGCGGTGGGAAGTCTCCCCAGATTCCTCCCTCGTATGTCTTATCATGGAGAATCATAGCAAGAGGTAAGATTTCGTTGCGGTGGGTGGCGCTCTTCATTCCTTGTGCACCCAGTTCCTGTGCTACCTTTTCGAACCACGCTCCCCAGTCACACTTGTCGGCATATTTCTCTAAACCGACTAGGGTCTCGATTTCATTCTCAAGATGTGTTCTGAGTACAGGCATGAATGAGTCGATGATGCCTTTGAGTTTCTCACCGTCTAGTTCTTCTTCTCCCTTGCGTAGTTTGTCGACATACTCTCTAAATTTCTCGAGCCCCTCATGGAACAAATGGTGTTCTTCAATGTTGGCATCCATAAGACCTGGCACTCCAGCAAGCTCGTTTATCTCTGGGAAAATCCGTGTTTCTTCAACATTGTGGTGTTCCAGTACTTCTTCACTCCATGACCACGCGAAGTTGGCAAAATCCGATTTATCTTTGGGAGTTCCGCGTTCAGCGACATTGACGGCTTGGACATAGATTGCGTTTACTCCTCGAAGGAACAGGTTGTGTACGACTGTCATTTCAGCGGCGCATCTCCTGGCGCCTTCTGCTTTCTTTCCAGACTACATTTTTATTAGGTTAGTTTAGTGAGCGGGGCAATAGAGAGCCACTGTTTGTTATGTCTCACCGAGTCGCCGGATTTGGATGCGCTGATAAGTGTGAAAGGGCCGTCGACCCACGGTTTCTTTGTTTCACTCATATTTGTGATATAGCTTCTTCGCAAGAGAAAGGCTATGGCGGTTGGAGGTTACTCAAAAGTGGCTGTTTCGATGTTTAAATAACAGGCTGTCTGCAAGGCGCAGTCCAGTCTACCGTAGTGCTGACGTTGGATTGCTTAGTCTATTCCCGTAAGCGGCAACTCTGCACATTAAGTCGAGGTTGTAGGGCTACCAATTAATTGAAGCGCAACTGAGTTTTGCAGGTTCGGTCGACTTAGATGTTCTCAAATCATGTCCGTAGGTCCGTAGGATTAGATATTAAAAAATAAAAAACAAAATAAAAAAGAAGGTCTATGCCGACAAAGGCTTGTACATCAGTGCATTTCTGTGCCTCTTCTCACTGTTCGTAAAGATTTATAACATCTTGTAATTTATTCAAGATACTTATGCTTACTGAAGATGACCTTGCTGACGGATTCAATAGGATGTCACCTATTGGCTAACGTACGTGTCAGTATCTAAGCGCACCACACTCTATCTAATCGCAGAGGAAATCCCGCTTAGATAGGTTTGACATCCCTTTGTTTCTATTCAAATTGGAAAGGGGACCATCCGATCTTTATAGAAGTGGGTGTAAGACGTCAGCATATAGCTGTTGATGATGAATCAGCGGTGTTCTGGTCATTTTGAGTTGTTGTAGGGGCACGGGCAAGTATTTCGCTGGAAGTGGAATTCCAAAGATATAGGGTAAGCTTGCCAAAACAGACCTAGTCTACTTAGGTAGGGGACAGGGGACAGAATGGATTCTAGGCTTTGGAGAGTAACACGAGATGAGCCGAAGATTACCCGTAAGTAAGCACAACTGGTTGCTGCTTATTGGCTCACCTGAACAGTTCATCTTAACACCCAGCCACCAGTCTCGTGGTGCAGCTGTAACAGTCCATGGATGCCAATGTAACACAGCAAAGGCACAACGCCACTCTATGAAAAGCAATCGCCGATGAGCAAGCCTGAAAGTCCGCTATAAACTCATAGAAACAGGCCATATCCCTACTCTACCACCGTGACACGAGCTATTCCCAAGGACCTGGTTCTGCTCAAGGATGTGGATTCGAGCTAGGCTAAACTGAACCGTAACTACGGTGGTAACATCGCCAGGTGAAATAGTCTCAACTAATTAAATCAAACCAACCCCGGAACCAACGCTTCGTACCGTTCTCAACTGACAGTCTCCACTACCCCCGTTGCAAATACTACCCTTCCCCTACCCATCGGCAAACCTTCATACGTCCTGGCAATCGTCAACATTCTTGGCCAGGATAATCAATCAGTGCTGTGTAGCGAGTGCATGATCTTACCTCAGGCGGCCCATCTCTCCAAAGTATGTCTTGATTGAGTCGTCCGGTCGCAGCCACAATTTAAGTCTTTGGTACCTGAGTCATGGCAGATGACCAGTAAGACAAGGCAAATTGGCATCACCATGAAACAACACTTGAGCTGTTGGGGAGATGAGCGATACTGGTGGATTGATGATACTCTGCCGGCAAGGTGATTGAAACTATACTCAAGAAATTGTTGACAAGTCGCATATACTACTACAGATGCTACCCTATCAAGACTGTATCACAGCCGAGATCTTAGAGTCATGGCTAAGAATCTCAACCAGCCTATCTCTCTTGACACATTTCTCAAAAGAAAAGCTGCTGGCGAGGTCTTCTAACTCCTCCTTGCTCTTATCTCTGAACAGCTCCGCAAGCTCCCAGCCAACGTACTCGCTCATCAGACATTCCCTGATAACACGCTCGAATTGGCGTTCGAATGTCCATATTTTGGGATACTTGGTATCTCTGTATTGCTCCAACACTTCCTCCTTCAAACCTTGAATAAAAGGTTCGTAAAGATGCTTGACACCGTCTTTGTTGACGACACCCCAGAAGTCAAGACCAAGACGTTGCTTCTTCTCTACAAATGGTGCGATGAGTTGCATATATGATGACTCGGGATCGAGGTAGACCATGCCCTGGTAGCCGATGTCTTTGTAAAGCCAAATCGACCAGCTGACGTCTGTTTCTCTGTAGATGGCGAGTTGTTCTTGTAGCAGATTGAACCGCTTGGCGTTGGTCTCGATACCTTCTTGTCCCTCTTTGTGTTCATTCTGGTAAACGGGTCCAAACTCACCGTTCCAGATTGGCACGTTCTTCTCCCTCATGAACTGTACCTTGCGCTCAAAGCTGCTGCGTAACTTGTCCTTCTGCTCCTGTGTACCCTCGTACTGCTCCCCAATAGGGAAGCCGAGGAAGCTATAGTCGTGGCATGCATAGACGGCGTTTGGGAAAGGCTTCTCTGGGAAAGCTCGGAAGTCCATAGCGTAGGTGTTTCCATCGATGAAGATCATGTGATCGGTATCGATTGCTCTAACCTCTTTCTCGACTCTTTCGTACCACTTGATCAACCTATCACCATAGTAACCTGCGGATGTCTTGGACTCATCTGCAGGTTCGTTGAGCAGATTGTACCCGGCGATGACAGGGTTGCCCTTATAGTGAGCCGCCAGAGCCTTCCAAAGCTGGATAGCTCTGTCCTGGTGATCCTTGAAATCCCAGAACGCGGCGCGGGAGAGTCCAGAGTCGCAGTGCCAATCTTGATTCTGACCTCCAGGAACAGCGTGCAGATCTAGAACAGCATAGAGATTATGTCTGCTACAGATATCCACACACCGGTCGAGCCAATCGAAACCAGATTGTTTGAGATTATCGGGGTCCATATCATCAATAAAGTGACGGTAGTTGAATGGGATGCGGATGCAGTTGAGCCCCAGAGATGCAAAGTAAGCAGCGTCCGAATCGGTGAAGAAGTGGTGCAGCAGTCGGTTAAAGAAGAAATTGGCTTTCTCTTCACCTAAGACTTGGGTCATTTGTTGCCGGTGTTGGTGCTCGTGGCCGGCATATCCTGTAATAAAGTTCTCCATGTTGAGCATACCGCCTATAGCAGTGCCCTTGAGAATGACCTGGTTTCCCGAGGAATCGACGATCTTGCTTCCTTCTGTGTGTAGCATTTTGCATGCTGGGTGGGTTTGAGTGTGGTCATCCTGGATGCCGTCGTAGGAGTCCGAGGTACCTGTGGTTGCGACCATGGTAAGAAAGTGTTTAGACGAATAATGTGTTTCCAAGGACCGAGAGGGAAAAAGAGAAATTCAAGTCACTTTAAGGTAGAATGGCAAAGGCATGTGTGACTGTCCATCTAAATAGTTTGTAGAGCTTGTGGGTGGAGTAACCCGGATATTTCTTACGGGCGACACTCCCCGATGGCCTGCACCATCATGCATCACAACGTCATTTGCACATAGTGAACAATCGTATGACTCGTTAATAGGGGGCAACTCAATCCGAACCTATTGAGTTACATAACATGCATAATCACTAATTACGAATTATTCACAATTGCTAACCGCCAAGCCCATGCAATACTCCCTCCAAGAAATTCCTATGGTTCGGTAATCCCGGCACATCTTCTTCCCACGCTCTCAAAACCTGCATGATTCTCTCACATGCTTCCCGCCAGCCGTTCGGCATTTCTGAACCCAAGAGCCGCGCTGCAAGTAAGACAGTTGCAGAACGAACAAGGGCGCGGATCATGAACCATGTTCCGTGATGCCGATGCAGAAAACCCGCTTCATTAATCTCGACGTTCAATACGTGATACTCGAGTCCTTTGTTTACGAATTGGCGTCCTGGTATGACTGTTCTGATACCCTGTTCCAGGGCAGCCAGGTGGGCCATCACGAATGGCCAGTAGAGACGTTCGTAGAAGTTTATAAGGTGGCCGCGGAGCACGAAGCAACATACGTTATCCTCTATGGGGACAGATTTGACTGACAACTCCGACGGTAAGCCCTCAGCCCAACCGTTTGCTTGCGTCTCGTAAGCCGGTATGAGAAGTGCCAGCTGCTGGAGGAAATCTAAGTTCGATGTTGATGCCCGATGCAATTCGAGGATGTCGTTGCTTGTCTGACTATATAGCCTTCTGAGCGAGATCTCAGAAAGGTAAAATAACCAAGCGGTGTGCTGTCTGCTAGAAGCTGAAGTCTTGGTCGATTCAAGCGGATGCGGAGGTGTAGGGAAGAAAGGAGGATATAGCACACTTGAACAATAAGACACGGCGAAGTCAGGTAGTGCCAGTTCTCCTCTTAGTTCTCTTTCGGACTTCCAGGCTGACCAGTACACTGCCTCCTGTCGAGTTTCCCCCAATTCTGGTCTTGAGGATTCCATTCCATCTGACACGCTAAGATGCTGTGCCCTCTGTAAAAATGGCAATGTTTGACAAGTAGCCAATGCTTGTGAGAAATAGCGCCATGCTTCGAACGGACGAAATATGCTCATGAGGAATACCCCGGAGAGAAAAAAGCATTGCGCTGAAATAAGGTCCGATCGAGCCATTAAAGTACCAATCCTTTTCTGTGCTGCTTGGAACAGTGTTTGAGCTTCTACGTATGGTGTTGAATCAGCTCTCAAATGGGAGCTCGCATCTAAAGGTGTTGCTATCTTGCCTAGTGCACAAATGATTAATGCCAAGCAAGATTCTGGCGACCAGTCAATCCCTTCCATAACGGCGTTTAGAACGATACGTCTCGCAGCCGCTTCCTCTAGGATAGGATTTTTGCAGTGGACATGATCGAAGAAGTTATCCAAGAGCGCTTTCGTAGCCTGGGTATCCAGATCTGCAATATCGGCCAAAGAACTACATCCTGTGGAGTAAGACGGTGACGGCAAGGGAGGGTCGTTCTGGAGGGTCGCATGGGCTGACATGTCGCGAGAGAGAACGGACCAGAGGAGAAGGCTCTCCATTTTTTCCGGAAGGATACTTCTCAGCGGTATGTCGTTTTGGGGAGAACACTGTGTTTCACCTAGATCCCTGGTCTGGCTATGAGTTTGCCCGCTGTTAACCGCTGCATCCTGCTCGGCAGCGTCATGGCGCGTCTCCCGAAGTATTCTTTCCAAATCATCAAGACGTTCAAGAATCTTGAGGCTAGCGGAGTCAAACGATGACAGGTCAACCGGGGACTGTATGCAGTTCGCCCCGACGCTGAGACAATATGAACAAGAGGGTTTCAGGCCATCGCATTTGGTCTTGCGCGCTCGACACACTTGACAAGCTGTGTTGGCCCTTTTTCGCGGGTAAAAGGCAGTACCGCGTGGCGCTGGTCTTTTCCCCGGGCGTCGTTCCGGTTCTTGATCTTGATCTTGATAGTGATCTGCTGATGATTGCGGAGTCATTTTACGTTATTGTGTCGTCCGTTGGTGTTATCAAAGGAAGGGAAAGAAAGCATAGAGTGGAGTTATGATCGGGGAGTGTCGCTCCTTATACCTCGAGATCCATCACACCACTTTTGGAGGCCGAAGTGGAGAATTCATCGGGGAATGTCGCTCGTAAGAACCAGACTAGGCCAAGCTCAAATCTTTCGCATCCCCCCACGATCCCCGCGATTCTGGTATAGACGATTTCCCCAGAATCCCCAGACCGGCCTAGACCGAGCTAGTCAAGCTTTGCGAAATATTGGTCGCATGATTTCTCAACTTATGGTACAAGCTCTTGCATAGTTAGTCTTTGTATAACTCTAAGACACCAAGATGATGCAGCAAAGTGTATCTATATATAGGTCTCGGCAGTGAACATCCCAATCTTTTCTGGGTCTTCTCATCATTAATCATTTTCCTCTTTCAGTTGTCGGCCTGATCACAGTCATGGAGGCTTCCCAAAAACACCCTGTCGCCAAACCTGATCTTGAACTCGAGGCCAAAGTCTCTGGTACCGAGTTCGTCGACGATAAATCGCAAGCCGTCAACGCGGATCGTCAGGCCGAGCACGACCTCACTCTCAAACAATGTTTTCGTCAGCATCCTGCTGTAGTTTGGTGGTGTTTCTACTGGTCGATTGCGGCGATTGGATGGTAAGAGCCGATTATAGTATTGCCTTACAACAACACAATTGCTAATCTTTATAGGGGATTTGACGCACAGATAAACGGCGCCATGATCTCGGTTGCCTCATTCCGTCGAGACTTTGGGTACGATGCTTCACTACTCGGTTTGGGCCTCCATCTAACGCGATAACAGATACGTCGAAAATGGTGAAGCGATTCTCCCCGCCGATTGGCAAACGGCCTTCAATACTATCAGTTCTGTTGGTGGTTTCTTCGGCGGTTTCATGTGTTCGTGGATTTGCGACAAGGTTGGCCGAAAGAATTCCCTTGCTATGGCATTAGTGCTTGCCGCTGGTGGTACTATCGGAGAGTGCATGTCAAACAACAACGTTGCCTTCCTCATGTCCAAACTCATACTCGGCCTTGCACTGGGCTTCTTTCTCACTCTTGCACCTCTAGCAACCTCGGAGATCTCCCCTGTTGTGCTGCGTGGTATAGCCACAGCAGGTGTCAACCTCGGCATTGCCATCGGTCAATTGGTTTCCAACAGCGTTATTAAGGCTTTTGGGGAACGCACCGATCATTGGGCATGGCGCGGCGCTTTGGCGACTCAAGGCATCTTTATCGTCATCTTGGCTGCTGGACTACCCTTCGCCCCCGAGACACCATGGTATCTTGCTCGTAGGGGCAAGATTAATGAGGCAAGGAAGTCTATTATAAAACTCTACGGGCCATCGGCAGACATTGACGCCAAGCTGGCCACCATTCAGAACACCATCGCCGAGGAGCAAGCAGCAACAGCTGAAGCACCGTCTTTAATCCAGTGCTTCAAGGGAACTGACCTCATTCGAACTATGATCAGCATGGGCGTTTTCGTCTGCCAACACTTTGTCGGCATCATCTTCGTGCTGGGCTACTCGACGTACTTCTTCCAACTCGCAGGCCTTGAGGATTCTCGGAGCTTTGACCTCGGCGTTGGAGTCACAGCTTGTGGTGTTCTTGGAAACATCTGCAGTTGGTTTGTCGTTAACTCCTTTGGTCGTCGCAAGATCTTCCTCTCTGGCATGGGAGCTCTTACCGTTCTTTTATTCCTCATTGGTATCATGGATGTCGTGCCTACCGCTGCTGCCAAATGGGTTCAAGCAGCTTGCACCGTTATCTACGCTTACGTCTACTTCGCCACCGTTGGAGCCATGGCCTTTGCAGTTTTAGGTGAGACGGCTTCTCTGGCTCTCAAGGCTAACACGATGGCACTGGCAACTGCCACGCAATCTGTTATGGGCTGCGCTATGAACTTTGCTATCCCTTACATGGTGAATCCAGATGAGGCGAACCTCAAGGGCAAGGTTGGCTTCGTGTTCGGCGGACTTGGTCTGCTTGCCTCTATTTGGAGCTGGGTTTATATTCCTGAGCTAAAGGGTCGACGATACGATGAGATTGACTATATGTTCCACAACAAGGTCACTCCTCGTAAGATGGGCACCTATGTGCTGTAAGGTCGGCCACTGCAATCGTGGTACTGTGGGTGGTGCCTGCAATACTTTGTACTTTAAATGATATGTAGCCTGCATTGAAAGATGAATATTTCTCTGTTCAATCATTGACCTCCCCATAATATCGGGAGCTAACACGGAAGTTAATGGCACATTGAAAAAAATGCTTTTCACTGCCCTTATTGATCTGATTCAGATAGATTTAACATCGGATTGGGAAAGCCTCGAGTATCAGTGGGGCGAATAATGTATCTACCACATCAACATTCCAGCGAGGCCCGTCCCCGAAGCAAACTGAGCTATCATAGAACTTGCACAGAAGATCACCCAACAAGCTACGAATAGCCGAATTTCCTTTTCCACAGGCAATTTCTCTCAGCTCTCTCAGTCCACGATCGCCAACTGCGCACTCGATCCGTTTCTCGATGTTAATACATGAAAGCCACTGGTTTGGATCTTTACCTGTAGATCGATAGTCGTCTTCCACCAATTTACACAATACTAGACCTAAGTCATCTTCAGAAGCTACTGCATGCTCTTGGCAAATAGATCCAGTCTGTTTGTATTCTATTCTTGCCTTTGCCATAGTCTGAATAAATGTTGGCTTGATGTTCTGGGTTGCTGCAGAATGACCAAGACTTGTTCTCACGATGGCTCTGGGGTCATGATTCGCGCAACCACATTGGCTATGCTCCATAACGGACCAGAATAGAAGACCCGCGAAAGAATCTGCACCTGAACCAAGATAAGGAAGGATATCTTGGGGTGGTAGTGAGGCCCTCAGGTAGTGAAGGGGATCTAACCACATGCCGCAGTCCAGACGATATTGTGCAGTAGGAGGAAGTTCCATAGCCAAAGGTATGCACCAACGCGGGTCCGGGAAATCACTGGTCCTATGTCGTTGGAGGACTGGAGCAGGCTCATCCACTGAAAGTTCCATTGTGGGTAAAGCTTCGTCCTTTGACAGTGTTGCAGGGAAGCTAAGCCCCGCCTCGTTGGCCAAGTCCCGCAGGACACTGAGCATGTCAGGGCTTTCTTCACCACGAGCTGCATTCAACAGTTTCTGAATGCCCTTTTTGAGACGAGAGTTCTGGTCTGTCAATGCCTGGACAGATTGTGCCTGACGCTTACGGAATGCTGCTTGTGAGCGTCGCCCTCGCTCCCGGCGGCGCTTCAAGAAAATTAGTACATGAGCTGAAAGATGGTTGGGTAACACCTACAGACAGGTCATCATCTATTTGAGCCGCGACCATTGTTTCTGAAGTGGTTATGTGATTGTATCTGCCCAGTTCCGTGGCCGGCTGGTCTGATAGGGACCGTAAGCAGAACGTCCATTGGATTTGTCATCTGGAACCTGGTCCATGTGGGACTAGCTTGGCTTTAATTCATCCGCGTCACGTAACCGCGGAAGAGCAGTAAGCCGTCCCTGACAGACCTCTCACAAACCTCATTGCCTGGTTACGTGACATCGGAGTACATGTTTGTTCCAGGATACTAACTGACAGTTGTGAAGAATATGTGGGGATGGTCAGGCTGCGTATATATAAAGAAGAGATTTGTAGCAAAAGTTTTAAATAAGAATGAGAACCATTCAAACTAAAGCCTTCTCCATAAAGAGTAATTGTTTCGGTTTTCAACTTCTTTAAAATGGTC
Source organism: Fusarium chlamydosporum (assembly GCA_014898915.1). Classification (NCBI taxonomy): domain Eukaryota; kingdom Fungi; phylum Ascomycota; class Sordariomycetes; order Hypocreales; family Nectriaceae; genus Fusarium; species Fusarium chlamydosporum. The sequence continues at coordinate 310,146 of JAAVUD010000117.1, forward strand.
AAGATTGCTATCGCTGGAGCCTCAAGTGGTATGTCTCGCCCTATCTCATTACTCTCTCAATTCCTAATTGTTCACAGAACTCGCCCGGGAGATCCTTGACAAGCTTGTCGCTACTGAAAAACATGAGATCAAAGCCCTTGTACGAAAGGTGAATAAGTCCGCGTATTATGACATCCGTGAGTTTAACTAAAGCAACCAAGGACCCCTCGGAGTTCCCTCAACTTAAAGGTGTTGAATGGGTCCAAACGGATTATTCAGATAAGAAGGAGTTGGTCGACATACTTCGAGGAGTGAACACAGTTCTCTGCTTTTTCGCTGTACACCTCGATCCTGGCTCTGAGAACCAGAAACGTCTCATTGATGCGGCTGTTGAGGCGAGTGTAAAAAGATTTGCCCCGTCTGAATGGGGAACGTCAGTAACTCTAGAGAATTCGAATAACTTGATACTGACAAGTATTAGGGGTGTCAAATTAGCCGATTCACTCGACATAATGTCGTGGTATAGTGGCAAGGTCGAAGTTGCCAAGTACTTGGAGAATCTCAACTCGGAGAAAAAGGTAGCCAAACAGACAAATCCATTATTGCTTAGGTATGAGAGAAGTTGATCTTATTTTCAGGTTCTCGAATATTGTCGATTCCAGCCTGGTGGATTCATGGATTATTTCTGCTACCCACACAAAACGTCAAAATATCTCAGCACCACAGCCGTCACCATAGATTTTGAAAAGCGGAAGGCACTGATGGCTGAAGGTACACTGGATGATGAGATCGTGTACACTTGCGTTGAGGATATTGCCAATGTGGTCACTCTGGCTGTAGACTACGAAGGCGAATGGCCAGCTGTGGGAGGTATCTGTGGTGATCGAGTGACCAACCGTCAACTACTGGAAGTTGGAGAGAGGGTTAGAGGTAAGCACCCATACATATCGGATGATTATCAATGATGCTGTGACTAACATGAGAAGGACAACCTTTCGCCATCGAGTGGCTGAAAATGGAGGATCTCGAAGCTGGCCAGCTGAAGACAGATAACTACCCTCGCATCACGCTGCCTTCGGTTCCCCAGGACCAAGTCGAGGCGTTTTCTAAGATGGTGATTATTGGCATTTTAATCGCCTATCACCGAGGTGTCTCCAACGTCTCTGAAGAATGGAACAAGCTTTTTCCGGACTACAAGTTCACTAAGGTAGAGCGACTATTGAGAAGGGTTTGGTAAGCAGCGGCAAGTTCTTTCACTAAACACCATGCTAGAACTGTTCAAGGCAGTACTGTTAATAAGAAATTGAGAGATGAAACACGTGGTCACTTTTATGTATGGACTTAAGGAGAGTGGTGTATTTATGTACTAGCTGCTGTGCTGAATATGTAAAGCATGCGTGTTGAAGGCTGCAATGAAGTTAATGAAAGGCATGAGATACGATATGTATCTGAAGAAGAGAAGAAGAGATCTCGGTAGGCCTTGGGTGATAGTCATGTCCAAATTGTCAAGAGTGCCATAGATCACCGCCCCTGGCTCGAAGACTCATTGAGTACCCCAATTTAACCCTGACACTCAACCATGTAGTCACCATTGCTATCATCAAGCGGGTTCCAGACATCGCCATCCGTACCGCTAGGCTCAAAGGTACCCTGGTAATGATCCCACTTAGGAACCCAGTAAATCTGACCGTTCTTTCCAGAGCCGCACTCGACGCTGATCTGCGTGGACTCGGAGTTGGAAACCTCGTGAGTACTTTCAAAGCTAGTGCTCACACCAGCTTCGAAGACTTCGAAAAACCCACCGCTGAGCTCAAAAGATGCACCAACGGAAACGCTGTTGGCTTCGCCAGCGGTGACCGTGTAGGAGCTTCCACTGGGGAGACTCGGGCCAACCTTCTCGCGGAATCCTGGCCGTTCGATGCGGTGGCTTAGGACGTTAAGGGTGAAGCTCTGCGGTGAACATCAGTAACGTTCCGAAGGGACTTGATGGCTTATTGACTTACGTTGTCACCGTCGACCTGTCGTCGTTGTTTGGTTGGTGGGTTGTACAGGGGATCGTTGGTCATTCGTACAGTATACAGCCCGTCAGAGCTTTTGGCATAGCCGCCGGATTGACTCGGAATAATGCAAAACTTTTTGATGGTGTCGAAATAAGGCGTAAGATCAGAGCGACTAATGGTAGGCCTGTTGTTGGGATCGTTCCAGGCAATCCCAATGTCACAGTTCAAAGCATGATGGTCATCGAAGATCTCCACTCCACCACTGGCATCTAAAGAAATAATCAGTATTCAGCGGCGAGTAATTGGTTTCTATTAGTCATACCGGGCTCATACGTGTCAGCGAGAAGCGCGATCAAACTATCACCTATTGAATGTCAGCATATCAATTGATACCAGTTAGTCGTGTGGATATACAGTCATTCAAGTTCGGGCCCTGATCGCCGAAGCACTCCGCGACGTTTTGGCGCCTGCTAAGAGCAGCACCCTTTGCGATAGCAGCAAAGATAGCCGAAGAAAGTACAGTGGACAGCTTCATGGTTGATTGTGGAGTATTTGTTGCTTGAGATGATTCTGTTGAGATCGATTGTGAGTGTGGAGGTGCCTGTTTTAATTCTTCTCAAGTCGTGGAGGACTTTGCCCTTAAATACCTTTCTGTTCATAGCAATGCATCGGAGACCCCCGATTAAACAGTTCTTAGTTCTCTCATCTCTCGACATGAAGTCTTGTAGATCGTCGATCTCGTACTCTGCTTCACGATCAATCCAGGTTGTGAGGATTTCTGTAATTGTCATCGGGATCTACGCGATATGGTACATGGTGTTGTAGGACTCCTTATGACGTGCCTGTCATCGGGATCTACGGCGCACATCAAACGATTCTCGAGGGCTTCTTGGATTGGTCAATTTGTCCCACTTCGGTTGCTTTCCCGGCTGCTCTCGTGCTTGGTTCCTGTTCTGGACGCAACAATTTACTAAGCTTAACCTTAAGTTTGTTCCGTGGTATTAGAGGGAATACTGAGGACATATCTGAAACTTAGGTTTACTGCATGGAGATAAGCTGTTCAAAGCTTCCAAACCTTCAGGTGTGTACATTGCAAAGTCAAAAAGAAAGATAGAAAGTGCTTGGGCTTGGAAAAATACGATCCATCGAGCCCACTACGATCTGTACCAGAACAGCAGCTGATCAGTCAGATCAGGATAATGTCTCTCATAATCCTTTACATAGTCACATCGCATATAGCTAAAGGCGTTGGTGCGACCCGAAGTACTTTTCGCCTATAGTCGTTAGGCTCAGGAATTTGTAATTTATCCTCAAACTGACACATCGTCGCCCTGCCCCAATATTTTTCAACTCAGCTGTGCTTATTTCCACTACTAACTGCTTAAAGACCTTCCAAGTCAGGCAATGCCAAGCAGGCTCGAACGACTTGTCAGCTTGAGCATGTAAAGAGTGGGCCAGAGCTGACCTCTTCCTGCGAATGATCGGCGTCTCTAGGTATCATGAATACGGCTCGCCAAGCCCGACTCGGCTGAGAAGGCCAACCTGATGCTCCAAACGGAGAAGGTGAGTAATCACTTATAGTCTTGGCTGGTAGCCTCCGTAAAACTTGTGCACAACGTCAACAGATATCACATCCAATGTCACACTTGGGCTTCGATACTGTAAAATGATGTAACTTCGGGGACCTCCTTTCGAGATTCTTCCTATGATCCAATTAAAGAGGTTCTGCCTCAGGTTGCAACCAAAACACCCTCAGTTCCTTTTTCTCCTGATCGAAAGGACCATGATCTAATACTTAAACAATAGTAAGCATAGCTTATCACAACTTAAAGTATCAATAATGTCCTAGCTCAAGCTTCTCTATTTATTTACTAAATACCTTCCCGCTTCCTTGACCTTGCAGTCTTCCCTCTTCCTATCATTAATAAAGAAATCCTCAAATGCCGCAAAGCCCTCTAAGATGCTCATCAATAAGCAACTACAGTCTGCTCTTCCTATGATCCTTAGGTTCAAGCTCTAGGTAGTCCAAGGTCTGTCTTTCTAAGACCAGATCTTGTCCAATGGAGGAAAGTCCCAGTCCTGACGGTAATAAGCACTCGTGGTTGGCTTTGAGGATAGAGTATGTCGTACTTTGTATCCCGTCCTATCATATACATCATCCCATTCTTTCGTCGCATCCAAATCATTCTCAAGTGACAATCGATCCAGTTCAGAAAAGGATTAGGGCGCTTCAAGTACGTTCACCATCTCAAGCCATGGAGTTTCAAAAAGCCACTGGTCCTTAAGATGTTGGCAGTCCTTGTAAGTTTCCCATTTCGTGTGCAGCAGCCAATCAAATAAATCCGTGTCTCGATATCCAATCGATTATCTAACATTTGACCATGGCTTAACCCAGAAGAGACTACAGAGACGAGGAACGAATATCCATAGGTCGAGCTCAAGATAGACCAATCTTGTACCTGGGTCCTAATTGTAATTACTCAATGTCTAGGCAAAGAGTAAGGTGCTCCAGACGAAGCAAGTCTCTGAGGGCGAAACCTGAAAGGCCAAGCTGGTAGAGGTTTTCTCCCCCGCAAGTAGGGATTGTAGCGGCTCTCGATCCGGAGGTAAGTGAGCGGATCTTTCTAGCCATCTAACACGTCTTGTAGGGTGCTGTTATATTTGGCGGGATCCATTGTCTCGGGATTTGTTAAAAGCCGAGTCGCTCGAGTCGTTCAGGCCAAGCGATCAAAACAGGGAGCAGATTCAGGTGCAATCTTTTACCAATTAGAAAACCAGTAAAAGGTGCGGTTCTTGCGAGCTTCTTCCAACGGCGAAATGCCATTTGCTGTTCGACGTAGTGAGGTAAGGCCAAGATACCCGAGACGTCTGAACGTCGCCACCACGGTCAGAGTACCACTCGCGATCGAGGGCAATCGATATGCTAATAGTTTCCAGGGCCGAGTCTGATCCAAGAGTCGAGACTAATTCGAACACAGGTGTATAGTTGACGTGTCCAGTGATTCGAAGGGTGGTTAGATTTCGCATAGACGAAAGTGCTGCCGTGAAATCGGGCGCAGTACTTAAATTGTCTCCACGAAATTGGAACTATGAGCCAACTAGATAAATCGCCAAATAAGGGGGCGGTTATAAATCTGACATTGTCTTGGGCCCTATATACCTTCGTTGTCAGGATCGTTGTCAAGGCTGAGAGGTGCCATCTTGTCGACTGTTTTATAGTTAAAGCATATATATCTGCACTGATATCGGGTTTCTGGCCTCAGCTCAAGCAGATTATGGAGCCCCTCCACGCAATCCCTAAGCCTTTCGGCCTCCTTTACTTGCCAGGTCGAATTGAAGTACTCATGAGACATAGTATACCTGCCAGAGACCTTTGATCATGTTCTGTACTAACAAGATACTTTGGAAACCCAATGGTGTGCAAATATGGTGGAAGCGGCGGGGAACTAGGCAGAGGGTGTATGTTGTCTGGTACTCCTTTTCCATCAACAGTTTGCATATTCAGTTGTTGGGGTGTATACCGGCCGGGGTCACGCCAGGGTCAAATTTTCTGGGCGGTGTCGAGTTCAAAGTAGCAGCGACTGAACAAACCTTGACGAAGATCTCATTCGGCAGATCTTGGATGTTGAGCGGGGCGTCATTGCGCAGCTGACAGGGGCTTATGGACGATTGTTGACAGTCTTGATAGCCGTCTCCATCCGTAGGAGCATCTATTCCGGACTAATACATGGTCAAGAAAGCAGCCCAAAACCTAGATGTCAGGACCGATTACCAGCAGCGCAACTTGAAGAAGGTGGTATACTATTGCAATGTACTTATGAGGGGTGGAAGAGGTATGTACAGAGTACAATAGAGAGCTGGGTGAAGAACCAAAAAAAGCAATGTTTTTGAAGTGCGCAGCGTTATCCATAGCCTAATTGGGCTTTCTTTCCTAATTCAGAAGCTACATCAGTTACTGTGGAGATTTAACTTCATCTTTAAGATTAAAGATAAACATTCATGTCTTCCAAATGAGAGCAACGTCGATATCAAAACGTCATTTTTCCATCACGCAGAAAGTGGAATTGTTCAAATCAATCTAAAATAATAGTGCCTTCGAAAGCCTCGCACTAACTTTAACTAAACTGGCAGATCAAGTAGACTATGCGGGGCAACACCTTGTTGTTTGTTGTTCAAGCCTCCACAATGCAAACTATTGATTTCTTCCAGCTGGCTTTCCAATGCCGTTCCAGTCTAGAGGACGGATGACGTCTCGGGCGTCCCCAAAGGTGAGTACACCATGTCAGACTGACAGAATACTGAGCACCTATATCATTTTTCAGGTGTGAATGAAATGGCATAAAGTCTTGGGCTGTTCCACTCTTCAGCTCCTTGTTATGCGGCTCTTTTCGCCTTACCAACATCCTCACATTCGCTCAACCATCGGTACTCTTTTTCCAAAATGTTTATTTCTACGCTCGCTGTAACTGTTGGCCTTCTTTGTACCGATGTCGTACTGGCGCGTCCAATTAAAGGAATTGAAAGAGCTGTGATTCAGGATGAGTATGACTTTATTATTGCAGGAGGTAATTTAACCAGCTTCAAATGTTCCGGTCCTCATACTGACCCAATATATAGGCGGAACTGCAGGTCTCGTGGTGGCCAACAGATTGACTGAATCCGGCAAATTCAACGTCCTTGTCCTTGAAGCTGGTCCGGACCCCAATGTTGCCGCGGCTTACAAGCCTTTGGGTGGCAATTCTCTAGTACTAGGTAATTTACTGGGCGGATGCCATTAAAACCTTGCTAATATGTGATAGGTTCACATGTCGACTGGAGGTTCGAAACAACACCACAGCAAGGCCTTGATGGGAGAATCCTTCCCTACCATCGTAAATCCAACTTCATCCTGTCAAGACAAACATCATAAGCTAACTGTATCAGGTGGAATGGGCCTTGGAGGGAGTAGCATGATTAATGGATTTTACTACGGACGTGGTACATCAACAGTCTATGATTTATGGGAGGAAAGAGGAAACCCTGGTTGGTCATGGGATGATGTGTATCCTCTGTTCGTCAAGGTAAGTCTAAAGTAGCACTGGTCAAAGTGATGACTAACAATCAAGGGCACGCACTTTAATCCTCAGAACGAATCCAAGGGTTTTGACAGCACTTACAAAACCTACAACAGCACAGCCTACAGTGACGGGCCTGTTGAGATAGCGTACCAGGGCTACGTCCCAGATACTAGCATCGCTTTCATGAACGCCTGTGAAGCAGCCAACATCCCCATTGTTCAAGAACAAAACATGGGAAATAGCACCGGAGTGAAACAAGGAACTGCAACACTTGACAAGCACCTTTTGCGCAGTTCAAGCTATGATGCATACCTGAAGAAGGCTATTGATAGGAAGAACCTTGATGTTCTTTACTATGCACCTGTGCAAGAGCTTCTATCCAACACTAATGGCGAGAAACCCAAAGTTACAGGAGTTCGGTTCATCGACCATCCGACAGGGAGAATGCATCATGTGCATGCTTCCAAGGAGGTTATAGTGTCTATGGGCGCTTTTCAGTCACCCCAGCTCCTCATGGTTTCGGTTCGTAAACCAAACTTCATATTTGTTAATTTTCTAACCTTTATCGCAGGGATTTGGTCCCTCCTCTGAGCTGGACAAATTTGCCATCGAGCCTGTTGTCATCAACGAGAACATTGGCCGAAAGTAAGTTTCATTCGCAACTCCTCAACTTATATGAATCTGACAAATCTCTTTCCAGTATGAGAGACCATAGCGTCTTCAGCATCATGGCGCGGGTGGGTGATGACATCCAGTTTTCGACTCAACAATTATCGTCGAACTCTACCATGCTAGAAGCAGCTCAAGAGGTCAGGAACCACTATAAGCCCAAATAGGGATTATGCTAAGTCTTCAGTAGGAATTTTACAGCAACGGCACTGGTCCATATACGGCCCCAACTGGTATCACTAACGGCTTCCAAAGACTCTCCGAACAGGAGCTGTTTCAAATTGGTGCAGGGGCAGTAGTAGAAGCTGGCCTTGGGGACCAGTCTCACGTCGAGTACCTTTTTGAATCATCATGGTATCCGTCCGGACCGACGCCTTACTACAAGCCACTGTCCAATGAATCGTACATCTCGTTGACGGCGAGCAGTATGGTTGCCTTGTCACGAGGCAATGTTTCTCTCAAAGACAGCACGATGATGACGGCTCCTGAAATCAACCCAAATGTGAGTCTGGCACGACCCATGGTGGATATGATTCTGACTCGCAATACAGTATTACACCCATGACTCAGATCGAGCTATGGCCATCAGAAGTTTTTATTATCTTCGAAAGATCCTAGCTCATCCCGCACTCTCAAAGTACACATACGGTGCTAACAATGGCGAGGTCAGCCCTGGCCCAGCCATACAAGATGGAGATGACGATGCAATCTTCGAGTACGTCAAGTCCAATACGATTCCCAATTGGCACGCGTCTGGTACAAACCAGATGCTTCCCGAGGCTGATGGTGGAGTTGTGGATCCACGTCTCAGGGTGTATGGTGTTGATGGTCTTCGGGTTATTGACTGCAGTATCATTCCTGTTCTGCCGGATGTTAATATTGTTGGATCCGTTTTTATGATTGGTGAGAAGGGAGCTAATATGATTCGCGAGGATTGGGGTGATTCTGGCATTTAGAGTGTTAATTTGTTGCTTTTTGGGATCTCGTATATAGTCGCACTGTTTTCAATGTGATCAGCGACCGGATATGAGTTGATGACATCGTGTAATCTGGGTAGTTCAATTTTCTGTATTTTGGTGATGAATGGTCAATCGCTCGCAACTCATAAATTATTCCTGGACATATTCGACGTTTGTAGCCACGTTGCCCTTGGTAGCCCTAGAGTATGGGCAGACCTCTTTCGCCTTCTCAACCACCTTTTCCAAATCTTCCTTCTTAAGACCCTTGACCTTGATCTTCATATCCACACGTAGGCTCATGTCGAGCGCCTTCATATCTCCCACCAGATGCACTGTCGTGTCAACCACGCTATCCTCGACGTTGGTAGGCATTGTGATGCCCATTTGCGCGGCGCAAGCGTTCATGGCAGATTGGAAACAAGCTCCGTAACCCGCAGCGAAGAGTTCTTCAGGGTTCGTCTTTCCCCTGTCACCGGGGCCGCCCAGAGCCTTGGCCATAGTGAGCTCGACATTGAGGTTCTCTCCTTCGATACGGCCCTTGCGAGCGCCAATTGCCTTTGCGTGGGCAGAGTAGAGTGTAGGTGCGGATTCTGTGTTGAGAAAGCGGCGGGCAGTTGTATTGATGGTGGGCGCTGTGCGCAGGGCTGCGCGGCGGAAGACAGATTGGGAAGCGCGGAGAGCAGACATTTTGAATTTTGTCAAAAGGATGTTTCTTGGTGTTGAATTGGTGATGTTGTCAAAGATTCAGTACAATTGGAGATTTTTGAATGTCCTCATATATGAAGCTACTGCCAAAGTCGAGTACGTCACCATGAGCCTGAGACTTAGTGTTGCTATACCAACTATAAACCACATTCGTGCCTGTGACGTCTTTGACATGGGATTCTTACTGTGGAGACCAATTGACTTTGAAGGTTTCATTACTAATATTCGCAATCAACCTTATTCTCGCTATTACCACAACTATCGTAACTATGCTTGCGAGCCGTACACTAGTCTAACTGTCGTCTATAATCAAACCTTTTGCTGACAAGCCTCTAATCCGTACCGATAGTCTGGATTATATCTGGGGCAGTTCAGACTCCAGACCAAATTCCCACTAACCTGGTAAGACATGGCTTCCATGTATTGCTGGATCTTCTCTGGCACAAACCCTCTCTGCTGTTTGTATTCGTCGATCTGTCTCATGAAGTCTCTCTCATACTTCTGTATAGTCTCTTTGATGACAGCTTTTGCGGAAGGTATATCCAGGTTCTGGAGGCGCATCACAATGGCAACCGAGTTGATAAGAGTCGAGGTTTCTGCCTCTTCGATTTCCCTATCGGAAGAGAAATAGTCGTTTGTCAACGCCAAAGCAGCGAAGCACGGTCGGATAATACGACCAAGCTCAGCATCTTCTTCTGGCGTGAGTGTCATACCCATCCCGAAAAGCATAATTGCCTCGACAAATCTGTACTTGATATTAGTTGAGCCTTCAAGCGAAAGTAGTGGGTTCATACGGTGCTCCGGTGTCAATCATGCGAAACTCCAAGTAGTCCTCAATAGACTGAAAGTCGACACGCTTGTCCCGCATTGTTGTAGCAATCATCTCCTTCCACACCTTTGCTATTCTTTTAGCACAGATTTCGTCTGTTTGCAGGAGTCGTCCCATGATCTTTGCATGTATCTGGCGTATACCCGCTTTGGCTTGCTTTGCAGACTCCTGTGCTCAGAATTAGTATTAAAAGTTCTCCCTAGTCTCATATAAACTTACCGGAGATGTATCCTCCGCCTCAAGAACAGAATCATGAAGAAATGCGTCTTTTTTGTTAGCAAAGAAAATTAGATCTGGCTTGCCTCGACTTACACTCAAGCACATATGCTACAAGTTCCAAGCGGTCAGGCCTGCACAGTGGTAGAACTACCGCAGAGAAGTTCCCGTTGATATGGTTGCAGCCTCCGAATTCGTTGACAGGTCCAACGTACTTGATCCAATCAGACCTTGCTTGATGGCATCCAGCATCAGCTAGATCTTCGAATTTATGTCGTCGTAGTTTATAATCAGCGCAAAGACCTTGGGTATCAAAGCGGGAAATATCCACAAGCTCTGAGGTTCTGCTGTAAGGATCCATATTGTATAACGATATTCACTAGGCTATGTAGTAAAGAACCAGCAAACACCAAGATCCAGGAACATCTGTGCTTTTTATCCTAAAAATCTATATACTCTAAAGATGCACCACTTTTATCAACTCAGTTCTTTCAGTATCAGTTTCTGTCACGACTTCGTCACTCATCTTCGCATTAGACGAACTTTTAATGTCTCAAGGAATGCAGATCGGAACAAATGTCAATAGTCTGCATATATGTCTTAACTATGTGGAGGTTAGTGGGACGATAGCCTCCGTGCGCAAAAGATAGTGAGTTGAACAAGCCAGATGAGTCTTTAGGAAAGAAATCAATGATTAGTTTGTGACGTCAAATTTATCTAGAATTTGTTTTGAGCAGAAGCATTTCGGCCAAAATGTTCCGTGTCTTGCAAAAGAACAGCTGTTATCAACTCATCAATCCATCGTGACCTCAAGCTGAGTAGATCCAACATATAATGTACCCAATCACGACTTATCAGAATTTGATCTGACCCGCAATACAGTCCCTCAGCGGCCTGTCAATCATTACAATCCCAGAAATTGCTCCAAGGACCGACTAAGTAACCTCCCTAACCCAGAAAGTAAAGGAACTGCTTTTACTAAAATTCCTTGCTTCCCGTCTGCCGAATCCTAGTGCTTTTGAGCCGAGTACGCGTGATCCAGTAACAATATCTGACGAGCCGTAACCCCGTCATCGTCACTTCATAAACAGGTACGTGGTTTTATTACGTTCAAGCCTAGGACAATGCTGATACCTGAGGTCAAATAGATAAAGCTCCCGATACCATTTTTGTTTCCGCGCAAGTCTGGTGGTTGTCGCTTATCGTTCCGGGCCTCCACCCTGCCACCATCATGACTACCGAAAACGAGGCCGAAGTGCCTACTGTGACAATTCCCACGGTGTCTGAACAAGAGTCATTTGAAGGGCTTTTGCAGATCTGTGAAGAAAAAGGTCATCTTCAGCGCCCTCCAGGATTGCAAGAAGGCGATGTGCCAGACGGCATCAATGACCATGCTACCTTCATGTAAAGACTCTTTGTTATTTATTTGATTGTTTTTGAAACTTGACTGACTGGTCATCAGGAGGTTTCTCCAAGGACGCGGGTTTGATCCACAAGGTGCTCTCAACCAATATGAAGAGGCCATAGTTATTCGCAATAACACGGACGCGACGCGAGCTTACGACACAATTTCTGTTGGCGATTTTGAAGAAACGCGAAGAATGGTAAATTCTCGAGGAAAAAGGTGAATTTTTGTCATCACTAATACTCTATAGTATCCTACCTGGTCCGGCCGCAGAGACAAACGCGGTCTACCTATTTGCCTATTTGATATCGGACAACTAAGCTCCGAAGCTATGTCTAAATACAACGCCAACCAGACCTCCACGACGAGGAACCAACATACCGTGGTCTTCCACGATTATATGACGCGTTTTGTTTTACCGCTTTGCGCGTCAATGCCAGACTGCAAAGCGCAAAGTCCTTCAGTTGTCAGCACCGTGTACATTGTCAATGCGGCTAGTTTTGGCTTGAGGCAAGCGTGGTCGTTGAAAGGTTATGCGCAAGATATTAGCCAGCTGCTAGCCATGTGCTACCCAGAGATGGTTGATCGTTGTTATGTGAGTAGTTTCAACCTCTCAAAGAGCGTGTATTGACGCGATTGTTCAGGTGTTGAACGCGCCGACATATTTTGGAAAGATTTGGAGCATCCTTTCCAAGTTTGTTGATCCGAGGACAGCTTCCAAACTTATCATAGTATCGTCTGGTAACGAGTCGTTGTCGACTTTGACGCGTTTGATAGACGTGGAAAATATACCAATCGAGTATGGAGGAAAGTTTGTATATAAGCCTGGGATGACGCCGAAGCTCGATGAAGGACTTCTGAAGCACATGCAATGGGCTTTGCCTGGTGACAGTTTACCTGAAGGGCCCATCAAGTGGGTTCAGGATTCCAACAAAGGGCGGGTGGCATTGGCTACAGGTTTCTCAGATGGGGTCAGAAGGAACGACATTATTGCAACTTTAATCAACTAGGGGACAAATGATAGAAGAAACCAGTTGGATATTTTGACCTGGCTTTGGAACTTTAAGAGATTTTTTCTAACTATGCATAATCTGGATAGTGAATAGTCATTCCAACGCACGAAATAAGGGAATGACACAATGGCTTTATTCGTATGTCTGTCTTTAAGGTCTGGAAAATAGTTACACGAAACCGTACTTGTCACATATCCATCAATCTAGTTCACTCGCTTAGTCTGACGCGAACGCAATTATGGACGTGAGGCAGCATTGAACAGTCATTATTTTAAAGCACGTTCAGGCATTTATTATAAGCTCGCGGGCTTCTCGATGGTCAAAAGATTGGCATTTAACATGCAACTCGGACAAAGGTACCGGGTAGGCATATCGCAAGCTTATTTCTAAGATTAACGGCACTAAATCAATCAACAGCGATCTGTGAGACTTGGCAAAAGTCGTAACGTCTTGAGTCTGGGGATAGAAGGTTTAAAACTGGAGAAAGGATTGATTGATGATGCGGTTTTACCTTGGCGCGAACACTGACTCGTTGCTAAATCGCGATCAAGTCGGAACAAAACTGTGCTCTGACAGCCACCTGTGTTCGTATTTGACAAAGAAATCCAGCTACCTGGAAACTAGTAATTAGTTGAATTGACGATCCAATCCAATAGATGTATCGCGTTCGACTTGACCGCTTCGGCATTGCTCTGAGTCCAAACCTGAAGTTCTCTGCTGGGACTGGACTCGACTCGACATGATCGCGATTGATCTCCACTAGTCCAACGGATCGATACCGCTATTGCCGATCTATAGCCCAACTTCTGTGGAGCGAATGGTCTAAAACTCTGTTTTCAATCGGTTTTTTGAATGCCATAAACTGAAAAATATGTATCCGGCCCATACCTACTCTAAAGTGGACCATGGCCCACGGGTGACGGCATTTTAGCTCCCTTGGCTTGCGTCACGAAGCCAAGAACCATTAAATCATGTAAAATCAAGGCAGAGTCTGGTTGATTTATTTTTTTACATTTATCTATGTACTAGATTATAATACTCTAAAGTAGCCTTATGCGCGTGGATACAACACTGCAACCTTATACCAGGAGACGTCAAAATGTCTCCAACTGACAATGGCTCCGAGAACCACCACCATGAAGACGCGACCGACGATCAAAATGGCTACGCGAGAAACATGAATGGCCAACATGTCGATATCGAGAGGGGAGCTGAGAAGCGCGACAAGGCTTTCCCCGGCGATCAACAGGCACCGCTCCGCCTTAAAGATCGCGTCGTGAGGGTAACCTGGGGTTGGTTCCCTTGCACAATGTCAACAGGTGGACTGGCCAATCTATTGGGTGAACAGCCGTACACATTTACCGGATTGCAAACCATTGGCAAAGTCGTTTATATCCTCAACCTCGTACTTTTTGTCACATTCACAACTTTGATCATCGCGCGCTTCTGCATGAAACCTCGAGCCTTGGCGACAAGTCTGCATCACCCGTCCGAATCTTTTTTCTTTGGTTCATTCTGGGTTTCAATTGCTCTGATCCTCAATGGCGCACAAGCTTATGGAGGACCTGCGACGGGACCCTGGTTCACTACAGCGATGAGGATAATTTTCTGGATATACTACGCTTGCGAAATGGTTGTCGCAGTGACTCAATATCACATTATTTTCGAGACTGAGAGACTGGACATATCTGAAGCTCTGCCTGCTTGGATCCTTCCCGCTTATCCTTTCCTGGTTACCGGCATTCTGGCAGCAAAGATTGCAGGCAGTCAGCCTCAGTGGAGCGCAGTTCAGATCATTGTTGCTGGTCTCATGGGACAAGGTCTTGGATGGATGCTTGCGCTTTTCATTTACGCTGTCTATTTGTCGCGTCTGATTCAGCATCAATTGCCGGCTGCGTCTAAGAGGCCCGGTATGTTTATTGCTGTTGGACCTACAGGTAAGTCACTTTCCGCAGCACTACTTGGCTAATGCTAACAAACGTAGCTTTCACGTGTGCTGGAATTATTTCACTAGGCACACAGGCCAAATCCGCTCTGCCAGCGGACTTTCTTGGTAATTTGAGCGTCCCAATTGGTGATCTCTGGTACGGAATCTCTGTCCCTGTTGGCCTCTTCATCTGGCTTGTGGCGATCTGGTTTTCAGCACTGTCTTTACTGTCAGTTCTGCGAGGTATCCGAGACATGGAATTCAGTCTGACATGGTGGGCTCTTATCTTCCCCAACGTTGGTCTTGCTCTTGCGACTATCAACGTGGGAAAGAATCTGTCTTCACGGGGAATCCAAATCTTCGGCTCTGCTTTGACTGTTGTTCTTGTTGCCTTGTGGTTTGTTTGTGCGGCTGCTCATATTAGAGCTATAATTAAGAGAGATTTACTTGCTGTTGGAAAGGATATGGATGTCGAGCATGTCAATAAGCAACATGACAAGAAAAAGGCAAGGCATGAGTCAAAGTCGCAGTAATATTATATAGGACGAAATCGTAATGAGGAATGTATTTGTGTTCACTTCAAACCAATTATCTGAATACTTCGTAATTATGTACACTTTCATCTCGCTATCCACACACTGCATATGCAAAATTCCACTCTGGGCCTTGTGCCTGTTGGTCATAGGCTAAACTAAGTTTTAAACAGGCAACATATACACTGCTTTGGATATAATATGTAAGCCTGCTGGTGGATTGTTCGACTGATGATATGTACGTGAATGCTTCTTCATTCGCAAAATATCTGCTGATATGATAGCACCGGCCTGGAACGGACGATACCAGTGTCCGATAACAGACTTTCGACTGTGAAACCCCCAATAAGGATCCAAGCGCGCTAACAATTGTTTCGTTAAATTGTTTGTTATAAATTCGTTGGTCGATTGCCGTCAAAGCTCGTTCGGTGTGGCCACCAATTGAGCCTGCTTAGCATTGTTGTCGCAGCCACAAGCTTTTCAACATGGCTTGCACGTTGCGCTCCAGCAGCCATCAATCTATGACAATGCAGAGTGGCTGACAGCCAACAGCCAGCGAGGAAAGCGCTCCGCTACATTAAGCGTAGCAAATCAATCAGAACTTCACATTTTATGACAATGGGATGACACGGACACAGTGAAGTCTCCTATAGCGAGTTCAAAGCCGATAGGCACGAGATGAACAATACTTCATGCCAATGGAGAAACATTGACTAACTCAAGTCCCGCTTGACATATAACCCTTTCCGTCCTCGACTTCGACTCTTTAACTCCTTCGACTCTTTAACTCCTTCGACTCTTTAACTCCTTCAACACCAATAAACGACGTCCTGCTCATCTATGCATTCAATACCATGACGGCCACACTTTTTGCCCAAATTACTCCAACATTCCAACGATGGGTTGATAAGATTCTCAACCACCCGCGAGGTGGGTATCTTTTGATTGGCCTGGCACTTCCCTTCGCTGCGGTACTCGTAACGGTTGTGAGATTCTTGACCTTGAGCCAGACGCCAAAGGTTCCAATTCTACTCCAGGATGAGATTGGGAATGCAAGAAAGCGCGCTCTTGAGTATTGCTTCAACCCTCGCGCCGTTATGGCAAAAGGATATGCACAGGTAAGGAGGATCCCTGCGATCTGACTGCACTCTGACAATTTAGTTCAAAAATGAAGTCTTTGGACTTGACACACAAGATGGTAAGGGCGATACCTGGCGTGTATGACTGAGACTAATATCCCGTAGGGGTTAAGCTTGTCATACCTCCAGACTTCCTAGACACATTGAAGAGCCACCCCGCGTTGAGTTTCAAAGCCTCAATTGACAACGTCCGTGATTCTCCCCGATTAAAAATGATGTTTCCAGACTGACTTTCTTAGGACATGCAAATTGACTACACATACTTTGGTGGCCCACCCGAGTATGTTATTCATGCTATCAAAGCTAACCTCTCTGGATCACTGCGTAAGCAACTGCTTAGGATCATTTGCACCTCGAAACTTCGTGACTGATCTTGCTAGCGGTCTTCACACCCTTACTGCACAGGATGGTACGGAAGAATATGCCAAAGGTACTTGGAATTTATAAAGGTGAGTGTGTTTATCCAAAAGTAATCAACTGTTTACTGAGAAACCTTAGATTGGACTCCTGTTAAAGTACACGACAGAATACTACGTCTTGTAGCAACAAACAATGCCCGAGTGTTCCAAGGAACAGCCGCCAGCCTTGACGAAGAATGGCTCTCAGCATCCACCGGATACGTATTGGCTTGCTTCGATTGCATAAGGGCTCTGAAGCAGTGGCACCCTTGGTTGAGACCTTTCGTCTACAGGTTCATCCCAGAGCGTGCGGCCATCAAAGAGCAATGGGCCAAGGGCCGCAAGCGAGTGATGGCATCGATGAGGGAACGGCAAAGAAAGGGAGGTAATATTGAGGACCCTCCGACAATGTTGGATCATCTAAGCAATGGACGAAATGAGCCATTGGCCAACGATATTGAGATGCAGCTACTGCATCAAATGACTCTGATTGCGGTCGGTACCGTGACAACCTTCTCGTCTACGACACAAGCTATCTACGACCTTGCTTCCCATCCGGAGTATATACCCATCCTGCGACAGGAGGTTGAGTCTGTGCCCCGAGATGAGCATGGGAACTTCAACCGGGATTCAACCTCGGCAATGGAGAAGCTTGATAGCTTCCTTAAAGAGAGCCAGCGATTCAACTCACCCGACTTAAGTATGTATAGCACCAAAATTTGGATTAGCTTTCTAACAATGCCCAGCTACTTTCCAGCGAGCGGCGATCGCAGACATGACCTTACCGGATGGCACATTCGTTCCCAAAGGCACCAAGCTCGAGATCAATACTTGTTCAATCCACGCAGACAAAGACTTGTACGAGAACCCAAGTGAATTTAACGGCCTTCGCTTTTACAGGATGCGTCAAGGTCCTGGCCAAGAAAATAAGTATAAATATTCTAGCGTGGGAAGGGAAGATCTCTCTTGGGGGTTTGGGCGACATGCATGCCCAGGCAGGTATCTCAGCGCTGTCAACATCAAGTTAATCCTTGCGGAGCTTCTGATGAACTATGATATCAAGTTACGTGATGGGAAAAGTCGCCCACCGAATATCGAATTTGAGGTTCTTGTGAGTGCTCAACCCAGCTTTTGGAATATCAGGCTTCGGTGCTAACCTTTATAGTGCTCCCCAGATCCCAACTTTGAGATAATGCTGAAGAACAGGGAGGATTAGGCGGCGACTTTAGCAGATAGTCGGTCTAGGATTTGTATGTAGTTTGACGACGGGTGTATGGTGCTTCTTGTAGTGGTGTATTGGGAATTCTGTAAGATTCAATTTATATTCATCCGTCTTGAACTCTTGCAGCGTTGTAAGTCCCATGATTTGCATCAACCTTTGATTGATCATAACAACTGCTACAGAGCCACTAGAATACAGTCACCAGAACAGACCCGTCCTTCAGGTAAACTACCACTGGACTGTGCCGAATGAAGCCGACCTGAAAGATAGCATTGCCACAGGTACCGTCTGCCCATGAGTACAGTGTTTCACCGGATTGATAGTTGATGATCTTGACAGATCCTCCAGTGGTGCCAGCGATAATATGGCCCGCCTGGACCCTTATTGTACTGATAGCTTGACCATCGGAGCTTGCTAGTTCACGGGGAGTAGTATCGATCGGAGATAAAGCCCATGACCTAACAGAGCCGTCTGCGCCGCCTGATATCAGAGTATCGCCAACCAGACGTAGATGTGATACGTTTTTACCGTTACTTCCGTAGCCCACGAACACAGCCGTACATGTCCTAACAGCATCAAGTTAGAGAAGGTATTGTCGAATGAGGTGAAGCCGATACCTACCCAGTCTCTGGGTCCCATATGCGGATATCACCATCAGTGCTGCTAGTGGCAACCCTCTTCCCGTCGTATGCGACGCCGTGAACATGACTGCGATGGCCTTGAAGAATGTGTACACACTCTCCCGTCTTAGTCCATATTCGGGCGTTAGCATCGTAGCTGCCGGATACAATCACGTCGCCATGAACTTGGACGTTTCGAACCTCGGCAGTATGACCGCAAAGAACGCTGCGAGACCTAAGTTGTCCGCCGGACTCCAGAGCCCAGAGTCGAATAGTACCGTCTCGAGAACCGGACACGACGGTCCCTTCAAGAATAGCCAAGCAACGTACAGCTGAATCGTGCGCTTGAAGCGTGTTCAAAACAGCTCTGATACTATTCTTTAGTCACCTCTTGCATATGGTTTACATGATCGTTCTTACCGGGTCTCCATGTTGAGAACGTGGATTTCGCCATTCGAGCTTCCAAAGATAACGCTACTGTCCAAACATGCAAGACTCCAGACGTCTTTCACTTGCGCTAGCACCTCGACGGACCCCCCTAGTAGGTCGACTCGATAGAGACATCCACTTGCAGAGGCGACCAACAGAAAGTCATCTCCAATATGCAGCGCAGTGACAACAACGCGTGCCTCAGACAATTTTGTTGTGAAGGGTACTTCCCTTAGTGAAATCCGGCTGCCTTCCATAATATTGGAACTTCTGTTGCGAGAGGTTGATGAAGCGCAAAAGAGGCAGGGATGAATACGAACTGATGTTACTGGTATTAGGAGTATTTGGCGCCCTTGGCATGCCTGTAATAATTCTTCTACTTGGAAGAGCTTAGAATGGCCTTAAATAACTCGAAATTATATGGAATGACATCACACAAATCCGCAGACTCCTCGTTTCGATATGTTGAGGATTGATTGACGGAGCAGTTTCTCCGCACACAACATTGGGGGCCGCTGGCTAGGGTAAATAGGCAGAATTGAACTGGGTTCGCGGTTCCGAATCATCATATCATTGGGATACAAAATCAGACAATTCGAAAACGTTCACACGCTGTCATGCATAGTCAAATGACTCAAGAGAGGTGGGAAAGCAAAGTTGCCAAGGTAAGCTCTTGATTCATCGGATAGAATCTAACAAGGGTGTAGATGCTAATACAACACGATGGTCTGAGCTAGTTTATGTCAGATCATTCCTTGAATGATTCGGTAGGAGGAGAATTGTGTATATAAGGCCTTATCGTTCCGTCTGGATTGAAAAGTATTTAGTATCAACAACAAAATCTCCAGTTTTGTTCCAGCAAGCCTAACAGCAAGGTAAGCATGGAAATGTAAACCCGATATAACGAACCTTCGAACACGATGTTAACTTGGGAAGATCGCTTCAAGAAGGGACAAGAGGTCCTTACACAGTCAGCAAACATGAGGTTCTCTGCCGCAACATTTATCATGGCCTTGAGCAGCGCTCTGTTCATCACCAGCGCCGTTGCTCAGGAAATCAACTGCGCTGATGGCGCTAGCGAGGAGGCGTGCGAGGAAAATTGCTCTTGCGTTTGCTGGGGCGATATTATGCACTGCACCGGAGATGGCAATACATGCCCCCCAGGTGTCCTGCAGAATTGCGAGATTTTCTGTAGCTGCGCCAACAACAAGAAGGCACCTGTTCTCGAGGGAGATGTGTAAGTCGTTTATACGACTGAGGGGGTACAGGTCTTAGAATGCAAGGGCTACAGGCCGTGGCCATGAAGGAAGCCATCAAAGTAATAACTTTATCGAAAACCCTATTGCCTCCACTTACAACTACGATTAAGGTTAATTTTCGCTTTCTGTAACCCCGCCTTGAATATTGCCCTCAAGTACCTTCTGAGAATAACATTGGCTGTGAGCTGCCGCGGAAGGTTACATGGAAGTGTTTGTTTTCCGCTGATAGGACCATGTGGCATTAACCTGGTACAGAGTGCATGGGAGCCACGGCTAGGGGGGCCATAAACCACTTCGTAGGGTTAAAAAGTTACCTAAGCGATCTTCATGACCATAATCCATTTTTACTCGACCTCATGCAGTTGGTTGCTAGTAGTATTCATGAACCTTGCATACCTTCTTCGGATTTCCCTTCCCGCAACTCTTGTTGAGTTACCCGGCAAGAGGTGACGTACGTATGACCTTTGATGCGTATTCGAATCAGTCTCTTTGGCTGTCAACTAATGTTGTCTTTGAATCACGTTCATCCATGAAAGAGTTTCTCGAGCTGCCATGATCGATACACTCGTGGACAAGGTAATAGTCTTTCGGTGACGATCTAAATGAGAAACGGCCAGATTGATGTCATTATCTCCTGCTAACGATTGCTATCTTCGACTAACTTACAGAGACCCGTCTGGCCACTGATACTCTGGCCATGGAAACTCGGGGTCATATCTCTGCTGCAGTAAAAGACTTCCGGGAGGAAACTCCACCTTGGTCCCATCATCGTTCTCAATTGTCTCTGCCTCATTGGGAATTGCCCAGGAACTGTTCAGCCCGATGGTCCGAGCGACGTCCTCCTTTAGCCTCACTACACTGGTGGGACGGGGCGAGTAATTGTTGAGGAGTTCTTCATCGGTGCTCTCTTCGTACTCCCCCGGCTCGGCGGTGACGTACGCATCCTGGTACTTTTGTTGTTCAACAAAGTCCATTCCGCCGCAAGTATCCAGTTCCGGCTGATGGAAGTCATTTGTGAGAGGAAACTCCACGCCACAATTCTCAAGGTCTTCTCCAACACTCATATTGGCGATAATGTAGTTCACTACAGCTAAAGCGAAGGCCTCAGTCTGAATCAAGATCTTGAAGACGACTTCAGTACTCTCCGCCTCCCCATTTTCCACCTGTTCTTCGTCGGCAAACTGGTCAATGTACCATATTGCGCCTCTTTCTTTTGCTTCGTCATCGATGAGCGCAAACGCTAGTTCTCGGCCAGCTTTGTTCTCTTGGGCACGGATGTATTGATGTGACTTTCCCCAATAGTCCTCAGGTGCGCGAACAATCTTCAGCTCAAGAAGGGGAGAGAATCTGGAACATGCTCCCAGTTCGAAGGATGACTTGAGGGCTTGGAGTTCGGCATCTGTGAGGTTCGTAACAAGATATGCCGTGAGGCAATCTCCTGGGATTGGAGGAGGAAGGAAAACCATTTTGGATATAGTAAAAGCTTGAGTGAATTGAAAAGCGAATAACAATTAGTTGCAACCTAGTGGGAATTTATAAAGATATCGAGCAGTAAGGTGACTGACTAATGGTTGAATCCTTCAGCTTTAGGCACCAGCACCTACAGAGTACCTGATCTCCTTGGATTGAGTTAACCAATGGGAAGCTTCCCGGCGTTTAATTTAATACGACTTTATTTGACGATCTTCCAGCAGAACGTGCTAAACGTCACACACACTGAAGAACAAATGCTGTTTCAGATCTAAGGAAAATGATAGATAGTAGTTAATGGGATGATCCGCATTGCCACTCTCGTCGTACTTTTGTTTCCCGCTTCAGGATGGGGACAACTGCAGGATGACATGCCAAGTCACCTTGAATCAATATCTCCTTGGAAATATATCACCATTGGCTAGCAACACCGATAAGAAGAGGGAAAAAACTATAACGAAGACCGGGAAACAAAAAACAAATGTCAAGATTGGGATTCGAACCCAAGAATCTTTCGATACTGCAGAATTCCCAGGTGACTAGGTAAGATTGGATCTTGAATGCAGCGCCTTAGACCACTCGGCCATCTTGACAAACACTTTTTGGTTCTTTGAGAAACCGAAGATAGCAACGTTGAGTACGATATGCTGCACATTGAATTGAACCACTTAATCCCGCTGTAAAGAGACGTATGAAGTAAAATCGCGCAACTAATTACATAAAATTAAAGTAAGAACTTTTGTTTATCAGGCTAAGAGCGGAATCTTCCGCACCATTCCCTTTATTCAACCCGGAATTGGTCGCTAAGATACGCCATCCCAGACTAGTAACTTTATCAATCAGTAGATCAAGGATCTTATCAATCAGCTGGGTTGATCGTGAACCTTGTCGTTCCGTTAGACTACTTCTAGAGGAACAGACCACATCGTTTCTTTGCCGATTAGCCGTTGTGCTCCATTCTACTGGCAATGGCGGCGGGTCTGATTCACTCAAAAGGTAAGGTTAAAGGCTAAATAAGAGTCTGCACAAAAGGATTTTCTAGGATTTCGGTACGTGATCGTTCGGTTCACGGCAATCTCTGCCAAGAGTCAAGTGCCGCTAGACACAAGACATTGCCTCTCTACCAGAGAAACATCATCAAAGTGTTCAAGACTCGTGACATGGAAACTATTCATATTCGTTTGGTCCTGCCGAATAATGAAACAGGGATAGTTCTAGATACCCTGTCATTAATCATCCCATGAAAGACAGGACACCGTTCAGTTCCGGTCGACATCCGCCCTTGGGAAGGTGCAGGGAAGATGACCGAACAGATGAGCCACTCACCCTTTGCACGCAGGTTCTCTTCAACTAGACCAATCGTTAGTCTCCAAATCGAACCATTGGACCTTGCAACGGATCTAGAATTTCGCCACGGCTTTGATGGATCTTGTCGAGCGGCTTTTCTTTCTCTTGTGCTTGAGGAAAAGACATGTGCCCGCCGAGAGATAACTAAGTATAAAGCCCTTGCCATGAGGTGAATGCCAGTTTGTATTTCTACTTGAATTGTATCGTTGTCCCCTCGACTCTACTGGAATTATCAGGGAGACTTCCATTACAGACACCATGTGGCCTCCCATCAGGCTGCCCGCAGCATCCCTGCTGTCTTTGTCCTTTCTGCCCATCTTGGCATCAGCTACTGAGCTTCTGCAAGGGTATGGCAGGAATGACTATGAGCTTCCATGTGCTCAAGCCTGTACATGGGCCATGCCCACTAGTCTCAACTGCCCCGAATACGCCAAGATGTCCGCTGAAGAGCGTGCAGCTGCCTACCCATCAGCAGCATGTATGGGCAACGACACTGCATACTTGACATCCATCGCTTGGTGCATTGACTCCTACTGTCCGAAAGATACCAAGCCATACACGATTGAGACATTTTGGGGAACAAAGATGATCTACCAAGCTGAGAGCATTAGATATTCTTATACTCAGGCCTTGGCTCAAGTAGACATGAAAAAGATCCCTCAACCGCTCTCTCCGGACGAAACAGTCCTTAACAGAACTATCTCCATCGACGATGCAACATATCAAAGTTATCTCAATTCCGTCAAAGGATATGTAGCTATTGGCAAGAACGAGTCCATGTATTCGTAAGTTCAATATTTCCCCCAGCCATGGAAGACTGTATCTAATCACCAAAAGTCTCCTCGTCTTCCTCTCTTGTGTCGTAATACCCATTGGCTTCTCTTTGTTCCGCCTCCTACCCGTGCCCACAACTATTCGAAGCAAGTTCTATGCCTATATCATTGACCCTCCGGCTTGTGGTAGGCGACATAGTGTGCCGACCCTTGAGCTCGGAATAGTACCTACTCGCGGCCAGGCTCTTTTCATTCTTTATATCATCGCTATCAATATTATGGCTACACTGGATGGCTACCCTCGCTTTACGCCCAATGCTTACTTTCCTGTCCATCGGGACGAGCTGATGCGACATATTGGTAACCGTGCTGGTGTCATTGCGTTTGCAAACATCCCAATTATTATACTTTATGCAGGGCGTAATAGTTTACTTTTACGTCTGACGAACTGGTCCTACTCAACC
Source organism: Fusarium chlamydosporum (assembly GCA_014898915.1). NCBI lineage: Eukaryota > Fungi > Ascomycota > Sordariomycetes > Hypocreales > Nectriaceae > Fusarium > Fusarium chlamydosporum. The sequence continues at coordinate 334,559 of JAAVUD010000117.1, forward strand.
TTTATTCTCCTTCACCGATGGGTGGCGATGGTCTGTGTTGTTCAAGTCATCCTTCATTCCCTCATGTGGCTAGAGATAATGGTTGAGTCCCATTCACACTCTGTGGTCGTCACGTACCCTTATTGGCAATGGGGCATTGTGGCAACGCTCGTCTTCTCTATGCTGCTACCATTCTCAATACTCCCCTTCCGCCGCGCCTTTTATGAGGTATTCCTCATTGTGCATATATGCTTTGCTATTGTTGCCTTGGTCGGATCTTGGTACCATATTTGGTATCTATTCGAATACACCAGTGGTTTTGAGATTTGGCTTATCATAGCAATAGCTCTCTGGGGGTACGAAAGACTTTTGCGCGTGATTCGTATTTTGAGGTATGGCATCAAGAAGGCCTATATCACAAGCATCGATGAAAAGTACTTGCGAGTTGATATTCCGAATATTGATGCGCATGGCCATTGCTTCGTCTATTTCCCCACTCTGTCCTGGCGAATATGGGAGAATCATCCTTTTTCCATAGTCAATTGCAGCGAGGGCCAACTCAACAAAGATACTCTGCTCTCTAGTTCGAGCTCCCGAGTCGAGAGTAGCACCGAGGACAAAGTCATAGCAACTAATCCTTCGTTCTCTAAGGAGGTTGGAGGAGTGGCAGTCAACAGCTCCAATACACCAGCACAAGATAAAAAAGTACAACCGGGCATTACGCTGTTTGTGTCTATTGAGCGGGGTATCACCTCCAGACTTCCTAGGAAAGCCAACACTGGAACTGCTATTCCGATACTGATCGAATGCTCCTACGGCCACGAGGACTCGTCCCGTTTTGTGCCAACGACCCAATACCCGAACACCCTTGCTATCGCTGGTGGCGTAGGCGCGACTGCAGTGTTACCCGCTCTCCAAGGCTCCTTGTCTATGTTCGCGAGACCACTTGGCACAAGCAAGCTGTACTGGGGAGTTAGAAACCGTGGTCTCGTAGACGCAGTCAAGGGCATGATTGTTAGCGAGGACAATTGCGCAGCTGAACAAGGTGATGGTAGGCCCTCCAATTGGGGCCATTTTGAGGCGCACGTAACTATTGGATCACGGATGGATATAAAGCAAGTATTGGCGAAAGAGCTAGAAAATGCCGTGGGTGGCACAACAGTTATTGTTTGCGGTCCGCAACAGATGTGCGACGATGCTCGCTATGTGTGTGCTGGCCTCGCACGACATGGAGCCGGAATCCGATATGTTGAGGAGTCCTTTTCTTGGTGAACAGGCTAGATCTTAACGAAGAATTCACCATGCATGCGCCATCTACAGAATAAAGCTGATCCAGCTATCTAAGCGCAGTTCGACTTGAATCGTCTGGTCAGTCTTAGGATTTGCCCCGCTCTGGCATGCAATATACAAAGTTGGTTACATGCAATGCACCTCGTGCTCATGCCCTGATTAGATCACTTACCGGAAGTCAAAGACTAGAGGACAGAATAAGCATGCGCCTGGGCAGGCGATGGGTAGTATTCAGGATGTACTGAGGCGCAGAGTAACGCGGCACCAAGACCCTACACATAAGTGCTTACGAGTTTAACCGCTAAGAGGATGGTGTCAACTCTTGGATACATACCAAGTCCAAATGTCGTGTAACATCTTTATCAATTGGATATGCTGAACCACGACATTGCATTTGGGGGCTGTTTGCCAAGATACAATTGAGTGAATTGATTTATGGGAACTGCAGATCCGCAACTTCCCTTTCTGGTCTTACGTAGCGCTTGCTGAAAATATGGAATAATTAAGGGTATAACCAGCCATCGCGCCTTCCATGTGACGAAATGATAAAGCCGTATTAACGTACCTGTTTATCCAACGCTGTATACGAAGTTACTAATCTTCTCGACCTGCAACATGATCAATGATAGTGGTACCGAACATGTCAATCACAACTGCTATGATAACACCAACGGCACGCAGACCAATGGTGATAGCCTGCATATCAATGAGGCTTCAACCAGCGCTGATCCTTCCGACTCACCTGCCGCGGAGCCCATCGCCATTTGCGGTATGTCAGTCCGTCTCCCAGGTGGAATACATACACCTCAGGACCTATGGCAATTTCTTGTGTCCAAAGACGATGCTCGAGGTCCAGTACCTGAGTCAAGGTATAATGCCTCTTCGTATTATTCAGAGACCATGAAGCCCGGTACTGTCAAGACGCAGTATGGCTACTTCCTCGATGAAAGCATCGACATCGCTAGTGTCGACACCTCATTCTTCACCATGCGTAAGGCTGAAGTCGAACGTGCTGATCCGCAACAGCGCCAGATGTTGGAAGTAGCTCGAGAGTGCCTCGAAGATGCAGGGGAGTTTGACTGGAAAGGTAGACCCATTGGCTGCTTTATGGGCAGCTTTGGTGAGGATTGGGTCGAGATGTTTGCCAAAGAGGCTCAGCAGTATGGTCTTTACCGAGTTATGGGCTACGGTGATTTCATGCTGTCTAATCGAGTCTCGTATGAGCTAGATCTCATGGGTCCCAGGTAAGTAATGCTGAATGATCCGCCAAATGGTTCATGTGATAACGAGAGGTCAGCCAGGTAGTCCGAACTGGATGCTCAGCAGCTCTTGTTGCCCTTCACGAAGCATGTCTGGCACTGTCTCGTGGAGACTGCGACGGTGCCATAGTTGGTGGCGCTAATCTGATCATGGCGCCTGGAATGACCGCCGCAATGACTGAGCAGGGTGTTCTCTCGCCCGACGGTTCATGCAAAACCTTCTCTGCTGATGCCAACGGCTACGCGCGAGGCGAGGCCATTTCAGCAATCTTTGTGAAGCCTCTTCGTGATGCCATCCGAGATGGTAATCCAATTCGAGCAGTCATCCGCTCCACAGCTTCGAATAGCGACGGACGAGGTACGGCTGGTGGTATACAAGTGCCCAATGACATCGCTCAAGAGACTTTGATAAGAAGGGCATACAAGACTGCCGGTATCTCCGACTACTCCCAAACAGCATTTGTCGAGTGCCATGGAACAGGGACAGCAATTGGAGACCCTATCGAAACAAAGGCAGTTGGCCGTGTATTTGGTCCCTCTGGAGGTGTGCTTATTGGATCAGTCAAGCCCAATCTAGGCCACTCTGAGGGCGCTTCAGGCCTAACGTCATTAATCAAAGCCGTTTTGGCCTTGGAAAATCGCACGATTCCACCAAACATTAAATTCAACAACCCGAACCCGGATATCCCCTGGTCCTCTTGCAGCCTGTCCGTCCCGACAGAGCCCACAGCCTGGCCCGCATCCAAGCGTGAGCGTATCAGCGTCAATTCTTTCGGTATCGGTGGTACCAACGCTCATGTCATTCTTGATTCTGCCCGTAGCTTCAATTTGACTGCGCCGAACAACTGCGCTACCACGTCACCACAATTGTTGGTATTCTCCGCCAATGGAGCGGACTCACTGCGACAGATGATCGCCAACTATGAAGCTTTTATCGAAAGATATCCGGAAAAGGTCAATGATCTTGCCTTCACCTTGGGTCACAAACGCGAACATTTACCACACAGAGCGTTTGCTGTGGCCAGCCCTCTTGGATCTCTCACAGTTTCACCACTTTCCAAGTCTGGAAATAAACCCAACATCGTCATGGTCTTCACTGGACAGGGCGCGCAATGGCCTCAAATGGGTAGTGCGCTGATACATAGTCCCGGTTTTCCCTCCTTCAGACAGACCATCAAGTCCCTGGATGCCCATCTCCAGTCTCTACAAGACGCCCCGACGTGGAGTATTGAGGAGGAGCTTCAAAAGCCTCCAAAGACCAGCAAGTTGGGCGCAGCCGAACTGTCCCAACCGCTTTGCACAGCGGTGCAGATCGCCATTGTGGATACCCTGGCAGCTATCGGAGTCCACCCTGAAGGTGTGGTAGGCCATTCTAGCGGCGAGGTCGCTGGGGCCTATGCCGCTGGGGCCATTACAGCTAACGAAGCTATTACCATTGCCTTCTATCGTGGCCTTGTTACCAAGCTTCAGACCAAGCCTGGCTCCATGGCTGCTATTGGAATGGGTGCTGACGAGGTTGGAGGATATTTACAGATGGGAGTTGTCATCGCATGCGAAAACTCTCCGAAGAGTGTCACCGTTGCTGGTGATACTGAAGCAGTAGATTCAATGGTCAGAGGAATCAAGGAGTCGAGGCCTGATGTCATGGCGCGACTCTTACAAGTCGATATGGCATATCATTCCCATCACATGAAGGAGATCGGTGGCAATTACTATAGTCTTATGAAGGACAAAATTGCACCCAAGAAGCCTAATAAGCTCTTCTTCAGCAGTGTCACTGGCGAGCAACTTACCGAAGCACCCGAATTCAGTCCGCAATATTGGCAAGCCAACATGGAGTCAACAGTTCGTTTCAGCTCTGCCGTTTCAGCCATCATCAGCCAAGCAAGTATCAAGAACTTTATTTTCTTAGAAGTCGGGCCCCATTCAGCACTTGCCGGCCCTCTACGACAAATCCAGGCCCAGCATTCCACTTCATCACCCTACGTATCTGTCCTCACTCGTCATCAAAACGACCTAGAATGCTTCTTAGCATGCTCAGGAACACTTTATACCCTCAACGCACGCATTGACCTGACCAGGGTCATTCCTCACGGTACCGTTTTACCTGATCTGCCGAGATATCCATGGAACCACTCTGAACGTCATTGGTACGAGTCAAGATTGACTAAAGAATGGCGGCATCGCGAATACGAGTATCATGATCTTCTAGGCATTCGAGTCCCGGAGAGTACTGACGCCAATATCCTTTTCCGCAACCTGTTCCACCTTGATAACGCGCCTTGGATTCGCGACCACCTGGTTGAGGAGGATATCATATTCCCTTTCGCTGGTTACGTTGGCATGATTGGTGAAGCTATACGGCAATTGACTCACGTTGATGAGGGCTTCAAATTGCACCGTGTCAAGGTTAACACAGCCTTGGTCTTGAATGAGGACAAGCCTGTTGAAATTATGACTACCTTTCGTCGCAAACGCCTGACAGACTCTCTTGACAGTGACTGGTGGGAGTTTACTATCGCATCGCACAATGGAACATCGTGGACAAAGCATTGTTCTGGTGAAGCAACGTCACTTAATGAGAGGTTGGATGCGGCGGAGGTCCAGCAACCTTTTCTGCGCAAGGTCGACACCGACCGCTGCTATGAGTCTATGACTAGGTCTGGCTTGAGATTCGGCCCCGAGTTCCAGCGACTTGACGAGATTCGAGCAGATACAATCAATCGGAAGGCTCAATCACATTTTGCAGGCAGAAATGGGGATGCTGAAAAATATCATATCCATCCAACGGTCATTGATGCGTCCTTACAGCTTCTTAGTGTCGCTGTATCGAAGGGATTTGCCGATCGATTTGATAAAACCATGGTTCCAACTCATATTGATGATATGGCTGTCTATCGCTCCACAGACATCAATCACTTTCATATCAGATCCAATGCATCTTATACTACGTCAGGATCTGTTCTGGGTGGTAGCCAGATTCTTGATGCCAGCGGCTACATGATCCTACAAAGCTCCGACATCAAGCTGACAATTGTCGGAGAACAAAGGGGGGCGGACCTTGCTGAGCCGACTTCTCTAACGCAATGGGGTCCTCATATCGACTTCCTAGATGCAAAGAATTCGATCAAACCATCAGTTGATCGCAGTGAACACATGACTGATCTTGCATACTTATCTCATCTCTGTATGGTACACAACAAGCGTAGATTCGCCTGTTTGAACACTACAGTTGAGCATATGCACAAGTACCTGGCTTGGGTTAGTGAGCAGATTCGTACGGAGAAGCTAGAGTCCCTAGAGTCTCTGAGTGACGTTGAACTTGAGTCAAAGGTTGACGAACTAATGACAAACCTGAAACAAACATCGGCCCAGGACGCTGCGCATGCTATCGAGAAAGTATTCGTCAACGCCCCCAAGATCTTTACTGGAGAAACGGACCCTCTTGAAGCACTGTTGTCTAATGACACCCTGAATAAACTCTATACCTTTGTGGACCAATGCGATGAATCTCAGCTTTTCACACATCTGACGCATAGCAAGCCTAACCTTCGTGTCCTAGAGATTGGTGCCGGAACAGGTGGAACAACGTCTCAACTTTTGAAATACTTAACCCCAGTCGGAAAGGTGTTGTACTCAAACTACACTTTTACCGACATCTCATCTGGCTTCTTTGCCAATGCCAAGAAGCGCTTCGGGGAGTTTCCCAATATGGAGTATGCGACACTAGATATCAGTCGAGATCCGTCCGAGCAGGGCTTCGTTGGACATGAATACGACCTCATCGTGGCTACTAACGTCATTCATGCAACTCACTCACTTAACAAAAGCTTGAAAAACGTGCGCAAGCTCTTGAGTCGTGATGGCAGGCTCTTACTCCACGAGCTAACCCCAACCTCCAAATGGATCAATTACATCTTCGGTACCTTACCGGGGTGGTGGTATGGGGAGAATGATGGTCGAGTCCATGAGCCGTACATCGGCATCGAGCGTTGGGGTCATGAATTGCAAGCTGCTGGCTTCGAAGCGCCTGATGCGGCCGTCCTCGACTCAGCCGAGCCGTATCAACTGAATGCTATTATACTTTCTAGGCCAGCTGTTAACACTCAGTTGGATTTGAATGTGGAGCTATCAACTATGTCGGATGTCGAGACCAGGCGTCAAGCGACGCTCCGTCGAAGTTTAGAAAATCGAGGCTATATAGTGCATCAAACGCGAATTTTTGACAGGCCGACCCCTACTGGATACGACATAATCGCCCTTTTGGATGAAGAGGCACCCTTTTTTGCAAAGCTTGACAACGAGAAGTTTGACGCTTTCAAATCCTTGATAGGTGACCTCAAAGACTCCCGGCTCCTTTGGGTTACACCTGTGTCGCAAATGCAGTGCTCTGACCCAGATTTTGGACAGGTATTGGGAGTATCTCGAGCCATTCGTTCTGAGATGCTCTTGGAATTTGCCACCTGCGAAGTGGATGACATAGAGCGATCGGCTGATAGAATTTCAGAGGTGTTCGAGAGGTTCCAGGCGAGTAAAGAGGATGAGATTCTGAAGCCCGACTACGAATACGCAATCGTCGATAACACCGTTTACGTTAGCCGTATCTACCCATATTCGGCGCAAGATAATCTTCTCATATCCAGTAACGAAGATCCTATAGCGCTTCGTACCAGCAAGCCAGGTAGGCTTGATGCTTTGCACTGGGAAAGCTACCAAGCGCCTACGCTGGCAGGTGACGAGGTCGAAGTCAAGGTGGAAGCTTCTGGTTTGAATTTCAAGGTGGGTGTGTCTTTATGATTTCACCATTGATGTTTTTCTTTTTTTTTTTTTGACTCGTTTCTAGGACGTATTGTGTGCGATGGGCATTGTCGAAAGCGAAAATGGCTTTGGGCTTGAAGGTGCAGGCATTGTAAACCGGACCGGTCCCAATGTGGAGGGACTGAAGGCTGGAGATCGTGTATTTTTTATCGCTCACGATTCTTTCGCCACTCATGTTGTCATTTCCGAGAATCTTTGCGAAAGAATTCCTGATGATCTCAGCTTCGAAGACGCGGCAACAATGCCTTGTGTTTTCGCCACTTCCTACTATTCCATCTTCAACATGGGAAGTTTGGAGAAGGGACAGGTCAGTTACTCGCAGCTAGCTTCAAGTGTTCTACTAATTTGAATAGTCTATACTGATCCACAGCGCGTGTGGTGGTGTTGGGATTGCCACCATTCAACTGGCTCAGATGGTCGGCGCCAAGATCTACGCCACCGTGAGCAGCGAGGAAAAGATCCAATATCTGGAAGACAACTTTGGGCTGGACCGTTCATGCATCTTCAATTCTCGCAATGACTCCTTCGTCCAGCAGCTCATGCAGAAGACCGAAGGCGAGGGCGTTGACCTGGCGCTCAACTCTCTGTCTGGAGAGCTTTTGCACGCCACCTGGAAATGCATTTCGCAATTCGGGAGAATGGTTGAAATTGGGAAACGAGACCTGCTTGGATCTGGCAAACTCGACATGGGCCCTTTCCTGGATAATCGCACATATGCCTGTGTGGACCTTGATCAGCTGTGTTGCAAGCGAGGAGCCATTGCAAAAGAGTGAGTACGGGTAATCGCGAATAATCTTTATCTAATACTGACTTGGCGTAAAGGCTAATGAGAAATATCGTCGGCTTATACAAAGACGGCCATATACGTCCAATCCGACCAGTCAAAGTCTATCGTCCAGAGGCGATCCTCGAAAGCTTCAGGTACATGCAGCAAGGCGTCCATCTTGGCAAAATTGTTGTCTCTATGGACACAAACTCTGAGTCTGACTTGAAGGTTCAACATCGGAAGCAGCCAGTCAGTCTCGGCGAAACAGGTTCATACCTTCTCGTGGGTGGACTCGGAGGATTGGGGCGGTCTATCTCACGATGGCTCGTCCAGCGAGGCGTTCGTCACCTTATTTACCTTTCTCGTAGTGCGGGGACAAGCGAAAAGCATGTTGACCTACAGCGAGAGCTTGCAAGCCTTGGCTGCAGAGTAGATTTTGTTCAAGGCAGTGTCACGAATATTGGTGACGTGCATAGTGCAGTTGCCCTGGCTAGGGGCTACCTGAAGGGGGTATTGCAAATGTCCATGGTTCTGCGAGATCAAAGTTTCCCCAAAATGACTATCGACGAATGGGACACTGCTGTCAACCCCAAGATTCAAGGCACTTGGAATTTGCACAATGCAACTGTCGCTTCCAAAGCAGACCTGGACTTTTTTATTCTCTTCGGCTCTCTTTCTGGAGTTGTAGGGCAGCCTGGACAGACAAACTATGCGGGTGCAAACACGTTCCTTGACTCTTTTGCCAACTACCGAAAGGGCTTAGGTCTGCCAGGATGCTCTATCGATATCGGAGCAGTCGAAGGCGTTGGATACTTGGCTGAGAACCAGTCAATTATGCAGAAGCTTAAAGTGTCAGGTTTTAACGGCGCTGTGTCGGAACATGAGTTTCTCGACGCACTGGGTGTAGCCATGATGAAGATGCCTCACAACTTCTGTCTTGGTTTTCGCCCCAATATTTCCCTCAGCGATCCTTCCAACCGCTCTTCTTGGAAAAAGGATATTCGTATGGCTGCGTTTCATAACAATGGAGGCGCCGCAGAAGCGTCAACAGGTGCGACAAACGACGATCTCAAATCTTTCATAGCAAAGGCGAAGGAAGATCCATCCATCCTCAAACAGGCAGAGTCATCGCAGTTGCTCGCCCAGGAGATTGGAAAGAAGGTGTTCAGCCTCTTGCTTAAACCTGTGGAGGACTTACAAATTGCCTCCTCTCTATCAGAATTGGGTATGGATTCTTTGGTGGCTATTGAGATTCGGCAATGGTGGAAGACTGTATTCCAATTCGATATCAGTGTACTGGAGATGATGGCAATGAGTAGCCTTGATATGCTGGGTGCGCATGCCGCCAAGGGCTTATTGCAAGTAATTGGAGGGAAATAATCGTACCAGCTCACATGGAGAGTGGTTTCTATATAGAGTCTGTGTTTGTGGTTGACCTAAAGTTTTGAAAGAATAAAGACATTTTACTCCATCGCATACATCGTTTGTCGAACCTTAGGGATTGAATTGTGTTCTTAATGTCGTCATGGCTCTAATCTAGTGAAGTATCGTCCTTGAACAGCAAGGAAACTCGGACATAGTGTAGAACAGCCAAAACTTTCTACACATGGTCCCAACCAAATACTACAGAGATATACGTACAAAGAGTGAATGTATCTTTTTTATTCAAGTATAACTTGATACAGGATCTGTAGCTACCATAACTTGTAGACTTCCTCGCCTAATTGTCCGCCCCATACCCTGGACTTGAAGTGTTTCGGTCGCTCTCCACGGAAATTCTCCATGGGCTTTCAACGCAGAGAACAGGGGTACATGGTGGCACTAAGCCCAACTCGGGTTCAACTTCGCTTCTGAAAAAGTACCGTGCAGTGAAGATCGATTGATCTCTGCTCCAGACCCTGATTCTTCTTTTCTGTAATGCGGGGAAGAATCTCAAGACTGTTCGTGAGTATGGGGTAATGTTCCATTGTGCTTAATCTGGGTGGCATTTGCCGTCTCAACCGCGGAGAGTAAGAAATAGTTGTAATGCAGATCCTTTCTTACATTGAATAAAAGCGAGCATGGCAAAGTATAAATACCAGTCTGTAGCATGAGATAACAACCATCATGCTCATTCATCAGTCACAAAATACAACTCTATCATGGCAACTAAGACACTGGCTACCTGGGCACTGGCCCTTCAATTTGGCAACCTTACCGAACCTGTTGTCGACATGGCTGTGAAAAGCGTCTATAACTGGGCCGGTTGTGCAATTGGAGGATATGCTCTGCCTCCAGCTGGTGTAGCTCTTGAAGCCATGTCGCCTTTCACTGGATCAGATGGAAACTCGACTATCTTCGGTATCGGCGAGCAAGTCGACATTAGAACTGCAGCTCTGATCAACGGAATTGCGTCCCATGCCGACGATTATGACGATACGCATATTGACACCCCAGTGCACCCTTCAGGCCCTGTGGCTTCTGCTTTGTTCGCTTTAGCTGAGTGGATGGGTGGTGTAACTGGTGAAGAATTCCTCGCAGCATTCGTTGCAGGAATCGAGACTGAGTGCAAACTCGGCGTTTCTGTCTTCCCAGAGCACTACAATGTTGGTTGGCGTAAGTTACCTTTCAGCTTAAACGGTAGTCAAAACTAATGCAGGGTAGATATCACGAGTACTACTGGGTCAGTTGGCGCAGCCGTAGCTGCTGGAAAGCTTCTTGGTCTTAACACCAAGCAAATGCAGAGAGCTATCAGTATCGCTTCAGTCCAGGTCATTGGCATGCACGAGTCTTTCGGTACAGACACTAAACCCTTCCACGTTGGAGCTGCCGCTCAAGCTGGACTCACTTCAGCACTTCTTGCAAAGAAAGACTTTGGTGGGTCTCTTGAAGGCCTCGAAGCTAAGAGAGGCTGGGCGCACGTTGTCAGTACCCGTAATAACTTGACCGCGGAGTTCTCAACCTTTGGAGAGGTCTGGGAGACGACCAAGAATACCTTCAAACCTTTCCCTTGCGATCGTATCATCCACGCTGCCATGGATGGGTGGATCCAGATCCACGACCAAGCAAAGAAAAAAGGCCTTGATGTCACCAAGATCGCCAACGTCACTGCCCGTACTGCTCCTCGCGTCCTCTTCTTGACCGATGACAAGACGCCAGAGACTGGCCTCGCTGGCAAGTTCAGCGTTTACCACGCCGCCGCAGTCTCCCTCTTGTACGGTGAAGCCACTCCTACTCAGTTCACCGACGAAGCTGTCCAGAACAAGACAGTCATTGCTTTGCGCGAGAAGGTCCACGTTACCACTGATGAAGATGTTAGCGAGCATGAGGCTTTCGTTGCGGTAGAATTTGAAGACGGTAACAAGTTGGAGGTACATGTTGAGCACTGCATTGGTAGTTATGAGAACCCACTTGACGCCAAGTTCCTGCAGAAGAAGTTCTTGGATCATGTTAGTACTCAGATTGGCGAGAAGAGAGCTAAGAAGGCGTTGAAGGCATTTGTGGGTATCGCCAACTCGACTGATGTGGGACGCATTGCACAGGCATTTGAGAAGTAGGATGCTTAGGGCTCAGGGTGTATGTTCCACGGTAGAGCTGTTGGTGAAAGATAGCTATATGAGAACCAATAAAAGTCAATACACCTTCACCTTTCCTCATGGGATGATAGTAACTCACGTTCAATGCATCTCCTCATTAGATGTCGGTTACAGGATACCGCGTAGGTTCTTAATGGGAAGGAACTTCACTTTAAACATGGAGCAGCAGAGTCAGGAAGGGGTAGTTAGTCATACTCCCCCTTCGCATGGCGCATCATATATAGCTGTCGAGAGTCCTCAATTGCGTCCTATGGGCGAAATTCCAGTCTCCGGCCTCATTTGGTGCTGTGTCGTGATCACATCACTAAAGCTTTTCCATTTGAGGTCAGCATTCCTAACCACACTAGGGCAAAGGAAAAGTAACTCCCGGTGTGACGCAGTACTTTCTTTGGGATCATATGCCTTTGTCGCAATTCTTATCAACCAAAGGTTGCCAAGAATAATTTGGTACAGTATCATCATTACCAGTCTATCTAGGCCCTACTACGGCTATCTATTACCTGGTACCGAAGTACCCGATATAACATCTCGAGACTCATCTAGAGTACGTATCGGAAGTCCTTGTTCTCAAACTCAGTCTGATCTCTCATTCCAGCTTCGTTACTTCTCTCCTTATTGGGAGGTCCGTAAGTCTTGTTTCGGTGTCGGTTGATGAGGAACATGTAAACTAGAGACACAACAGTCAGTATGGAGTATGATTCTTGGCCCATGTCTAACTTACCAAGAAGGCCAAAGTGGCAGCAAAGTTTAATGGCGTAACCAACAAGGAGGCCGATGGTAGCACCGGTGAAATGAGGAGCCTCAGACTTCTTGACGACGAAAGGGCCAGCGAAGTTACCCCAACAGTAAGCGGTACTAGGATAATGTTAGACAGAATCAAGATGCAGATTTGTGACACTTACAAGACCATGGCGCTGGCCAATGAACGGTGAGTGTATCCAGCCATGTTAGACGAGATAGTGGTCAAGGAAACCGTAAAGCCAACTGATTGGGCGTTCACCAGCCAGAAACAGACAAGTCTGCCCCAGGTATTCTCTCGGGGAAGGTAAGCCATGCATGCGGCCGCAACGGTGCAGATCAAGTTGGCGACGGTGGCAGTAATCAAACGGGAGTTAGGTACATTGAGAATGATGGTTCCACCAATGAATAGACCAATAATCTGGACAGCATCGCCAACTGACTTAAGCTGGGTGGTTCGGGTGGTGCTGAAACCCATATCGCGGATGATGATGGTAGAGAAAGAGTTGACAACACCATTGGGAATGGCAGCAGCAAACACTGAGGTGAAGAGCAATAGTGTCTTGGGGTCCAAGAAACCGAGCTTAATCTGGCTCTTATCGAATGCCTTGTTCTTGATACCGGTTTCGTTGGAAGCGACACGCTTGACGGCAATCAGGCGCTCACGATGGTTAAGGAATCTGGCGTTGGAAGGCGAATCGGGGAGGAGGAACCAAATGACAAATGCCCAGAGACATGTGGCACCACCGAGGATGAAGAAGATTAGCTCCCATCGTTCAGGCTTGAGATCGACAGGGAGCTTGGAAACGCCCATAGAGATATACGAGCCAACGATACCACCCCAGCCCAGTGATGAGTACCAGATACATTGGCGAAGTGGAATCTCCCGTCTGGTGTACCAGAAGCCAGTCATGAGAGTCAAGCCTGGAGTGACGGCTGCCTCAAAAATACCCATAATGAATCGAACGGCGAGAGCGCTGGAGTAGTCGCGACTTTGAGTCATGATGATGACCATCAGGCCCCAGAAGAAGATACTGATAGCCATGACCTTCTGAGCGGGAAACCGTCCGATCAACCATCCGCAGGGGTATTGTCCGAAGAAGTAACCAGCGTAAACCACTATAACAATTGTGTTAGTATCCTCAAGTCAGGTAAGAGTGTGTAAAAGATGGACTTACTCGCAGAGAGATAATTGAACTGATTTCCCTTAAGTCCCAAAGCCTCTTGGTAACCGAAGAGGTTTGCATAGTTCAGAGATGTTTTGTCCATAAACTGTAAAGCCTGTGTGATCAAGAACATGGGAAGAATAACAAGGTCGAGCTTCCAACGAAGCCTTTTGGCCTGCGATTATTCTGTCAGTAAGCCAAAACAGATAGGAAGCCCATAGAGGCGTACCTCAGCATCAGAAAACTCAATGTCGCGGGCCTCAAGGTATTCGCTATAACCAACAGCGTTCTCCTGCTGGTCATGATTCATTTCCACATTGTTGCCCTTGAGTTCGGAGTCTTCAACGGCCGTCACGCTAGGAGGTGCCTCGGGTGCAGGCTTTGGCATATCTGACATGGTCGCGACTGGTCTTGTCGAGTATGGAGGCGGGAGAGAGGAAGGTCCGAGTTGAGAGTGGTGAGTTTGAAGACATGGGATCGATGACAGGGGAACAGAGGTCAGTACATAAGAGTTTCTCATTTACCAAGAATGTGTCTTTTGCGGGGGGGCTCCAATTCCGGGGTAGAAAAAACCAGAGCTTTGGCTTTACCCCATGGGGCTGTCGATTCTCCGCACGAGATGCGCCAATTAGCACTTGGCGAGTTGATCCATGTGTAGATGGATTGTCCCCACGGTCATTCTCCGCGGTTGTCAACCGGGAATCAGTGTTGCCACTGGTGACATAACGGATCTAATACTTTAGCTCTGCAATCGATATCAGACGGCTCATATGTTTCCAAGACTATTCCCAAGATTCACGAATAACTTGAGCCAATTCCTACACACAACTTCGGGTCAACTTTCTATCACACCATGGGACAAGCAACCTCAACCGCAACAGAGTCGACAAGCGAGGGCTATCTGGCCAAGCCCAGTGGTGCTTGCTGTCTTAAAGGCACAATTCATGAGGGCGAGTCCAAAGGTACTTGGGAAACAATTGCAGAGGTCGAAACTTACATCTCAAGACCCCCGGAAGGGAAGGCAAACGGAAATATCCTCCTCTATTTCCCTGATGTATGGGGAATGTTCCCGAATGGCCTACTCGTCATGGATGCCTTTGCTGATGCAGGCTACCTGGTCCTAGGTCTGGACTACTTTCGCGGGGTTAGCGTCAATATTTAACCCAAGTTAATACATAGCTAATGGGATGATGCAGGACCCGGTCTGGAAACATCGGAAAGACCGCCACGATAACAGAAATCCAGACTTTGACTATGAGGCCTGGAAACGTAAGCATATAGCATTTGCTGATGTTGCCGTTCCAAGATGGGTCGATGCTGTCAAGGAAAGCTACGGAACAAGCACAACGAAGTTTGCCTGTGTTGGTTACTGCTTCGGTGCCCCATACGTTTGTGACCAGCTCAAAGGTGATGTCGTGACAGTCGGTGCCTTTGCTCACCCAGCATTCCTCAAGGAACGTCATTTCCAAGATCTCAAGAGTAAGTCATGGTCAGGCGCGTTGGCAAGTCTCAAACTGACAGCCCTGAAGAACCTTTGTTCCTCTCATGCTCAGAGATTGATCACACATTCGACGTGCCATCAAGACGGCGCGCATTGGACATCCTTCAATCTAATAAGAAGACGTTCCATTACCAGGTATTCTCTGGAGTCGAGCATGGTTTCGCTCTGAGAGGTGACCCAAAGGATCCTTATCAACGTGAGTCTTGATTTCCCTGAAAGTTGAGCTGTGTTTACTAATACTCCTTAGGATGGGTTAAGGAGCAGAGTCTTGCTGGGATTGTGTCATGGTTCGATTATTGGCTATCACAATAGGATCGTTAGATTGTTAGATGTTTGAAATATTGAACTAGAATTCGAAAATTTAATCATATACTTTGGAGACCATGAGAGGCATTAGTATTCCAGCTGTCATGAACGACGGCAAGACTAAAACTAGCAGTGCAGGCGTTCATGCACGATACACCCTCAATGCAGGGTTCACCTGAAAACGGTTCGAGAAACCGGGACAATATTGCCAGCAATTGACCCTGCGTAGGCAGTTATACCCTTGACATTATAGAGTAAGATCTGTCTCAGCTGATTCATTGTTCAATGCGGACTCTTTGCGTGAAGCTATTCATGGAGGTTGGCCGAAGACTCTGTTTCGGGCACCCAGCTCTCTCCTCTCTGCTCTCTGTGAGAGGCACAAGTTGCCCCGAGACAAGCCACTAAACCCCACAGCATAGGCAGCATAGGCGAACAAAATTGGAGTCGGCCACTAGATATTGCTAGTTTGCTGCAGTAGACTGCATTTCCACGGGCATTGTCCGCGGCCTGTTTCCGTACCATGGGAACGTCTTCGTGAACCATCACACGTATGATTTGCCCCAGAGGGAAGGCTTTTGAATTGAAGTTCTGTAGGTTTTCCGAGTATATGAACTCATAGACATCACCATTCTTTGTCAAACTTCATCGCAACTCAAAGCACATACCTCCGTCTTTATTTAATAATTACTGCTATATACACAATGACTCCCCCTCGAGCATTCGACTTTACTGGAGATGTGGCAATTGTCACTGGCGCAGGATCACGAATGGATGGTAAGTTTGACCTAATTGATCCATTAACACATACTAACCTTTTCGGCAAAAAGGCGAAATTGGCAATGGTCGAGCCGCTGCTATCCTGCTTGCACGCCATGGTGCCAAGGTCGCCCTTGTCGACTACAACGTGGACTGGGCTAAGGAGACCAAGCGCATGATTGACGAAGAGGGTGGTATCTCTGAAGTCATTCAAGCTGATGTGACGAAAGAGGAGTCGTGCAAGAATGCAGTCGATAAGACGGTAGAAATGTGGGGAGCTCTTCATATCCTTGTCAACATTGGTAAGTTGAGCACGTAAAGTTATCGTGAAGCTTGACTAACAATTGTCGTAGTTGGCGTTGGCGGTGCAATCGGTGATGCCACAACCATTAACCTCGAGGCTTGGGAGAGGGATTTCCGAATCAATGTTACAAGCATGGTTATGATGAGCCGACACGCTATTCCTGAGATGAGGAAGCAAGGTCGAGGATCTATCGTCAACATGTCCTCTGTGAGCGGATGTAAGTAATTCCGCATCTGCAAACGAAATGACACTGACGAAATACCCAGTGCTTGGTGGAAACCCCAGTTTGCTCTACCCCACAACGAAGGGAGCCATCATTCAGATGACCCGTGCCATGGCTGCTCACCACGGCCAGGAGAATATCCGTGTTAACTGTGTCGCCCCTGGTATGGTCTACACTCCCATGACGAGAGGACGCGGCATGACGGATGAGATGCGACAAGCGAGAATTAACCAGAACCTCATGAAGAAAGAGGGTACTGGCTGGGATGTTGGGTTTGGTAAGTCAAATTGTAATCCTGAAACTACACAATACTAATATCTCGCACAGCTATTCTGTTCTTGGCGAGTAAGGAGGCTGGCTGGATCACTGGTCTCATTATGCCAGTTGATGGAGGAACCACCGCGGGCAAGGCTGATAGACCAGCTCTCAAGGCCGACACATTAGCAGCAGAGAACACAGGAATCACAAATTAATAAAGTAGAGTAGTTAGACTTGCTCAGCATAAATACATTGTAAAGAATACTAGTAATCGTTATCTCTTGATCGCCATTTTACGTTGTGAACGAAAAGCCATATACTGACACTGTTCATTGATCGGCACTGAACCAGACTCTGTCAATAAGGGTAGCAACTTAAGAACAACACATAACCCAAGCATGTCTACTCAGATATTTCGAGTTACGGGAAACTGTCGAGAAGAGTGCTGTTTAATCGCTACGATGTGCTATTGGTCCTCGGTATCACAATTAAGTGTCTCAGCCATTTGGGCAAATCTATTTCTTTGACCTCTACTCAATTGCAATTGGTGGAAATTCGAGCCGATCTTCACAGACATGTGGCACAAATAGTGGCGTATGAATAAGTTGTCATTAGTGGGAAACACTACGGCGGTGCATGTCTCATCATTTCGTCCAGGTCAATTTGTAGCTCTGGATAACAGTCCAGAGAGGCCATCGCGTCCATACTCATCATGCTGTGAAGATATGCATCCATATCAAAGTCATTAGGGCTTACAGGATCCAGATAAGGGAATGCTGGGATATAGCTGTTGATGGCCGAAGCAGTTGCGTTGTTAGAAACACAATTCTCGGCTGGCGGTCGGTAGACCGGCGATCGCTTGAGACCTTTGATAATGATGTGCAAGCTGCGTTCTAATAGTGGGCATCTGGCCATGCCCCCGTTCAAAGCCCTCAAAAAGGTCTGCATGGTAGGATGTGACGCCCCACCGTTGTTTTTGGCATCTTCGAGGACAGCTGACGCTCCAGTATAGATACAATATCCCATGAGATATGTAATGTTCTCGAAACCAAAAGTCGATTCGAGGAGCAAGAGAAGTTTCTCCATGCTCAAGGCTGCGCTTATACAAACTTGGTAATAGGCTGGTGCTGACCAAAACGGGCGATGGGCTAAGATAACAGTCGTGAAATACAACAGACTAAATGATCAGACGTCAGTACACTTCAAAAGGGGTATATTTAGGTTTGTTCGAGGAACTGACTTTTGAGAGATAATGTGTGGGGGTGGGCAGGCTGTGGGTAGGTTCTCCGGGTCATATCGTAGATGCGGTGGTGATTGAGCTCGCCAGCCATCCAGTCGAGCCTTGATGTCGTTCAACGACGTTTCAGTCATATCCCTGCTCCTCTTCGCATATAGCTGGACGATGATATCGTTGATGATTACAGAAAGCTTGCATGAGTTGGCGAAACACGAGACTGCGTGGCTCTGCATAACAGGATACTGATTAGGTGCCAGTCGGGTCAAAGGGGATGTATCTTCGTGGTAGGGTGACCATGTATCGGATTCTGCTGAGTCGTCCACTGAAGTTTGTCAGTACATATGATTGACGAACAATGAATAACTACTCACTAAAGTCGATTGGACTCTGCGGTAGCTCTGTCACTGCGGGTAGTCTTCCTGTGTAAAGGCTGATTGCTCTGTATTGTACAGTTAGCGAGTCTTTCGGGCCTTGAGCGGAATAACTCACTTATCCCAAAAGTAACAACTCCAAAACAATCTCTTACGAATCTCTAGGTCCACAGGGTCTAGTCCTTTAAGATCGGCGATATCAGGACCGTTGTGCTGAAGACCAAGGTCGGCAGACATCCGAAACGCCATGCCACTATATAGCCACGCCTGGGAAATTGCTCCCTGCGCCAGTTCTCTTGCACTGAGTTGAAGTAGGGCTTGGATAGTTGGTATGGAACTTGGTTTTTGTATCTCCTCGCCGAGAAGTAATCGTACGCGACTGAATAGGAGTTGAGCATGGCTGCTGTCGTAGTATTTAGAGGCGTGGGCGCATAAAACGAGGAGAAGAAGTTCGGAATAATAGCGTCCGCCGGTCGTCATGTCGCCTAGTCACAATGTTAGTCAAAGATAAGAAATGAGATAGAATTATATATAAATGCACTGCTTGAATACGTACGCATAAATGCTGGTCTGTAGACCCACATAAACATTGGCGCAACCCAAGTCCAATGTAGGTGAAGTAGTTTTGCTATGACTTGACGAGGAAGGCCAAGTTGTAGAGCAGCATTTCCCAAGGCAAAGTCCTCCCAAATTGTAGATTCCCTCGCCCTTGATACCAAGTACGCACGAATGTTACCCCTTCTGGACCCTTCGGCGCGACCTAATGAGTTTGTCGACGGGGATGCAAGACCTAGTGGTTCATGTACAGCAGATGTTGGGCCATAATAGCATATCTTGCCGTGTTCGTCGACGCTGATGTCTCTAGCTAACGAGTCCTGTGGCGTGCCGCTAATTGCTGGAGCTGAACCGGCAGAGTCCTCTAGGTCTGTATGGCCTTGTTGGCCCTGATAAGAGTCCAGCGGAACCTCAATCGCTGGTGGTCTCATGCCATGCGCCGTGGCGAATTGAACGTCAGAAGGAACAATATTAGTCGTGAACGGAGTTGCATCATCAGTCATAGGCAACCTCGCATCTGAGCGTGCAGTAGTCGATTCTGCTCCCTGAAGACGTTCAATTGTCTCTTCTGCCTCTTGCAACTTCTTCGCCATCGCAACAACCTGGGAGAGCGGCGGTGGTTTGTCGTAACGGCATTCGACATGGTAAATCTCGCATGTTTTGCATGTTGGTTGGCTGCCTTCGCAGCGAACCTGCCATTATCGCAGTGGTCAGTCGAGACGCAGAGTTCAAACCAATTTGGACGGCAATCACCTTCTTGATGCGACAATTGGCACATGTCAAGCCGCGATACTTGCGTGTGTGACGCTGTTTCTTGGCGCGATTGGCCGAGCCAGACCCCTCTCCTTCCAACCCATGTTCTGTCTCCATTATTTCGGGAAGAGATTGGGAAAAGAAGTACAGATGGATAGCTGCGAGAGGTCCAGCCTGGATGGTGACGCGCACTGAAAATTTCAGAATTGATAGATGCTGAGAAATGTCATTAAGATTGGTCTCTAGCAGGCAATTGGAAAGGAGGACAAGCCTAGAAACGCATGCCGAGCCGTTTGATTGGCCCGGTCGATCTCCGTGGCGCTTTCCCGCGGTGTATGCGGGGAGTTGTGCGGCAAGAACGATGAAGGGACAGCCACATGGCTTTCAATTGATGACTCGTGACGCTAATAAAAAATACATAATTAATGATTTAACAAGTAAGGCCTCTTAATGAATGAAATCATAAACACCGTATTCATCTCATCGCTCGAGCTTACTGTATATCCAGGCCCCTGCTGACCAATCATCACAATGAGAGTCCCCTACGTACCGAACCCTCCTCCAACTACTTCTCCAGAAGAGGAGTCAATTGTGGCTGCTATCGAAGCCCGACGTCATCCCCGTCCCCTCCAGCCTCTTGACTTGGCACTCCTCCACTCACCCCAAATCGCCTTGGGCTGGAACAATTTTGTGGGGGCTGTTCGCACAAGAAGTTCGCTTGCCGATGATCTTCGAGAGCTCGCCATCTGTCGGATTGCGGTCGTTAATAAAGCTTGGTATGAATGGATGCATCATGCGCCTTTGGCAGTCAAGGCTGGCGTGCCATCCGAAGCAATGGCAAAGCTCATGACAGGAACGAGGCTGGTTCTTAGTGACCTTCCATTTGAGTTCTCGGAGAAGCAATGGGCTGTTTGTGTAATGGCGGACGAAATGACCCAGAACGTCCATGTCGCAGACAAAACATTTTCTCAGCTCAAGTCTTTCTTTAACGATCAGGAGGTGGTGGAAATTGTCGCAACGGTATGTTGAATCGTGAAATAACGCTTTTCTCCCCAAGCTAATAGGTTGCTTTAGGTCGCGTGTTATAACTGTGTGAGCCGTTTTCTGGTGGCTTTAGACGGTATGTTACCCTACAAGCCTTGTTGGTGTTTTGGAGTTGATCGTTTGACGTCATGTCGCAGTTGGAGAAAGGAACGGGATCAGCCCAGCCCTACCCAAGACTTCATAAAAGCATAATCGTTATTACGCAAATAAACAAATTAGTTATGCTCGATTTAGGTACTGAAAAGTAAATCACTACCTTTAAAATATACCTAGTTGCAGCCGGCGGTCATGTTTAGCCAGCCTTAGCCTCTGCTCTTTTTCATAGTTAAATTGCTACGTGGTTATACAATTGTTGTAATTGTAGACCAAAACCCTAGAGTATCTCGAATTAATCCATGCTTGATGTTTGTAGTAACTACATAATTTTGTCGACCTCAAAATATCGCAAGCTTCTGTGTACCTCGCCGAGTCTAGCTATACTTGATAGGCCAATACCAAGTGTTTGCCAAAAATGGACCATGGACTTCCTGACATTACTCGCTTAAGAAGAGGCCATGAAAATTGTACAAACTGAAAGGGATCCGCATGTCTACAGCATTTTCGGATCCAAGAGTTAGGCACATATCCCAAAGTAGCGGCTATATGATAATATGGGGAAAAAGATTATGGTGTAGAATAAGTAAAAGAAGTATGCCGGCTGTTGAGGATCTCTTTGGCTAAACTGCTGGAACATCTTCTGAGTCCTTAAAACTTTCTCCAGGTATCGCGCATCTGACCACTCGGCCTTAATCCAACCAAGTAGCCTCATAAGGTGTCTGGTTATCAGGGTAGTGCAAGGAAGCCACGACGTCAAGAGTGTGGTTTGAAGGAGTCCAACCCAAGATGAAAATCCAGCCCTCAGAAGTGTCACTAAGATACATGTAATCGCTGATACCCTTGGGATCTTGAGTAGTCTCGTCGCCCCAGGGAAGCACTCGTAGACCACCTGCAGAGCCTAAAGTTACAGGAGCCTCGTAGAAAGCAACAGCCTTCTCATTCTTAAGCTTGCCATGTTTATCCAGAGCGAAAACCGCGACATATCCGTTGGCTTCAGTATTGTTCCAGCTGCGAGTACTAGTGAAGAGGTACTTTCCATCTCGCGACATCTGAACTGTGTTGCTGCGGAATGTGTATGTGCCTCTCACATCATCTGGAATAGCACTGCCTCGTTGAATATGCTCAAGCCGTGTGTCGTGAACCTTGTAAACATCAAGCCACTGGTTGTGCTCAGTCATGACATAGAGAAGCTTTCCGTCTTTGCTAGAGAAAGAGTTGCGAGGACCGTCACCTTCGGTAGGACTTAGATTGATAGACAGGGGAGTAGCAGTGCCATTTTTAGCGATGTCGTACATAAAGATAGAGTTCATGCCCCTTTGAGAATGGTTAGATGAGAAGCAAAAGGAAAGGGCCAGTACATACAAGTGGGGTACAAAACCCTTGCGGTTGACATTGATGTCGAAAGCATGAGCACCGTAAAGCTTCGTGTATCAATTAGCGCGAATCCCAATAGCATTCATTGACATGGACAGGACCTACCACAGCCGCGCGAGTCTTGTTGACATTCTTAATCTCCTCTTTTGGCACCATGTAGAGCTCATCGATCATGTCACCAATGGCGCCATTCTCAGTGAGGGCATGGATGTGGGCGGTTGAGCCACCAGAAGAGAAAGCCAGGTTGCCGTCGTCGGAGAAGTAGCAAGAAGAAGAGGCTAAATGGTGTTAACTTAGACCAATGACAGTTAAGGTCTCTGAACATACTGATATTAACAGTGTCAAGATGAGTGAACTGGTAGTTCTTATCAACCGACCATGAAAAGAGCTGCGGTGGCTCGCTCATAGCGGTGGCGTAGACGCGGTCTTTGGCAGCATTGCTTGTAACAAATTGATGAAGGCCGAAGCCAGGGACAGTCGAGTTCAAGGTCAAGGTTCGGGCAACAGTGTCGAAAGCAAGAAGGAAAAGAGTTGTGTTGGTATAGGAGCCAGTCAACAAATGGTGAAGGGTGCTCCCAACAGAGCTTGCTAACTCGAGGGCAGGCATGATGAGTAACTCTTTTGAATTGTTCCAATGCTAATTAAGCTGTTGCCTTGGCCTTTCTCTCGGTAGATCGGAGCTGCATACGTATTATATACATAGCTGATGAGCGCTCGGCCTGCAAACTACCCCAGATCTGGTTTGCGCCGTTCTCAGCGTCTCCGCAGCCGGCAATCGACCCCAGACCTTCCCCGCGTTTCTATTTCGTAATTTCCATCTTGATTCTTTCTAATCAGCGGTATTTTGGTCGACTAATTCCAGGGTTCAAGGATCGGCACAGCTGGGAGCCGACTTGGCTAACTAGTGTCGGACTTTCAGCGCGGGAATTCACCGCGGCGCCTATCGTTGTTCACGATCGCATGGGGGAGATCAGTTACAACCTTGAATCGTGGATTAGTGGTCACAGTGAGGACTCGATTCGGATGCTGGCCATTTCTACAGAATATCGGATGCAGAATTGACGCCGCGCAGAGGCCGCGCAGAGACCAAGAACGCAGGTGCCAGAGACTGAAGTCGGTACCATTGGGCGTTCTATCCTGCCCCAGAAACTAAGATTAATGTCCCGTATAAACATGACCAAGCGTTAAACTGATAATTAGGTAGTCTCACCTAAATACGCGATTATTAGCCTTTTTACACAATGACCAGGCTAGACCAACAAAATCTAGTCGATCTTCCGCGTAAGAAAATACATAGCATCTGGCCATTTCCATAGGCTTCACAAGAGTTAGTATGTATAGCCAACCGACAGTAGACACGATTTCAATCCAGTTAATGAGTTTGAGTTTGTTATTGATCAGGATTAATACACCAGAATATTTGCAATTGCGAATGGTTCTGGGTCTAGGCAAAATAAGGAAGACATACTTAAATTGACATGGCACTGGCTATCAAAAATCTCCATGACTTTCCTCGTATCTGCGACCGATGACAAGATCCAAAATTACTTAGCTTGAGCCCACAGTCGACTTGATGAAAGATTGGAATTCGTCCATATTTCGAGTCTGCACATAAACCGAGCCTGGCCCAGTGAAACGGCATACTAGGCCCTCTCCTGTCTTGAGTCCGGTCATGGCTCCTCCGCCTGCCTTCTCGATTGAGTAGTTGCAGCTCCAGGCCACGAGATGGCCGTTGTCTACAATATGCTGTTCGCCTGGTTGAAGCTTTGATGCGGTCAGCAACGAGTATAAAAGATCTTGATGGGTAACTTACATCCAGTCGGTCAACAGCACCAAAGCTCGTCAACCACATGATGCCCTGACCCTCCACACGGAAAACAAAGAGGTCCTCGCCTGAGAATAGGGCCTTGCCGATTCCTTGAGTCTCTCTTTTCTTAGATACCTCAGAGGTACTAGCAAGAAAGGCGTCCCTGCCAATAGTCCATGAATGGCGACCATCAACTTGCAGAGTGATAATGTCTCCAAAGAGTGTCGGTCCGAGTGCTACACGACCCGGTCCTGCATATTGAGATTCATACAGATTGCCGCCCGTAAATAGCTTCCCGAAAGAGAATTTGGATTTGCCAGATAATTCCACAGTGGCTGACATGTGGATCATTGCGCCTGATTTGGAACGCACCATGGTGCCTTGCTGGAGGTCGATGTTGAGTACGGCGTTGGTGTCGCGGTGAGCGATGCTGTAGCTGCCTCCCGGGAAGGCGCCTCTATCATTCTGAGAAACCATAGCTTGCTGACTTTGCCCATATCCTTGTTGATATGACATGATAATGAGATGTGTAGATGGTGAGTTGAAGGAGTTTGCGTGAGTAGAGATGTGCTGCTTGTAATAGAGGGCTAGGCTAATAGTGAGTCTGCGAATGTTCGTATGCTAAGTGTCGAAAAATAAATTTCACGATTGGAATTCTCATTTACGTCCTTTATACTACCGTCTTTTGTAAGTTGTTGACAAATCTTCAACTCATGGCCTTCCGTATTGAGTGTGGTGAGGTTGAAAGGCACTTTGGTTGCTCCCGCTTACTTGAGAGTTTCCTTGCGCGCTACACCCTTTCAGGGCATATCAGTGACTGGGACGCCTCGTGCTGGAGAGAAATGTGCCTTACGCTTTCCAAAATGAGTAAGGATTAAACTTAATCAGTCCTTTCCAAGGGTATCAGCTGAAAGACAGCCTTATGATAAGACAGCTGCTTTGCTCGCGTGCATCTGACAAGTCTTGGAATTGAGTAACCATGACATAATTCAATTGATTGATTCGTTAATAAAGAATTGTCCTGCTAATGTTTGAGCGTCAATGCTTCTGATACGGCCCGATATTGTACGTATTAGTAGATATGCGCATTGATTTAACATGTGAACTTGAAGTCGAGGCTACTAATTGGTCAATTTTTAAAATTATCTATGCTGGCGCCAGGGGCAGAGCCATTGGAGGTGCCCATAAGAGTTGGGCAGCTGCCGCGATTGAGTACATGTCTTCGAGTAGCAAATCAAAATGATGGTCTCGAGAAGAGAATTGAATTCAAATCTTCCCACCGTGCGATGGGAAATATCAACAAGAGTTAGCATTTGCCTTTGCGCGATATGCCTGGTATGGTCAAGCTCCATCTTTTGACCTTAGTCTGTGCGTGGTTTTCTAGCTAGATCTTAGTGAAAGCAGACAAGTAACGAGACATCTTTAGTTGGACAGCACTGCATTATTCTGCCGTCCGTACAAGACCCAGCCCAAACCTCCTAAGCTTGGAGTTAGCATGCAGTCATACTGAACAGCCTGATGGCAATAGCACCTTGGAGGATCTCAAAAGTGCCTTGGCGGTCGACTATCGGATAAATCGCTGGCTTGACAAGTTTCGATGAAGTTCTGCTCTCGTCGCTGCATCACTAAGGATACACGACTTTCTTTGAGATACTGCTACCTACTTTATGAGACGATGCAAAGTCGGCCATAACTAAGCCTGTAGTGAACAAGATTACTCTACTGGACCTTGCGGAATCACACTAAGTGCTTACATATTCTCATAAATCACAGGGACCTAGATCAGAGCAAGGTCGAGACAGGTGTATGGGAATGGAGCAGGATTCAGGCAGCAGTGGTGAAAAGAAGTTATAGTTGTGCTGCTCGCCTACTAGCATTCGAATCTTCGAACTTGAGCACGCCAGGAAAGCCCTTTCTTTGAGACAACCAAATCGCGTATCTTATCATCTATAAAAGGCTATATTCCTTCGAGATCAGCCGAGACACTGAGCATCTATCCATCTAGACAATCTCTTTAAAGTGTCTGCAATTGTCTGACCTTGTGACTCCCTGACAGGCGTCAGAATTTTCGGCACGAAAAACATCAGATCAAGTTTGCTTCTCGTCTTGTTTCCCATGGGCTACTTGACTGTGTAGTCCGCCGGACTGTGTAATCTAATTTGATATCCAGCTTCAAGCCTTGGTTGACCTTTATAAAAGAAGCTTGTGTAGTCAATCCTTCATCTTCGTCACCTTGGCCAGTGGACGTGCTGATACCTCACCTCCGCATGTTAAAGATTGTGGTTCAGATTAAAGCTCTACTAATAAGAGGCGGGCCTCCTGCAACTCGGCTCGAGGACAGGTTTGCGGTGGTAGAGGACAACACCTATATCCCTTACTCTCAGCTCTATGGACATAGAAACCTAAGTGGAGAGAGTTTTAGGAAGCTTTGGTTTGATGTCAAAATGATTGCATCTGGTACGGCTGTTGAGTTTGCCGTTTTCGCTTATGCTAAGAGGATCGGGTCATCTAATGTATAGATTCCTTGCAGATAAGTTTAAAATAGTTAAGTTTGGAATCCATGGATGATGTATCTAATCTCGGGTTTGGTGGTTGATTATTATAAAGATGTTTGCTAATTAGGTTACCAATGTCACTGCCGACTTTGATTTGTTACACAAAAACATGACTTGGATGAAAAGTGACGGGCATATGCTTTATGGCTAGAATTACGTTGCTGAGATGTTTTGGTTTCATAGGTTTTAGGTTCCTCTGATTAAGGAAAAAGTGTCGTGTTCTATGTCATTTATTCTATCTTCCCGCTGCCTTACTGTACATGCTCAGTTTCCCTTGAGAACCTCTTTACTTTCCGGCTTATCGCCGACACCCAGCTCCCAAAGCCTATAACGCCCTCTCATGACGTGCATTTGGACATATCCAGATGCATGAAGCCGCCAAGCTCTTTCGTACTCGCCTTTGCCTTCGAGAACACTTTCAATACGTCGGGCATTATCAATAGCGTCTTGGGCAGTCTTGCGCAGCGTAGCAAACGTGCCGGTTTTTTCATATGCGGATGTAGTGTTGATGTAGTTGCTTGTCTCGCCTTCTAAAGTCTCTTTGTAGAAACTGCAAATATGTTAATAGGAAAACTCAAAGAGCCAAAGTCCACAAATCAAGAACTTACGAGAGAACATCATTGACAAAGGCAATGAATCGTGTCATATCCTCAATAGCCTCGATAGGAATATCCAGGTTGGGGAATTGTCTCTTAGGGAACGTGAACCATGCATAAGCTTCACCGACGCCATCACGTTCCCGGATATACCAGGGGAAATAGTTGCCGCCCTTGGAAGGATTAAACTGCTTATCTTTAATACCCTCGCGAGCCACAAGAGCTGTAGAAGTGAGAAGATTGAAAGAGCCGTTAACGATAAGGTTAGCAACAAGGGGATCGTATAGATCATAGGCACGCTGCAATATCTTGGCAAACGCTTGTGTGAGAATCTGGAAACCACATAAGGCATTTTGGTCAGCTTTCTGCAAATAGTATCAAGGCGTTTCTCTGCAGGGAACATGTAGTGTTACATCCTGTAAGCACGCACAATGCAACCTTAACTGACCGACGAAGTGAGTGGGGAAAAGGTTGCCTTGATGCCTTGCAACTAGGATAAGAGATGATCGACATACCGTGGGTTGTTTCTTTCCCGTCATGTAGCGTCCCTGGAACATTATAACATCATCAATAATGTCCAGTCGCTCCCCATTATCTAATAGCGTTGCAAGCCACGTGTATATGGCTACAAAAACCTTGACTTCCAAGTCATGGTATGGGAGGCAGTTCTGTGGCTAGTATGAGCTTTGCTCCAAAAGGTAAAGGAGAAGAAGAGTATCACATACATCGGCATATGTGTACCCAACCATGAGACTCTGGTAGGAATAGGAGTTGGGAGGACAAGGCACGCCAGTAGTTTCAGCATAAGCCAGGATCTCATCCATTAGCTTCTCGCTCTCATAACGTTCGAATGCGGGCTTTAGATCAAGGTCCTTGAAGAACTTTGTATAAAGGGGTCGCAAACGAGCTGCCAGGGTGGGGAGATCCTCTCCGTCTGAAGCTGGAGGAGAAAGTCGACCGGCATCGACAGGAATCTTCTGGCTCACTTCGGAGACCATGGTGGTAGGAGTTGGCATCGTCAGTGATTGTGTCTGGGTGAGAATGGCTTAGTTCTCATCTACAATATGTCAGAAACATCCGGGGTATTTGAGTCTTGAACAATCACGTCAACCACATGATATGTTTTAGATTTCGGAGCTAAGAGAGGTCGTCACCGATACCAACGGCCACTAGTAAGGATTGCAACGGCTTCAGGGACTAGGTTTTCACAATTTGATCCCTGAATGTTTGTCTAGTGTGAACGCTTCTACAAGGATTAACAAAGGATATCCTTAAACCTCCATATTTCCTTGATGGTAATGCCATAGTACAGCTTCAACGAACAGCAAGTCAGTGCCTATAACCTTTCTCCGTTTTCTTCTTCTTTTTTTCCTGCTTTTTAAGAGCTTTTTATCAGAAGAGATATGCAATTTTGAAAAGCTATGGAGCGCGTCCTACTATGTACTGACAAACAGCCAGGGGTTGAGCTTAGTTCGTTCACAACCAACAGATACTACCCAAGTTATGGACCAAAGGGCCCCGACTCGGCCACAAAAAAGTCAGTCTAGCTTATCCATGCATAAATGAGGCAATTTTGTCTCGCTAGGGTCGCTAGACGGGACGAGGCAGACCATGTTGGCTCGGCAATGATACGAGTTGTGGGCCATGATATGAGTTCTTGAAGCATTGACAAATCCTGATACGAAAAATGGTTGTATTGTTTCAATAGCGAGGCAGAGAGGCTAGGGGGTTGAAAAAAACAAACAGCAGAATGGCTTAAACCAAAAACCTCGCACCCATGCTCTTCGCTGTGATATTTTTCAAACCCCGAGGCGAGGTTTCGTTGGCCCCTCCCGAATTGCAACATCGCGTTGGTTGGTTGGCTAGGTTGGTTTTCCTTGGCACGTCGTGCCACATGGTAGCATCGGCATCAATGACAGTTCCCACTGTCAGTGGAGGTTTGACATGTGCGCAGAATACTCTGTACTCGGTACATACGATCAATATATGCCGGCATTCCATTCATGCATGCCTCAGAAAAAGAAAGCTCTCTTGCATAGGTACGATACCTTGTAGCTGATTGGTGAGCTTCATACTATGCTAGATTGCACTGGTTATGCGGTCCAAGCTTCCATACTACTCTATGTATCCGTATGTCTGTCTCGTCTACAGTACCTATCATATGTATTCACCCATGTTACTGCACTAACTACTAGACGTCCAACCTATAACTAAAACTGCAGTTGGCTAAGCCTAGTTATCGGTAGGAAGACTTACTCCGTATGTCCGTCCGCCACTAAAATTCAAAACCCCTGCTCTGTCCAAGCTTGTACTCTGTACATATACATATAACATCAGTTCCCCGTGTACCGGTTACCCGCCCGCATTAATTGGAACTGCTAATTTCGTTTAGACAGCCCCAGACAGTTTTCACTGGAGCCGGCCGGCTTGTTTGCTAACGTTACCTCCACTCCTTTTACAGTTGACAATTTCGTTTCCCTCTTTTTTGAAGCTAATGATTTCTTCAACTGTCGCTGGACATTCTTAGCTCAACTTGATTCTCAATATGATCGAAACACTATCACAATTGCAACAACAAATGGCTTCTCTTCAGATTCAACTAAAAGTCCAAGATTTTGCCAATCTTGGCGTGACGCCGTGGTTCAGCTACACCGTCACTCTTCCCGAACGTCCTCTCCCTTCGGTACGCGAGCGACCCCATATCAAAACAGATCGACTCATTATCCGCCCAATCACACATGACGACCTGGACGGTTTCTACGAATTACGAAGCAAACCCGAACTGCAGCTGTGTTCCAAGCGCCGGGGTAGACCAGATAAGGACAAGGACGAAACACGTCAGCAGATCGACGCGTTCGAGCAAGATGCCGAGAGCCACTGGTATTTTGGCGCGTTTTTACAATCCACGGGCGAGTTGATAGGAGAGGGAGGGTTACCTGACTGCCAGCACATGATTACATCCGCGTCAGGGTGGCCAGAAGCCGAGTTCTTTATCAAGCCTGAGTACTGGCGACAAGGTTACGGTAGAGAATTCTTCAAAGCGGTCATGGACTCTTGGTGGGATCTACCGCGGGAAAGAAGAAGACACCAACTTATCCCGGCCATCGCACCTGGATTGGAGCCAGGCGATACGGTACCAGAGGGTGTCGTCTTCCAATGGGAAGAGGGCAACAATGCAGCGAAATGCTTTTTCGCTAACGTTCTTGCCCAGGCGCCAGTTGGAGCCGAGGGTGGTTTCGAGAGCATTGACACTCGCGAAGGCAGAGAAGGTAATATTGTGAGGTGGACTGGCACTTTAGTAACCAATCCAAAGCCTGTAAGCTTTGATGACGATTCTTCGTAGACTACTTTAGAGGGCAAGCTTCAATCTATCTAGAGGCATAGTCTTTTCAGTCATGATTTGATAGGTAGCATCATGTTACCTGTAATAGTTCAACACATACATACCACGCCTTCTATAATTAGTATCAAGTCTGACATTTTTCACAACTCAAATGGGAATAGTCTGTTTATTCGCACTTAATTCTGACACCTGCATTCAAACGAGAAAAAAAACACAAGTGTTGACCCTGCTTGCTGCGGCGTAGCAAGGCTTGTCATACTTGAAGTGATCTGCCATTGGTTCAACTCATGCTTATACCAATGTAACTGTGTAATTATGATTAGGCTGACTGGAACGAAACACGTTACAATGGGCACGTTACCATTTTGAGTAGGTGAATTCGCTGACTCCCACGGCGAAGTGAGTCACAGTGGCAGACAAATTCCCAGGTAAGGGAGAAATAAAAGTCCTTCAATATCCCAAAAACATTTATGCAAGATAGCGCTGCTGAGTTATTTCCACTTTCACCGCCAGCTTCCCGCCATCAGTCTGACAATGGGTTGCAGTTCTTCAACTCCAGTCGGAGACGATACACCTGCACCTCGACCAGCGAAGAAAAGAGTTCAGCAAGAGCCAGATCTCGTCAATCTGACAATCCCCGAAGTGAAATGGGAGAAAAATGAATCATGGTCCGAATGGGTTCGCGGGGTGCAACAAGAGCTAATTGCAGCCGAACGGCAGGATGAGCTGCCTTGGTTGTACCAGGACCTCCTGTATAAAGTTGCTCGAGGATACTTGGCCAGTATGTATCGTGAGTGCGAGGACCGCGGGACGATTGAAGAAGTCGGAGCTGGTGAATATTCGGCAAATGATAAGTGCAAATCCTCCGCGCGCAGTTTACTCGTTCTTGATGCATCTTTCACTGGTATTGTGCATGCTCTAGCTTTGGTAATAGCAAAGCCACCTGCGAAACCTTTAGCCAAGATTGCAGACAAGCAGCCAGGAGAAGGGCTCACTCAGGTAGACTCTGAAGAACAACAATTGTGGCTAGTGTCAGGCGGCGAGCTCAATAGCGCCGAGGTGGAAAGCGCGAAACGTGCCATGCTTCAAAGACTTTCATTCATGAGAGCCAACGGTATAAACGTCAACCATGCTCTACTCCACGTCTTCATTAACGCCGACCTCATAACATGCCGCTTCGACGCATCGCCAAAACCACCAACTATTAATCGTTGCGAAGAAGTTCGACCAAAGATATTGATCGATACGATGAACAGTATTGTCAAAGACACAAAGAAGGCACCACACGCGTTCAAAGGCCTTTTTGCGCCAAACTGGTTCCGACAGACTGTTCGAGACTGCAGCAACGGTTATGAGGGAAGCACAGTCTGGGATGAAGGCTCGTTGCCATTCAAGCTGCCGAATGGACGGATGTACCACGAACCGACGAGACTCCTTGTTACGAGGTTATACGAGTATATGACTGAGATCGTTGACGAGTTACCCTTTACCGCCACTCCACCACCCTTTCCGGGTTCAGAGGACGAGACACCTGACTCAGTCACCTTGGTGAGAAAGGTCGATCCTACAAAAGAGCCGGGCGGCATTGTGAGGATTGTGTTGGTCATCGGCATCAGTAAAGACATTGTTTGGCCGAAGATTGGTGACTATGCCAAGACGTCGACAATGCGAGCTGGTGAGCAAGCTGTGATGGAGTATGCCAAGGGCCTTTATGCCAAAGGGGTGTTGGATCGCTGCAGTATCCGAGTTCATATGGGTACCGACGAGTCTGTCTTCAAGTTCGTTGGAGATCCACAAAGCCTTACCAAAGAGGTCCGGGCACTGCCTCATCCCGCTGAACTCAACAAGCAAGCTGAGACCTCTACCAGTCAAAGTCTAATGGTGGACAGGACCCTTGAGTTAGACTTTGGACTAAAGGTTTCAATCCTGCCAAGACATGACCTCATGGGTTCCGAGAGTCAGTTCCAAGCGATCAAACAGTACATGACCAATAAGGCCAAGTCCAAAACACCCGAAGAGCTACGAGCACAAGCCATGATGATCGCGCCCATGGCAGCCCGAACGTTTCTCGCCAACAATTTCCCCTGTTGCGAAATCTCTGACGAAGGTCCGCTTCTGGTCATTCATCCTGACGGAACCGAAACTCTCGACCATGGCTCTCGACTAATCATAGCAAGAGATCACAAACAGGAGCCCAGCAGTGTTGTAGCGGCCATAAATGTCGTTCCCTGTCCAAGTGCTGGAGCAAGCTTTTACACCGATAAAAGTTGGTTGGAAACACCGGAAATGAAGGAGGCCGACGACAAGTTGCTGCTGTTATTGAGGAAGTGGTACGCAGAAGGGAAGATTTCCAAGCTTGATTGTATGGCACAGACGCA
Organism: Fusarium chlamydosporum; assembly: GCA_014898915.1. Lineage (NCBI taxonomy): Eukaryota > Fungi > Ascomycota > Sordariomycetes > Hypocreales > Nectriaceae > Fusarium > Fusarium chlamydosporum. The sequence continues at coordinate 367,607 of JAAVUD010000117.1, forward strand.
GATGGTGAAGGATGCAACTATCTACAAGTTTGTGGATGGAGAGCGTTTCGAGGATTATAGTGAGGAGAGGATGAACGAGTTCAGGTGGGGGTGAGCTCTGTTGCTGTGGTTGCGTCAAGAATCACGATTCCACGATACTTAAGTTTCCGCTACATGTTAATAGCTAATCTACTTTAATATATGAGAACTTGCTTCCCGCACATATTTTATGCGCATGCAGATGTAGCCCCGACATTAGCCAGTTTCAAAGGACGAAGCCGTTCCTACGACTTCGCTCAACTTCTTTCAGCTTCAATCTTGATCGTAAGTTCAGTGGGAGACTGTATCCGATCCCTTGCACATCAAGGCGCGGGTTATTAGTGAAGAGGAAACTAAGGGACCTTTCTACCTTCTTGACTCACTACCTATTGCCATTAAGATGCTAGTGAAATAGGTGGGAAGTCTTTCAAGTTGGAATGGCTGTCTGGCTATGGAAACTCAAGCTTTCGAGGTGTTCCATCTACTAATACATGTCTATTCCTCAGATCCGACTCCTGCTTAGCAAACTTCACAAGGTCAACATTATCCAATCCTACCACCTTTCTCTCAGCTCTACTAATTAAATCATTGAGATATCTCTCGAGTCCACTACTGCTACCGTCACGAAGTAGCAATGCAGTACCCAGCATAAGATCAAGGTATCGTTCAAGAATGTGCCGCTGGCGGTATAGTTGAACAGCCAGGACAATGGTGGTGACGAAGGTAGTAACAACAATGGCCACTATTGCAGCTGAAGCAGTCCCCACAACGAACAGTCGGCGTTCCAATCGTGACATTGTACCGACAATCATCTTCCTTGGCTCGCTGGAGTATGCTTGCAGTGTCACAAAGTTGGAGAACAACGCCCCAAAGACTGTGCCAAACGATGTAGCTATTTGTTCCTGTACAGGCAAGTCGTCGAGAATTGGCTTGCCAGATGCGTGACCGATGACTAACCGTGAGAAGGTATCCATGTCGTTGTAGACAGTCGGGTCGAAAACCGAGTATAGGGGGATGGAACGCAACCACCCGTTAACAAAGAACGGCCATATCTGCTGTCTGTTTCGTTCGGAAACGTCGATTATTTTTGGAGCCTCTGTGCTGTTTAGAAATGACATGCTAAGCTTTACGTGAGACTTGTGTATCAGAGGCTGACAGGTGATGATAGTCAACTTAGACAGTCGGAATCTTGCTGTGCGATTGTAGATACCTGAAAACATGCCAAGCCTGGCTCGTCCATTACCCAGATTACAGTCGACCTGCCATGTCCTTGCATATTGCAAAGTATTGTTCGTAACCAAAAACGACTTTTCGACATTACATCCCCCAGACTGGAAGCTCAATTGAAGCTGAGAAGAGTTCAAGTCATCTTCTTCTTCCAGAACTGAATGTATGCCGCCGACGCGAGCTAGGTCCTCTCCGCTTGTGGTGTTACACTCAACAATGGCCGAGTATGCTTCAGTGTCAAAAGTGTAATTGCCAGGACCATCTCTCAAGACAGGGAGGTATGGCAAGAAAGAGTGCGTGTCCGTAGTCCAAGGATAATTTTCTCCGTCTCTTAGCACAGTCGCGCTTACGAGATCAAGAGCCGGTGTGAGTGAAGAGTTAGCGCTGCCTTTGCCCGATGCCCATCCTAGATATTCGTCGAAGTAATGTGTGCTGCGAAGAGATACTTGGGATTCCGCGGGTACCAGGACGACTGCAAACATGGCAGCAGTCAGACCACCTGCAGTCCAAAGCGCTGCGCGTAAAATAAGGCAGATACCCAGAATAACATGGCCTGTGCATATGGCTTTAAGTCCATTGATTACCGGCCACTCTCCATAGTCGAGTAGAAGGGTTCGCTCCACTGTTGAATGGTTCAACCCTGTCCTAGACGGTGGTTGAGTCATGGGAGCAGATGGTGGCTTTCTCGATGGCGACAGCTTTTGCAAGAACCATTTCCAGAAGACCTTCCACCGTTCAAACCATGGATCTGGCTTCTGGTTGGCCTTTTCAAGTTCAAGCAGAGGTTGCACTTTCTTCAGAGCATCAAGCATCGCAGACCAAAGGGATGAGTAGGCCGACATGATCCAAGCGGGGACCGTAGCCCAGACAATTGAAGAGCTCAGGATTGGAGACGCGTGAAAGCCTTTCGAGTCGAAGGATGGATCTCTATTATCTCCAACTGTGGCAATACCGTTGTGAGTATCTGATAAATGCCATAGACTGCTGATGGTGATGATGATGGTGGCTTGGCACAAAAGCTGCAGGGCCATGCCCCAGGTGGTGAGAAGCAGTGGTGGCCTTCTTGGAGGGACTCTCTGTTGGTAGTCGTTCCATTTCTGTTTAATCTTGTTCAAAGAAGACAGGATAGCCGATCTGATAGTAGCTGAAAAGGCTGAGTACTCGATGTCAGAGACGGCCCTATATAGTTTGTCTCCCGGTTGCCGAGAAGCAGCTTTACAGACATATGATTACGACTTACACTGCAGGAACCGATGGAAGGAACCCCACCAAGATTTGAACAAGCTGAAGTTGAACGCAAACTGAGGCATTGGGACCAGCAATAGTTGAAGATGACATTCCTCTCAATAAAATATCACTTGGTCTCGAATATTACTCTCCACTAATTAAGACAAAACCTGCTAATCAAAATCCGTTCATAATTGTGCAATTGCAAACCTGAGATGTTACATCGTCCTCTGGCCAGCTGACCTTCCGGTAGATAAGCCTTTCCAAAAAGGCTAGAAATATTGGTGATGTTGAAGGCTAGTACAACAGTTGTCCAATCGTGTGGTTGCTAATATAAGCTGTGGCGTTCATCACAACCATAGTGTCTCTAAGGTCGTTCAGCTTGCCTTATCGGCGCGGGCTCGATCAAATCAACGACATTGAAGAGAAACAATGTGTCTCGTGTTCCAGCCGCCTTGTTGCGGCGTAAATAATAATCTAACTCAAAAAGTGCAACGATCTTCGAACGTATGAGGTGATAGTTTACCAGCCTGTCCCTGTTTTGGATGCGCGGCTGAGTTAAATGTAGGCTTTCTCTTCAACGGCGTCTTCCATAGTCTGCAAACGATTTCTCTCATAGAAACAACACCGCGCGGTTCGCTTCACCTAGGATACCTCCAATCCACCACGACCAACGTCAATCTTCAGGATGACGTCTATTCTTTTCGTGCTATATGCTGTACAGTATTGCGCAGCCGAAGTAATTTCAACTTCTTGGTCATGCCAGAAAGGTTCCGATGTGACTGCCTTTCCGGCTTGCAACGCATTCCTGAATTCTGGAAACTCCTGCTCTACAGTATTGGACCGTCCCGGAAAACAACAATGTCTCTGCAACCAAGATTATCTTGATTCACTATTCAAGTGAGTGCATCAATATTTCCCATATGAACTGTTGCGTCCTGCCAGATAGTGTAGTCCCGTGGCCTTCTTTCTAATGCCTCAAAGATGCGAGTACGAGCTGCAACTCTGTTTTCTTGGTAATGAGCTGGATAGCACATTCGACGAAGGTGTTGAGTTATGGCACAGCCTTTGCGGAGCCTATGTCACGTTCACACCAACTACACCGGCAGCAAGCGCTTTCACTGAGTACCCAGACGAGCTATGCCAAGAAGTAAAGAAGGCTTGTCAAACTGCCAAGAGTATGCGTGATGAGTGCTCCACACACAAGGATGATCTGGATACCTCTAGCCCCAGCTCATGCACGTGTAATCCGAGACTCCTTCGTCAAGAATATACGTGTTTGTATGTAGGAAACGCGTCCTGTTTAGCTACAGAGGTCGCATTCTCTAACCTTCCCGGGTACTCGCGATGTGATAATTTTCAATTGGTCATCGGAAGTGGTGTTGTAAGTAAAACCTGCTTGATAAAGTATTTGGCCAAGTGTTACTAATGCGATGTATAGTCAGCGTTCACTGGAGCTACCCAAACTAAACTACCAGAACTGCCTTCTGGGACTGCTGAGCCCCGTACCATTACGAAGACAGCTGCCTATTCAACTTCCACGAGTTCCTCTAGCAGTCACAGACTCTTTTGCTGTCTTTCAGGTGTTTACAATGCTGTACTTTTATCCGTTGTAGTCCTTTTAGTATAGGACATTCTTAACGTTCCGCGCTTCTCTTTTACAGTTTCATAAGTCTCATTTGGAGTTTCCCCCGATGTTACTTGAGTCTAGCTGGGAGCTGTGGGGATTGCTTTCGCGCCAGCCGTTGCTGTTGATGTTGGCGTTTGGCTCACATAGCCATCCAGAGCAATACGACCTTTAGCTAAATTGATACCCATCAAATGAGGTATTCGCCGAGGTATTGTGGCTTCCTCAAAGGGACTACCCGCTAAAACCACCCAGGTTCAAGACTCTGCTCACTACCACATCTTTTTCTCAAGTCCCATCTCCTTCTGATGCTATTATCTTCCTTTGTCTCCTGAACATTCCCTTCTGCGTCTGTGCTGGTTCAAAGATAAAGAAACATGGGCCTACAGTGTGAAGATTCATCAGTCATGGTTAAATTCATACCTAAAACACCAACACCCAGCGCCCTAAACTACTTTATTCTTTGCGTCATCACCAAGTTTTAACTGTAGCCGATATGATTCCGTCAGGATCAACTGGCCCATTGCAACAATCAAGGTACGCGAGGAATGAATTCGCGACTATACTCGACAGCTGCCGATATAACATCTAGTAAGCCATTCCCTTCAAAAAGCCTCCTCACCAGGGTCTTTGAGGAATACGCCCCTAGTCACCATTCGTCACTCTTGGAGACTGTATGGCATCCAATTCCTCCAATAAAGTCCCTGGCCTCTGTCTCTGTTTCCACAATCTTTAACTTGTTGCCCGCACGTTCCGCGTCAATGGTCAAGACTCCGGCAGGGTCGATAACAACTATAGTTCTTCCGTCGAGGAGTAGACGGAGGATGTCGGCTTGGATAATTCTTTGAGCAACGGCGTTGAAGGAGAAGACATCGCGGAAGGAAAAGACGATGGCGCATGCATGTCGGCTGCTTCCGCAACCTGGATCGTCAGGGTTTGGTGCGCCGAGGACTCTTGTAATCTCGCGAGTAAGACGCTCTGATCCCGCAAAGCGTACAACACCACGTAGGCTAAAAATAAGGATTTCTTTGTTGCAGTTTGAATGGTGAGGCTCATTCTCGCCTGCCACGATGGTGGCCACTGATGTTCGCACTGTCGCTTGAGCAATTTGGCTGACGTCCATCATGTGCAAACCCATATCGCTCGATAATTGCTCGCATATAGCTACACCTCGCACACTATTTCCTCGACTATCAAGCTTGGGTGAGAAGACAGCGATACCCATCTGGCCAGGCAAAGCACCGATGATACCACCAGCCACGCCGCTCTTGGCCGGGATACCGATTCTCGACAGCCAGTCGCCTGCGGCATCATACATACCACATGTACTCATGACTGAAAGGATCTGGCGAACACTGTCCTGAGGAATAATTCTTTCTCCGGAGATAGGGTGAATGCCTGCGTTGCAGAGAGTGGCTGCCATTGTGGCCAAATCGCGCACATTGACGTTGATGGCGCATTGGCGAATATATCCTTTAACAATCTGCTGGGCGTCTCCAGTGATGATACCAGCAGCCTTGAGCATATATCCGATTCCCATGTTTCGGTCAGCGCCTCTCAACTCTGCCTCGTAAACCTCTTCGCAGACGTGCAATTGTCGGCCCGCCAACAGTGAAAGCGCGTTGAGGATACGCTCTGTTCTTTGCTCAGCAGTCCAATCCGGACCTCCGATAAGAGAATGCGCCGTGATAGCTCCGGCGTTGATCATGGGGTTCATGGGTCTGTTGCTGCCGCGTTCCAGGGATAGGCTGTTAAACGCGTCACCCGAAGGCTCTACGCCGATCTTTTCGAGGACCTTGTCGAGACCCGCATCTTCAATTGCGAGCGCGTAGACAAAGGCTTTGGAGATGGATTGAATAGAAAATTCAACGTCGTCGTCTCCGGCTGAGTATATTTCGCCATCTACCATAGCCAGTGCCACCGCTACCTTTGACGTGTCGGCTTTGGCAAGGGTCTCGATGTAGCTGGCTGGTTTGCCACCCTCGATAGGGCGTGCATTTTCCAGCACTTTGTTAAGGTAGTCAGGGATAGGAGATTTCATATTTGCTTCAGAGTATTCTTCTTGTACGTTTCTATCAGAGATGAAGATAACTAAATGAAGAAAAAAAAGGGGATTCTTATGGAATTTTTATTTTTTTCGAGGGCACAAAATGTCGTCAGCCAAGGTGCGACTAATTTTTACATAATGGCTCGTCCAATAGTGGTAGTGGAATCCTCTTTTCAGTTGACTAGGCGTGACCCCACTGCTAAGTTCTGACTGCATCGTGTGAGACAATAGGGTAGACGATGTTGTCATTTGTCATACAAACCGCCAACGATGCTCACGGGGCCGGCAAAAAAGCTTTAGGGCTTTGTATAGAGTAGTATTCTCTTTGATAATATTTATAATTGAGTTTAAATGAAGGATCAACTAGTTGTTGAGTCTAGAACCTGGATAGATGCTTCTAGTGAAAGGGGACAGTTATTTGTTGTCCGCATTATCCGAGACTCAACAAACTAGAAGTCAACAATATGGATCAGGAGGACAAGAAGAGGCAACCTTGTTACTAATAGTTAGCTGAATTCAGAGATAATCTAGTGCTGAATGCAGTCAAATATCAAGTCTATTTCTCCTCTGATACCATACTCTGTAGCAGGAAACGTAGAGAACGAGCTATTGTTCTGAAATACAGAGTTGCAGTGTAGCATGCAACGCAACATTTTAATGTGAAACGACCATGAAACTCTTATCGATAAGCCACCCCGTGCAAGACTGATTGGCCAAACGCGGTGCCAGTCCACGCGCGTCTCACGGCTGTGTCCCCCATACCCCAGGATTCCACACCGATAACATAGCAAAGCACATGACACAACAGCATTCCTATAAGAATTTCATTGAGGGGTTGAGCCACTTATTTGTTCTGCATTGGGGTCTGTTCTTACACTAGTGCCGCCTCCGACTTGGAGAAGTTGATCTTACCATATCGGTAAGCTTGAGCGTCTGTCTTTAATTATCCATCTTTGAGCTGAACAATAACAAATCCGCACAATGAAGTAGGACAGAATCTGCGGGTCAACGATATCCCTATTCCCTTGAGCACGTGTATCTTGTGATGACCGCGGAAATGCTCCCTCACTACAGCTAGCTGGTCACGTACGCGTCTAGCAATCCTTACCAACAGTGACGCCCGCGAAAAAAAAAAACAAGCTTTGTTTAGACTCCTGATCCTTGCTGAAACCCCCTGTCAAGTGTCTCACTAGAACAACATCATTGGATGACCTGCGCCACCACCGCAAACACCAGAGCAGGTTTATTACGATGCCAACCCCTCGGACACGATTCTGAACTCTTTCCAACCTTATTTCTAACTCTATCTTCTCTGTCGAGGAATTGATTAATCTAAACCTGATCTTTCTTCGCGATTCTTTGGCATCGACCAGAATGGCGAGCAACATCCTCCCAGGCAATGGCCATGGGCACAACAGCTCTGGCCACAGAGACGAATCAACCCCGCTTCTGCCACATCTCTCTGGTCACATCGCACATGAGGGCGAAAGTGGCAGAAGTGGGTTTCACCCTCGTCATTTCCTCGCTGTGCTTTGGCGAAGCTCTTGCACTGCGTCCATGTGGGTGAACGTCCTGTGGCCCTTCGTTCCCGTTGCTATCATCCTTCAATTCTTCCCTGGTATGCACCTTTGGAAATTCGCTACCGCCTACATTGCTGTCATCCCGACGGCCAATCTGCTGGGTTTTGCTGGCCAGGAATTTGCGCGAAAGATGCCCAAGGTGGCGGGCATCCTCATCGAGACCACCTTTGGATCTATCATTGAGATTATTCTCTTCATTGTCCTTCTTGCAAAGCACGAAAACCACGCTTCGCACGACAACGGCGATGAGGGAAACCTTATTCCCATTATCCAAGCCGCAATCCTCGGCAGCATCTTAACTAATCTTCTGCTCTGTCTTGGTCTCTGTTTCTTCTTCGGAGGCGTAAAGCATGCCAGCCAGAAGTTTCACGCGATTGTGTCAGAGGTTGGTACCGGCCTGTTACTCGTCGCTGCTTTTGGTCTCCTCATCCCCAGCGCATTCTACTCCGCTCTCAAAGCCGAGGTCGTGCCCGACTTTCCCGGTTTCAGAGTGTTGCACGAAAAGTTCACAGAGGGCAAGCTGCAAGAAGATGTGGTCCGTATCAGCCAGTCAACCTCGGTCGCGCTGATTGTTGCATTCTTCTTCTACATCTGGTACCAGGCCAGCAGTCAACATAGCATTTTTGATGAGGTCATTGAGATGGACGAGCATCGCGATGCTGACCGTGAAGAGGATATGGAAAAGCCCAAGTTCACCATGACTGAGACGATCGTGGCGATACTTATTGCTCTGGTATTTGTCACTGCTCTTCTTATCTTCCTTGTTGAGAAGATCGAGCATGTTGTAGAAAGTGGCGTACCTGATCAGTTCTTGGGTCTTATTCTCTTGCCTTTTGTTGAAAAGGCGGCTGAGCATTTGACCGCAATCGACGAAGCCTACGGTAAGCCCCCAAGTGCCTTCGTGAAGCCTTTATGCTAATACTTTGTAGATGGAGTTATTAATGTCGCCTTATATCACTGCCTAGGACCATCCATTCAGACTGCCCTCTTTAACGGTCCACTAGTTGTTCTCGTTGGCTGGGCCATTGGAAAGCCCATGGATCTCAACTTTGAGATTTTTATGATCGTCCTGCTCGTGCTATCTATTCTGGTTGTTGGCAACTTCCTCCGCGACGGCGAGTCTAACTGGCTCGAGGGAGCTCTTCTTGTGGTATGTAGAGTTCGTCGCCTAAGAAAAATTCGGCAAGACTGACAAACATAGGTTATCTACGCTATCATTGCTATCGCCTGCTGGTATTACCCCAACCCCGATGTCGCCACTTCCAACGGATTGGAAGGATCGGAGATGATCAACGTGACGATGAGTGTCGATACACTTCGTCAGTTGCAGCAGCTTCTCAACGCGCATCTACCTCTGTAGACAACCCGTGACACAGTTCTTGCTAGCATATAACCAGGGTGGAAGGGAAAACTATTAGCGTTGGTTTGAAGTTGGTAAAAAGTCATGTACCATGAAAGCTTCAAACAGGCCATCCACAACTATGCAAGTAAACCAACCGATAAATTAAATCGTTGAATGTAACTTGATACCTTCAATACTATTACTGTTTCTCGAATATCAAAACCTGACTATCATAATCCCCCTCAAATCGCAACTGTACACCAAGGTTCATAAGCGTCGAGCCGGAAACAGTCTGGTTACCGTTCAGAACATATTTCGCATCCGCATCCAAACCCTGCATTCGGAACCAAGGCCATGAAAAGTTGATAGTAGCTCGAGTCTGGAAGGCAAACAAGACAACCTTCTTGCCGTCCTCGGAGATGAACTGTCCGGCTGGATATCTGGTTTCTTCAGGGAGAGCCAGTCGATAGAAGTCGCCTGTGATAATGATCGGGTTGATCTCTTCGGATAGCTTGATGAGATCAGGAATTTGCTCTCGCTCTTCGTCTTCGAGATCACTTGGGTCTAGTTCGACTCCGAATGAGCCACCCATCATAGCGACGTGGGCTCTGAACTTGACGGAAGTTGTACGCCCGGTGAGCTGGTTGGGGACGTGTGACAGATGCGCTCCCATTGCAGACGGGGGATACGCGAGCGAAGTGCCAAATTGGATGGCGATACGTTCGACTGCATCTGTGTCGTCAGATGTCCAGATTTGAGGAAACCAGTGGAGAACGCCAGGGTCAAATCGACCACCTCCTGATGCACAGCCCTCCCATAAGACATCAGGGAAACGTTTGGTTAGAGTCTCAAAGACATGATACAGTCCCAGCATGTATTTGTAGTTAAGGGTCTGATCAGGAGTCTCGTGTATACCACGGTTGTTATCCCACTTGACATATGAGATAGGCGACTCGCTAAGAATCTTGGAAACAGATTCGATAACAAACTCTTGAACCTCTGGCAAAGCGAGGTTGAGAACAAGTTGCCATCGCGTTTCTGTTCGAGGATAAGATCCCGAGTGAATGGCCCAGTCTGGGTGATTGTCGTACAGGTCAGACTTGGGATTGACCATTTCAGGTTCAAACCAGATACCAAACTTGAGCTTGTCAGAGGAGTTGGCTACGCTAAGCTGGGTGACTTCCTCGACGAGCGGAGTGAGTCCTTCGGGGAAGCGAGACCTGTCGGGTTGCCAGTCACCGAGACCGAGTCTATCGATTGTTCGTGCATACTTGTTACCAAACCAGCCATCGTCCATGACAAACAGTTTGATACCAAGGTCTGCAGTTTGCTTGGCAATCTTAGAGATAGATGTCTCGTTGATATTGAAAGTCAAGCCTTCCCAGCTATTGAGAAGTGGGGGTCTTGTCTCTTCGGCATACTTGCTCTTCATCAAGTGCTTTCTGTAAAGACGATGGAATTGTCTCGACATTCCACCAACACCCTTACTAGAGAAGACAGACACAACTTCGGGCGTGGTAAATGTTTGGCCTGGCTTTAGAGGCCATGAAAAATCGATGGGGTTGATGCCTAGAAGAGCACGAGTAAGACCTTGTGAGCTCTTCTCGACATCCACTGCAAACGAGCCGGTATACACCAAAGAGAAGCCCCAAGCTTCGCCGTGCGATTCAGTGGTGTCTGATGCAACGAGTGCTAGGAACGGGTTGTGAAGATGTGAAGAGTAGCCTGTTGAACTTTGGAAGCTGTATATTCCGTTAGTATTATTGATTGCGAGTATGAGTAGTGATGCTTACCCTTGCGTTCCGTAATCAACCTTGCGGCGCACGCGCATACCCTCACGAGACCAATCACCTCTGATCTCAATGAGATCCATGTCCTCTTGCCGAAAGTCCACACTCCAACTAGCGACCTTCTTGAGATTGATAGTCGAGTTTGCTTTGTTGGTAATATTCACGCTTCGCACAATAGCGTCATATTTGGGGAAGATGGAATATGTCAAGTCTGCTGCAATCGAACTGTAGTTGTCATACATATGCACGACAAGCGTTGAGACATCTCCTGAGTCACCAAAAGTGGCCGGAAGACCGGGTAAACCAGGCTTTCCTTCGATTACATTGTGCGACTTGTAGCGAAAGTCTGTAACAGTAGTACCACTGGCTTGTTGAATCTGGAAAGCTGGTACTCGGAAGTCTCCTCTTCCATGGTCAGGGAATTCTCTTCGGACACGCCCGATCTCATTGACCCAGCCTTGGACAGGGCCGACTTCTGCTGTGATGGTATCCTCTGCCACAGGACCTCCGTAGTGATCATTAATTAGATCACCTGTAGTGTTGTCGACATGAAAGCGATATGAGACGTTCTCTCCGTCCAGAGCGAAAGATTTCCCATCGACACGGATTGCTGCAATGGTAAGCTTTGAAAATATGCAAAGCAAAGAAACTTACGACCTGAACTCTGAGCCAAAGCAGAGAGAGATTGGCACAGGACCACAGTGGCCGTAGCAATACGCCTAGACACTAGAAGGACCATCTTATGCCTGCAACAGAGAACTTGCACAAGGACGAAGCAAGGAGGAGGCTAACTGAGGGGTACCAAGCCTTAAGTCGTTCTCCTTCACGCAGACTCGGATCAGAAAGATGTTACCTTTAAGGTTAAATTCACCTATAAAGTAACATCATGTGGTGATCCCGGACCTGTCGGACCTGCCGGACCGATTGTTATTTGCAGAAAACTGGGCATTTTTATGGAGGAAACGATGAGTTTCAGTGATTCGATTCCCGAACAATACTCCTTGAAGAAATGATCGACACTGTTTGTGCGGAGGATCAGCCCAGATTCTCCAGGTTGGGGAGTTTAGCCAGTGGTGGTTATGACGTCGTCTTTCAGGCGCACGAATGAGGAGACTCAATTGATGAGGGGATGTATTCACCGATAAGTGACTTCCACTGGGGGGAACTACGCTTCACGAGAAGACGATGCATGAGAGAAACAGTATGAAATGTTTATAGCCGGATAAACAGAAGATAATACTGATCAGCTCTCGCTGAGATTGACGTACTTGAAGCGGACAAATGTTCTTCCTCTCAACTATCATCCATACTTACCACTGATTGGTCAGTTTTCGAGTGTCTAGAGTCAATGACAGCTTCTATTGGCCTGAGTGCTTTGTGATCTCAAATCTCACGATCTTTCGTATTCTTGGGGTTTTAGTAACTGAAATGATTCTCAACAATATTATCCTGCCTATGCAGGCCTCCTCGCAGCAATGGGATATACAAATAGTAGATGGTGTCGTATCCTCCATGAAACCATCTGGCAACCCTTCCACAAATCCGAGTCTTTTACTTCCCTCTCTTTGCCATCCCCACATCCATCTTGACAAACCATATCTTCTTACCTGCAACCATCCTTCATCCACAAACCATCCAGACTACTCGGATCTTGTCCCGAAAAAAGGCAGCTTCGGCGAAGCTTTAAGCAACACAGCTGAAGCAAAGAAACGTTACACTCCAGACGATTTGTACTTGCGAGGGTCTCAGCTTCTTGCCACAAGCTACGCGCAAGGCATTACACACATCCGAGGCTTCGTTGAGCTTGACCATGTCACGAAGCTACAGCCTTTAAAAACAGGTATTCGACTAAAGAAGGAGTTCGAAGACTTTGTGGACTTGCAGATTTGTGCTTTCGCGCAGGACCCAATCTTCTCGACTGAGCATGGCAATGAGAATCGAGATATCCTCACAAAGGCTCTCAACGAGTATGGACCGTCGATTGATGTTCTCGGCACTACGCCTTATGTTGAAGAAGATGCAGATATGTCGAAAAAGAACATACGATGGGCTATCCAGACGGCGTTGAAGTATAACTTGCACCTTGACTTTCATATAGAGTTCAACTTGAAAGAAGGCGATACAATGGAGTTCTTCAGCTATATCTTTGATCAGCTCGTCGAAAACGACTGGCCCACACACCCCGGCGCTCCTACTATAGTGCTCGGACACGCCACAAGACTGACGCTGGCTTCTCACAAAGAACTCTCCCAGTTCGCTGACAGACTTCGAAGCACGAAACTTCCCGTTCATTTTGTCGGGTTGCCTACCAGCGATGTCTTTATGATGGGTCGACCCGCTTCTGATGATGTGTCTGAGCAGGATCAACCGCTTAGTCGTCAATGCGGCACTCTTCACATACCGAAGATGATTCAGGAGTACGGACTGAATTCCTGCCTATCAGTGAACAATGTAGGCAATGCCTTCACACCATATGGGACTGGGGATCCTCTGGGAGTGGCGAGCCTGGGTGTTGGTCTTTTCCACGCAGGCAAGATAGACGACGCGAAACTGCTTTATGAGGCAGTTAGTACTCGAGCTTTGGATGCCATAAAACCGTCAAAAGTCAGCCATGACGAAAACTGTGATATGAAAGAGGGAAACCCCTTGTTTTCGATGATTTTGTTCAAGAACGAAGAAACCATGGAGATCCGATCGCCACAAGGGAAGACTATGCAGGTGCCAGCTCGACAAAGGCTATCTATCAAGGACATCGTTTGGGACCCACCGGAGACAAGACTTAGAAACATCATCAAATAGTGTAGTTATGATAATTAATACTATATACTGTGAAATTTATGGAGTGTTCGTTCTGGAGTCGTCTATGCCTTACACAAGGCTCCATTCGCCATCTCAACCCAGTCTTCTGACCCAACGCAAGTCGGGCAGTAGAACAAATGCGAAGGATCATACTTGTTCTTCGTATTAAGGTGTGTCTCATACAGACTACCGTAGAACGACTTCTTGTAATCAGGGTCGTTACGATCACCTTCGTTCATGTAACCACCAGTTGTGGGAGCCCACTTCTTAGCCGCGACACCCTTAACGAATGTCACATCATCATTAGCAGCCTTGCGTTGAGCGGGAGTCGCGGTCTTGGAGATACTCGTGCTCGAAACAATAGCGTAGTATGACTTTCTCCAAGCAGGGTTTAGTCCACTAGACTTGTCTGCAGCATCCTTAAAGACCTGACCACCGGAGCAGAAGAGGATGACGTTGGTGCCAAATTCTTCAGGCTTACCGCTGATAACTTCAACGGCATCACGAACGTTGTCGAAACTCTCAACACTCTCGCGATCAATGAGTCTTGAAGTGAGGATTGAAGTATCACCAGTGGGGTCATATAGTCCCGACTCAGCATCGTAGAAAGACCAGTAATCAGAGTAAGTAGCCCAGCTCTCGTTCATAAAGAGCTTGTCCTCGAATTTAGACAGGGCTTTGCGAACTGGTGCCCATCCAGCTTCAGCTTCCTCACGTGTCTTACCGATCGCCCAAAAGCCATGGGAATAGCCAGAAGTGGCATTTCCGACAAAGACGGTAGGAAAATTGCGGAACCAATATCCGTATCCAGCAAAGCCAGCATCGTTGAGGTCGGGAAGCTGCTGAAGTAGGACAGAGACAGCATCAAGAAGATCTTTGTTCTTTTCTGTCTTCTGAAGTGGTGCAACTTGGAAGTGGTGTGCTGTGACCGTGTCCACGTTGGGATGGGCTTTGATGGTGCTGCTTAGAGTGATAGCGTAACCTGGTCCACCCCCACGCATGGCACGGAAGAGGTCAGAGTTCTCGCAGTGGTTGACGGTAATGGTCTTGCCATTAGATAGCATAACTTCTGCTTCGAGAATCTGATCAGCTCCAAGGCCATAGTTCCTGGTAGCCGGTCCGTGACCACCTCCAGAAGCCCAACCACCAATGGCACCAGGAGTGATAGAACCACCACCGACAGCAATAACATTGTTGGCTTTGGCTACCTTGTAGACATCACGCCACTGATAGTTGCCATCGATCTTGATTGCACTTCCTTTCCAGCCAGACTTCTTGCAGCTGCTCTTAGCCTTGAAAGTCTTCTGAAAGGCGATCTTGTTCTTGTACTGGTGCAACCATAGCTCAAGGCCACCAAAACCATCAGAGCGTCCGAGGAGATCGTGGCCGGTACCAGTAACAACCAATCTCAAATTACGCGATTCGGCATAGTCCAGAGTATTTCTAATCTGTTGTCGAGAAGTGGCGTTCACAGCGTAAACAGGAAGTGATCCAAGGCTGCATGTAGTCGGCTTTTGACCAGCATCATAGTCAACTGGAGCACAAGTGATGTTATACGGATAAGGCCTTCCAATTGGATTGGACGATTGGAAGTCCTGGTCCGACCACATTTTGTTCACATATGCGCATTGTTGCAAGTCCTTGGCAGGACCTGGGTAGCACGACTGTGCAATGGGCTCAGTCTTGATAAGACCACCATCGACTTTCTCGTCAAAGGCCTTCCAATCCGAAACAGAAGGCCAGCAGCTTTGACCGGGTATCTACGAGCCGTGTCAGCAAATCTTGAAATATGACATTTGATCAAGGCTTCTCGAAACATACGCATTTACACTGAGACTCGCGCTTGGACGTATCAATTGAGTTCTTGGCCCAAGTCCCGGCAGGGAAAAGGGCAAAGAAGGGGAACAGCGCGGCGAAGTGCATTCTCAACGACAAATCAGGTTGTCTAGCTGCTCCAGTCGTCAAGAAAAAGAAAAGAAGAGGTGTTTTGGGTAGAGAGGGATGCAGCTAAGTGGGTGGCTCTTAATCAGTTTTAATCTATTCTGAACAAGAGAGCAGTATTTCTTTTCAGGTGAGCTACATCTCCATCGGCTGTGTGGGGGGAACTTTGTGCAACCATTTCAATTGTCGGAAGCCGATATAAGGATCGTGGCAATTACACAGCATACGATTAAGACTAGGAGTCAACTCAGTTAGTAGAGATTTCATCTTGCAGTAGCTAGAGACATTGAGGCAGGTAATCAATGCAATCTCAATACCAAGAATTACTGTTGGTGGGTAAGAAAGAGAAAAAGCGATGTGGATGCAAGACATGGGATGTCCCCTGTAGATTTGCCCCTGCGTCAACGGTTAATGACTCCATTCCCAATGTGACCACTCGTTTCCCTACAAATGAAAAACGGCGCCAGTTCGTTGAGAAAGTGAGATGTCATTTATAACAACCACACAACTGCAAGCTTGTTCACTGTTTGCTTCATAATCAGGCCATAGTGTCGGAGCTGATTGAAGCAGAAGGCAATCGGATTCAGTTGGTTTGCTTCCAGTGATCGGGCGAGTGTTTTCGATGACGAGATCTTGCCAAGAATTCTGTACACTTCTTGTGGTTGAGTAAGTGGCCAATTGAGAAGTATCACTTCTCATCAACTGTTGAGAAACATGTCTTGGAGCAAGACATCCAGAGATCCCGCTGACTTTTAATTCATCTCATGGAGCAATTGACACGTTATAGTACGATCCTACAGTTTGTACAGAGTATGTAGGAACAAAGACGTCCCAGTAATTTAACGTGAAACATGGCGTCGTCCGGTTATCGACGCCAAGATCTATCCCAGCGGGAGGTACGGGACGGCAGCAATGGGCAGGCAACTAATGAGCCGTGTGCAAGTTAGACTAGCTGCTCAGTCTCTGGTTCATTATTTCCGTTAAAGGGTCTGACTGTCACCACCGGAGCTGGACTTCCTGACATGGTTAGACGCTCGCCGCGGAACTGATTAGCTCTTACATTAGTTGAAGAGGCGAAATCCATTAATCCTTCAAGTGCTAAAATATGAGCTGTAGACTCGAGCTGTTTGTTACCAATAGAACCGAAACTGATAAGATCGGCACAATGCGAGAGGACAGGGTGCACAGGTGGGAGGCTATGATTCGTTCAGGACCCTTGCTAGAGTTCGTAAAAAGCAAACATATGTAGAGCTGGGTAATGTAACATCAACCCTCTCACTTGTCATTTCTGTAAAAGAGTTTGCCTTGTTGGCTCGCTATTTGAGTGTGCGCATTGGACCATTAAGTTTGCCTCTTGTATGCATTGATTAATCGAGAGCTGCTATAGAGCTGAGAAATGATGAGGATTTGTGGCATGAGCGGAAATCTGGCACAATACCCGCGGTACCAATGGGTGCCTAGGTTTTGTTGCTGTCTGTTAAAAGGGACAATATGTTGCGAATCAGGATACTTCGAGGCAATTCAGAGCCTTGAATGGAATTGCATCACTGGACACATTAGCCACTGATGTAACTCTCTCAGTATGAGGATACCGTCTTTGCCGCTCATGCACATAATCTAATCGTTTCTTTGTTGAATCCCGGACCCGATTCTAATGCGATTGGTGCCGTACTCGAGGCCTTCCCACTGACAAGTTGCTTTTGTTTACGGGTTCCTCCTTTCTGCAGTATTCAGCCCAGGTACCAGCTCTCTGTGCCTTTATTATCTGTCATATACCTTCTTTTCGCTTTTCTATATGAAGAGCCAAATAATGCTCCCAGCGCAGCTCGGCTGCAAGCCACTTTCTCCAGGCTCTCCGTCAACATGTCGACACCACAAGCAGACCCTAATGCTCCGCTCTTTGGAGCAGCCCGCAACGTTAACCGCAACGGGCTTCTCGTTATAGTCTGGGTCTGCTTCACCATCGCCACTGTTTTTGTATCTTTGCGCCTCTGGGTCCGCTGGCAACAGAACCGACGCTTCCTCGCCGATGATTGCTGGATCTTTTGGGCATGGCTGTGCACCTTGACCATGGCAATACTGCAGACCGAGCAAATGGATGCTTTATGGTACATGACTCACCTTCAAGCCGGTCGCATTCCCTTCGATCCCGAGGAGATGGTGCAACAACGTTACGAATTAACGAAATGGCAATTCCCCATCATCAAGATGTTCTGGATCATCTTGTGGTCCATTAAGGCTAGTTTCTTGGCCATCTTCTTCCGACTTGTGCAGCCTTTCAACATTATTCGACGTCTGTGGTACTGTGTTGCTGTCTTTACGGCTGCCGCCCTTGTTGTCTGCGTTATCTGCAGTGCACTTACATGCGACCCCCCTTCTGACTATTTCCATGGTAAATACAAATCCTCTACCTGACGAACTATTGCGCTATGTAAAGTGCTAACCATCTTTCTCTAGGCGCTTGCGATTCCGCAAAAGAGCAATGGCGACAGAACTTCAATGTCATCTTTTCCACCACAGTCGACATTGCTTCCGATCTCATGATCATGGCCCTACCGATCGCCGTACTACCCTCCCTGCAACTCGACAAGAAGAAAAAAATAGGACTGGGTGTTGTGTTCTCCCTCGGCGTTATCATTATCTGCGTTGCCATCATTCGAATGTCACAAGTCATTGTGAAAAAACAAGTTGACCTCATCGGGCTAGCGATCTGGGGCGCTGTTGAAACGGCTACAGCTCTCGTTGTTGGATCACTCCCAGCACTCAAGGGCTTGCTTACACGAAGCATCAAGAAATACACCAATTCGCGAAGCGGAAGAACAGACCCTACAGACTACAGTAGTCGTACATCTCAGCGACGGGGCTTTGGGTCGTCTTTGACGCCAAAGGATATAACAGGATCAGATTGCATTCCATTAGATGATGTTCACAGGAGTGACCAGCTTGATGGGGGGATCTATGTGCACAAGACATTTGACATGGCGACTGTGAGGGATGATACCTCTTCTCGGGGGGAAGATGAGGAGATGGCGATAATCAGAGGACCAAAATAATGATGAACTGCACCGCAAAAGCATGTACGATAGATATGTTAATCTTGTGTCTATTCTAAGATGAGGCTGATAACAGCATTGAAGCCATTGTACACATACACATCTACAACTACTCAAACTCTCCCCACTGTCTGACTACTTCATACAGACTATCATTGTTTCCGACATTTCCCGGGAAGACAACGTAGTTTATTCCCGGCCATTTTGACTCTGGCTCGTCACATCGCCACATAGGCACTCCTGGTGCAGCCTGGCCCACAATAAGAGCCCGCTTCATCCTCAATCCTTTGGTTGCCATATCAGACGATGTGATACCTCCCTTGGCGATGATGTATCGCGGCTTCTGTTCCAGATTTTGAAGAAATGATACCAACGCCTTGGCTATTGTTGAGCCAATGTCTAGACTCTCGACTTCGTCTTTTCCGACAATAAGTTCCCTGCTCGTCATCACTAGCACATCCTGGCCGTTCTTGATCTTTTGCGAGGCGAGCTCAATTGCATTTGCCACATCCTTCTTGGCCGACTCATCGGATTCGAGAAGAGCCTTGACGTTGAGGGTAATTGTTGTCAATTTGTCGTTTGACTTTGTGACTAGAGAGTCCAGTTGCGCGGTAGTTTTGGGAACATACGAGCCAGCGATGACCAAGCCACCGACATCTTTCGACAGTCCCAGTTGAGATGCAGAGAGGGGCGGTATAGAAGATATTCCTAGTCGCGAAGAAACAAAAGCGGCTCCTGTGCGGTACAGGAACTTCTTTCCCTTCTGTGAGGCTTGCAGAAGTGCCGTGACAACCACATCCATGTCCTCGTCAGCTGCAGCGTTGATAACGAGCACAACAGGTGCCTTGTCACGTTTTGGCAATTGCATTATTTTTTGAAGCACAGCATCCGGTCCGCCTCCTCGAATGGTCTCAAGATCGATAGAATCAATGTTGCCCTGAGGAATCTGTCCTTTTGACTTTTCCACAACATAGTCTCTTAGATTAGAGCTCTTGTAGCCGAAAGTAGCGTCTTTTGCAAAGGGAGTGTCTGCAGCAGGGATAAGATGATCGCCTTCGTGGACGTAGTGAATGTCGTTGATGGTGTATCTACCTCCTTGGAGGAAGAAAGGACATAAGATCCATGCATCAAAAGGCCCGTTGACGTGCTCTACAGCCTCAGGCTCGAGAGGGAAATGACCTCGTAGGATGGAATCGCCACGAAGAACAATCTCATATGGGAGTCCGGTTTTCTGCGAAGCGTCTTTGAGGTTTGTGCATATCTCGATCATCAGGTCTCGCGCTTGAGGCGGGTGGAGAGCGCGCGAATTTGTCAAGATGAAGAAGCCATTGCCGGTTCCAACTTGCTTGAAGGTGGATGCCACGGTCGGGACATCCCATACTGTGAGGATTGTAACATCATGACAAGTTTGCGTACCAGTTGGGTCGTCGTCAAGAATGACGAGTAAAGGAGCTGGTGAAATGGATGATTGGATAGTGGATTTTGTCTGAGTGCGGAGTTGAGCCTGAGAAGCGGGGACTGGAGGAAGAGATGAGAGAGTTTCATCCAAATTGATAACCTGGTATCGGGACATAATTGCTGCTATAGTATTTCAGGCTCAGTGACGTTGAAAGAATTGACAATAGTTCATTACTATACCAGTAGTTGGTGTTTATAGCAAGAACTAACTGCTTGCTTCCGAAACGGTTTAGGGTAGTCGCTTTCTGACGGGGTCTTAGCCGACACCCGTAGCCGTCCCGATTCCATCGGTCTTCATTCCTATTGGTTGTAACAACAGCAGTGTTGCCGATGCTTGACAGTTATTTGCAGTCCGTCATGATGCTGAAAGCGAAGTTTGAAGCTATCATGACAAACTTATGGCAGAATACTTATCGTTTGATGGGATAACGTCTTGTAGTTTGTCCATAATAGCTGCTTTTGGTAGATGATTCCTAGTAACCCTCAACAACTACTGGGATATCAAATTGGTTTATTTACCGAGATTAGTGCTGACAAGCCCTCTATATGTACAGTCGAGTAGCTCTCAAGATATGGATACTTGAGAATTTATTAAGACGTTAAAATGTCTTTCTAAACTTGATGAAGACCATTGGCCACAAGTTTCATTCTGGAGAATTAGTACAATGACCCCATCAAGACCCTTCTCTCACATGGCATGACCGTTAATCAACTGCATCGAGACTACCATGACTCGTAATGAGGAGACGCTCGGACTATCGATGTCTCCGTGCCACCTCCGCATTTCCCCAGCCGATGATTCTTTCTGTCTTCGTTCTAGTTCAAGGAGGAGATGCGCGCTGACTAACTTCCCCGCGTCGTTGGTCTGCGCAACTTGGACATGTTTTTTTGCCAACCATTCAGTGGGACGAGACAGCAAATCACCATGTCAAAGCGAAACGGAAGCATAGACAGTCATGCATTTGACAGAAACGAGGTATGTAGGAGTGATGTAGTTGTATAGCTGAAGTATAAGGATGGGGCTAAAGTGTTGGTAGCATCCCAAAAGGGTGGCGATAACTTCAAACTCCGATCAGCCTGTTGCTCATATCTCAAGACACATTAGAGCGTGTACAACATGTCGCAAGCATAAGGTATTTAGTCCCGCCAACTAATAAATTTGAATGTTCTTAATGGCTGTTAGATCAAATGCTACATGGACGATGCTGGTCCTCCATGCCGAAGATGTCGCGAAAAGAAACTCAGCAATTGCACCGTTAGCAAGAACCTGCAAACCATTATCGATGAAAAGACAGAGTAGGTCCCAAGAATCACTTCTAGTTTTATTCCAGACTCACATTCTCAGACTCTCAGAAGCCATGCTCTCAGACCTCGATCAAATGTACTCAGCAGTGAAGGAAATGCGAAGTCTTATGGGGCTACCTGAACTGCCACCATTGCAGGTTGCGCGGCTATCTAAAAGGAAAGACGCTCCAGGAACTCAAGTCTTGGAAAATAATACACCGCAACTTGAGGATAGCTACGGCCCTTCATGCGACAACTCACCTAAACTCACACCAGAAGACGACCGATTACCCCACGCTCCTATTCATTCCCTCTATACTCTTACTCGAATGAGAGCGCTGCGATCACCAGGTAGTCGCAACGAGACCTCAGGTCAGACCATCAACGACTTCATCTCTCAAGGGCTAATCACCCTCCCTGATGCTGAGCGATTATTTCTCGTCTACAAAGACCGATTGGATGGTTTTATATATTCGATCGGATGTCCTTACAAGACCCTCGATCAGCTCCGTCGCAAGTCGTCTATCCTATGTGCCGCTGTCCTCACTATTGCAGCCCTTCATGACCCAGCAGCAGACAAGGTATACGGCGTGTGCAATTCTGAATTACGTCGTTTGACTGAAAAGTCAATGCTCCAACGACAAGGCGACAGAGACTACTTTCGAGCTCTCGCCATTGCATCATACTGGCTTAGCGACCTCTCATGGACGCTGTCAGGCCATGCAATCCGCCGTGCTGCCGAATGCAATATTCACAACAGCTATAGTCTTGCGATAAAAGAACAATCTGAAGAGGCTATGGATTCTGCGAGGATTTGGTCCATCCTTTACATATGCGATCAGCACCTTGCCATTTTATACGATAGGCCCGCGATCATACAGGATGATTGGCTCACACAGGAATGGGAGGGCGTTCTTAACTGCCCTTTGGCGACGGATCAGGATGAGAGGCTCATGAGCCAAGTTGAGCTCATGGGTATATTACGAAATATCCGAAGACTGTTTGGTCCCGACAAGGGAGAAGAAGTCCCAAGGCTATACTCTAGTCAGATCGGTCACTATCATCGACAGCTCGATCAGTGGATCGCGAAGTGGACTGCTCGATTGCCAGGTATGTGGCTCCAAATAGAAATTGGACCCAGCTAATCAGTTACAGAGGTACATCCTACGATAGGAGGCTTCCCTCGGAAAGGAGCTCTCTTTCACTTCCACCTCGCTCAGCTATACCTATATTCTCACGTCTTTCGTGGACAGTCCAACACGATCCCAGCCCACTTCCTCGACACGGCGTCTATGGCTGTGACATCGGCATCAGCGATCATCGACATTCTTCTCAGTGACCCCGACCTTTCAAAAAGTATCGTTGGCATGCCATCATACCTTCTTTCTATGACAGCATTTGCAGCAATGTTCTTAGCAAAGGTATCACATAAATATGGCGACGACCTCTTTAGCAGCGACCAGGCCTTCGATCAAATTACACGCTTAATCCGCCATTTCCGTTCCTTATCGATGGGGAAGTGGCATTTGGCTAATCTTATGATACGAGGACTTGAGACGGTAATGAATCTGCTGACGCCACAAAGTGGCCCCAACAAGGCGCAGAGCCAGAACACAGTTCCGGTCATGCCGGGAGTTGAGAACAGTAATGGCATAGGTGATATGTATGCAAACGGAGATATCTTCTCTGGGATTGACAGTACCACAATACCGACTTGGGATACCCATTTTGGACTATCGCCGATATTCGGGTTCGACCCATCTCTTCTCGACGTTGATGGTTATATGCAGTCGATGGCAATATTTCCGAATGCTGAATAAACGGAAATACTGATGTATTGGTATCCATGTCTATGTATCTAACTATTTCTCCTGATGTTATTCGCCTTCTACATACCACCCTGAACACCCCGTGGCTTGTACTCGCTTTCAAGATAATCCAGCTCCTCTTTAGTAAACTGAACTTTGAGAGCATCGACAGCCTCAATAACGCGTTTCTCGGAATTCAACCCCAAAATAGGATAGCATCCCTTTTGTAGCACCCAAGCTGTAGAAACCAGAGCCATGCTGATACCTTTGTCGGCAGCTACCTTTTCCACGCGATTCACAATTTCCAAATTAGCATCCGCAAACCACGTGTCAGTCTTCTTGTCGTTCTGACTACGTATTGACTGGTTGTCGTTCTTGCTAGAAAGCGGCTTGGCAAGAAGGCCTCGGGCGATAGGACTCCATGGGATAACGCCGACACCTGTAGCTTCGCAGAAAGGGAGCATCTCACGCTCTTCTTCGCGGTAGAGGAGGTTGTAGAAGGGCTGCATGGAGATGAACTTTGTCCAGCCCTTGGATTCGGCGATATATTGGAGGCGAGCAAACTCCCAGGTGTACATGGAGGAGGCTCCAATGTAGCGAACTTTGCCGGATTGAACGACGTCGTGTAGAGCACGCATGATCTCTTCTGGAGGAGTCTCACGGTCCAGACGATGAATTTGTAGAACATCTTGGGAGGTCAGTTTTAGCCTTTCAACAGGGCATATGATAAGTACCGATGTAGTCAGTACCAAGTCTTTCCAGGCACTTATCAACAGCATGGAAGACATGCTTCCTGCTTAACCCCATCTGATTGACAAGCGGTCCATCGTTGACACTAGGAGGTCTTGTGCCATCGTCCATGACGGGGTTATAGATCTTGGATAGGATGACAACCTTTTGACGAGGTATGTTGAACTTCTTGAGAGCCTTTCCGATAATGACCTCTGACTCTCCATTGGAGTATGTGTCGGCGGTATCCCAAGTATTGATACCATTGTCGTAAGCGGCTTTCAAGAGCTTCAAACCATCCTCTTCGTCAAGAACCCAAGGTGATCCTTGCCACTGACTTGACCCAAAGGACATACAACCAAGAATGACCTTTGAGACTTTGAGGCCTGTATTGCCAAGTCTGGTAATATCAGTAAGTGTTTATTGCCACTAAGTGGGTAACTTACCTGACATATTCCATCTTGTCCATTGTAGTTATTTCACTCAAGTTTCTTTGTTTGGCAACTATGCCTCATGATATCCACGGTTGTGAATGGATTAATATTAATATTGAACACAGCGCATCTTCTTGCTCCGTCGTTTATTACTCCGCTCTACGCTGATATCGCCGATCGGTTCCTCTTCCCCGCACTCTTTGACAATGTTGTTCTCCCCGTCGCTATCTGATCGGCCATCATTCCAATTGGTCAATTGGTAAATTCAAGTGGGTTTCTGTTCGGGACCATATCCGCCGAGATCGTGGGGAAAGCAAAGAGGGATTGCTTGGAGCTCATGCTTAAACATCAAGACTACCCGAGTCGCAATCTGGTAAGACCATTGCAAAATTAACCCACAGAGCCCACCATGACTCCGAATTTTCAGACCATCTCTATTCCCTCGGCCACAGTTCAATCGCATGCCTCAAACCTGTTGCAGCTTCCTGACAAGACTGTACTATGTACATGGTTCGGCGGCTCTCAAGAAGGTCTTCCAGATATTTGCATCTGGTTATCACGACTAGAGCCAGACTCATCTTCTTGGAGCACACCTCAGAAGATTTCATCCGACGAAAACAGGAGTTGTCAAAATCCGATCTTGTTTAGAGCACCGCACAACGGGGAGCTCTGGTTGTTGCACACTTCTCAAGATGCTGGGAACCAAGATGGGGCTTATATACTTAAGCGCACTTCATCAGACCAGGGTCGCACATGGTCCGAGGCTAGCCGTCTGCTTAAAGACGTGACGGGCATCTTCATTCGACAACCCATTGTTGTTGACGATAAGGGTACCTGGATTCTTCCAGTCTTTTATTGTCGTACAGAACCTGGTCATAGATGGATCGGAAGTGACGATATATCTGGCGTTCTTTATTCACAAGACAATGGTGCAACTTGGAAAGAGAGAAAGGCCCCCGATAGCGTCGGGTCTGTTCACATGAACATCATTCCTCCAGCCGCCGGTCAGTCTACATGGGTTGCCTTTTACCGCAGCCGATGGGCAGACAACGTTTACCGCTCAACATCCAATAACGGTATAGACTGGGAAGATCCAAAAGCGACGTCTCTTCCAAATCCCAACAGTGGTATCTGCGCCGCCCGTCTATCGTCTGGTCATATTGCGCTTGTATTCAATAGATCAAGTGCATCGGCAGATACGCTTAAGCGGCAAGGTCTATACGACGACATCACTCCTGAAGACGATAAGCGGCCTAACCAGGTTACAAAATCGGGCAGAGATGCGATTTGGGGGACACCGAGAAAGACTTTAACGCTTGCAATTTCGCAAGACGAGGGGCTGACTTGGGCGGAGCGTGTGCTAGAGGATGGTGATGGGTTCTGTGGGACAAACAGTTCATCCGGGCAAGAGAACAGGGAGTTGAGCTATCCTAGTATTTATATAGAGCAGAGCGATCAGAACGATATAGCGCATGTGGCTTATACATGGCATCGACAGCATATCAAGTATGTCAAGGTTGAGGATGTAGAGGGATGGGTTAACTCTGAGGAGTAGATAGAATGCAGTGCCAATTTGCCACACGTTATGAACCTCCTGTAGATTTACGAGTAACCAAAATGGGGAAACAATAACAAGATCCATCAAAACGATATGTCACTCTATGGAAGGCAAATACTGAGATTGTCAACTAATGTGATGATGTGACTATGAGTGGAAACGTATCGCTGCGATTACTTTAACGTATAGCCTGGGGTTATTTGGATCATGATAGAAAGTTCGAAATGTGAACTTTCTTCAAAAATTATCCATAGTCTCCCATGATACCAGGTGTCAATAGTTCACAAGTCATTACACTCGTACTTTCTTCGATGCCTACGTTCGGTGTGGTAACCGGTTTCAGATCCATCAAAAGCGTACAATCGCCGAGGCCAATGGGATTTCTTACCGTGTCTCCATAACAGTCCCCAGGACACTTCGGCGACCGCTAAAGAATAGTGACCGACAGTGGACTGATAGGCCCAACAGCCGAAGTGATAGTCTACCACTGTAAATACTGCCCCAAAAGAGCCTACAATGCATAGGTAGAGTAAAAGTTGAGTGTATCGACCGTTGATGAAGCTGGAACACAACTGCAACCTATACATCTCAGCATCGATTATATCTTTACATATTCTCTTTTCCGAACCTGAACCCGTAATCATTATCAAAATGACACAAACAAAAGATAATATCCTCATTACTGGGGGCGGAGGTTTCATTGGCCAAGAACTCATAACATCCCTTCTAAAAGAATCACCCAACGCCAAATTCACTCTCACGGATATCATCAATCCCTTTGTCCCAAAAAGTGCAGAGTCTCAAGTCACTTCCCTGAAAGCAGACCTGACCGATCCATCAGCCGTTAAATTTTTACTGTCCGACCGTTTCAGTCATGTCTATATACTTCATGGTCTGATGTCTGGCGGCGCAGAGGCTAATCTCGACTTGGGTCTCGAAATCAATGTTGACTCTGTGAGGACAATTCTCGACGTTTTGCGGACAGAATATCCTGGTACAAAAGTTATTTTCGCCAGTTCCTGTGCCATCTACGGCAAAACAGACGTTGTTACAGAGTTCGGAACTTTGCCCCAGCCTAAGAGCTCTTACGGCATTCAGAAGTTGATGGTTGAGCTTTTAATCAACGATTACTCTCGTCGTGGGCTTCTTGACGGCCGCATTGTGAGGTTACCTACTGTTATCGTTCGTCCAGGTGCACCCTCAGCCGCTGCATCAAGCTTTGCATCAGGCATTGTCCGAGAGTCGCTGCAGGGTGTCAAAAACGTCTTGCCTGTCAGTCGTGACCTTGAACTCTGGGTATGTAGCCCGGGAACGGTTATCAAGAATTTGATCAAGATCAAGGATGTTCCTAAGGAGGAATTTGGCTCATCTAGAGTCGTAAACTTGCCGGGCATCACAGTCACAGTGCAGGAGATTCTTGATGCCGTAAAAGGGGTTGGTGGGGAAGAGGCTCTTGCACAGATCGAGGAGAAAAATGATCCTGCTATCGAGGCCATTGTGGCTAGTTGGCCGGCAAGATTCGATGTGTCTAGAGCTTATGGTCTGGGTCTTGATGCGGATGGGACTGTGTTAGATGCTGTCGAAGCTTTCCAGGCCAAAATTGCTACAGCTTAGTTAACATGAATAGACTGTACTGGATTATAAACATCATTAGAATTTCTTATTCCATTCCCTCTGCCTTTGACTGATTCTATTTAGAGACTGGTGTGGTATCGTAGACACTAGTTCAACGTCTAAGCGGTACTATCAAGAGCGTCGAGTTACCCCTGGAACATCAAGTTACTTGTTTCAGAGTGTACCGTCGTTCGGTCAGTCGACATCTACCAAGTGGTATCCAGGTCTCTTGGAAGCATGGATTTAGGACTAAGGCTAGTACTTGTAGTTATTGGCAATGCTTTTACGTGTAAGGATAACACATGTCTAGGGATAAATCTACATCTGCCGCTAATTGCGCGGCATATATAACGTGAGGCTCTCAAAGCTTCGACAATAAGCGTCCCCTGGCATCTATCGAACCATTTCCAACCACCAAGTGGTCCACATCCAGTGAATTAATCAAACTGGGCTTGGCCTCACTCAGAGAAGTGACCCCACACAAGCGCATTGACGTCTCGAGCTCGTCTTTGAGGACTAATCTTGGTTAGCGAATAGGCTCTCTATGATGATGCCTGACTTACTGTGAGAGAGATGCTCAGCACCATCCTGACCATGGATTAGTGAGTACAAGAACGGGCGTCCGATTCCGACCGCGGTGGCTCCAAGACAAATGGCTTTAAGAATATCCGAACCTCGCTCGAAGCCACCGTCAATATAAACCTCGAGCTTGTCAAAGACCTCTGGGCAATTCTTCCTCAGCTCGAGAAGAACTAGAATACTGGCTTGTGCGCTGAAAATGGTTAGCGAAGTTCGAATGGACAGATGGTATCACTCACCCATCAAGTGATCGTCCACCGTGGTTGCTTAGAAGGACACCCTCGACTCCATATTCAGCAGCTTTGATAACATCTTCTGCAGTTTGAACACCCTTCAAAACAATTGGTAAGCCACCACTAGCCTTGCGAATCCATGACAGATCGTCCCATGAAAGCGCTTTGTCAATGTACTGTGCCATAAGCCGTCCGAACCCGCTTCCCTTCTTATCCTTACTACTTTCACCACCACTGATGGCCGACTTGACAGTCTGCTCCTGTGCAGCCCTTTCATCGGCTTCTCGCTTTCCAGGGACAGGCGCATCAACCGTAACAAATATGGCTTTCACGCCAAGATCGCCTACTGTCTTCAACAACTCCACAGTCTTGGAGTGGTTTGCATTGACGTAAAGTTGAAAGAAGAAAGGCTGTGATGGAGGAGCAGCTTGGACAATAGACTTTAATGAGAAGGAGGCGTTGCTTGATACACACTGGATGATACCTTCCTTGGCAGCAGCACGACTAAGGGCCAACTCTCCGTCTGGGTGTGCAAGCCGTGCCATAGCAGCAGGAGAGATAAAGAAGGGGGCTTTGCTGTCAAAACCAAGGATACTGGTCTTCATATCCACATTGGAGACGTTCCTCAAGATCCGCGGTCTAATCATGATTCTCCTAACCAATTCTTTGTTTTTGCCATGTGTTACAAGATCCGTTGCCGCGGACGAGTAGAACGCCCATGTTTTGGCCGAGAGAGCATATTCAGCCGCTTCCTCAAAGTCTCTCGCGCTGAGGATAGCATCTAGAGGCGGAATTTCCTTTTTCTTCGGCGTTGTTGGCACTTGGTTAGTTTGTGTTGGTGATGTTGGAGGCGGTACGGGGTCGACTTCGAATGTCTTGGCTTCAGCCGGAGCAGTTGTATCTGATTGTTCGAGAAAACCAATTAATTTGTCGCTGGGAAGATCTTCAATAATGTCGGGTGCATGGACGTCGTTGTAAATGTCTGTGGCATCAGAACCGGCCGAGTTCAACAGGACTGTCTACGGTTAGTCTTGAACAAGGTCTGAATCGTGCAAGCTTACCATCTGGACCACCAGGATGTTGGTCAATAAACTGTGTGATATCCCAGACTTTGGAATGGATAGCGATCCAACAGTCTTCAGCAGTGTTGTGCTGCTTGATCTCTTCTAAAGACACTGTTCTGGGTACAATTGAAGCTTCCATGATGACCAATTCGCTGCAATTGCTTTTTCGTCAAGGCGATGCTTGAGCTGGTAAGTAGACACTCACTTAGTATCGAGGTAGCTAAACTGACCTCGAAAATAAGCTAATCTCGGAAGCTGAATTGAGACCCCAGATTCTCATTGCCCTAGCTATCTCCCCTCCGGACAAAGTAAATAGGGGCCTGGAGTCACGGAGAACTCTCCTATTGGTCAGATCAAACTCATCGGCTTTGCCCCCGGAGTTCCGATTGTCCCCCGTCTACACTTAAGGATGGTGGAGATAGCGGGGAGATTGACTATATTTCAACTATTACGGTTAAAAGAGCATTTTATAGTCTACAACTCAGCAAGATACAAGTCACTCAAGCCTCCAATCTTCAAAATGGAACGCAGCACAATTCAGGCCAAGTCGAAGCCCCTCCCTCCAGGAGTCTATACTCCGGTTGTTACACTCTACAAGGCAGACGACCCCAGTCAACAAGTTGATCATGAGGCGATGCAAAAACAGTGTCAAGCTTTGATCAAAGCTGGCATGCATGGTCTTGTCTACTTGGGGACCAATGGCGAACTAGTCCTCCTGTCTCGAGAAGAGCGAAAGGCCATTATCAAAACCGCCGCCCAGGCCGCAGCTGCAGCCGGTGGACAGAACTATCCAATCGTGGCAGGCATCTCAGCACAGTCCACTCAAGAGTCAATCCAGAACGCCAAAGATGCAGCCGAGGCTGGTGCTAGCTTTGGTCTACTTCTTCCTCCAAGTTACTGGGCCAAAGCACTCCCCAGTCCTGCCATTATCTCTTACTTCAAAGAGGTGGCAGCAGCTTCACCAATCCCTATCGTTATCTACAACTTCCCCGCCGTTACTTCCGGCATCGATCTAGACTCTGATCAACTGGCTACCCTGGCTACAGAGCCCAATATCGTAGCGGTGAAGCTTACATGTGGAAATGTGGGCAAGGTTACAAGATTAACGGCTCTCTTCTCGCATGAGCAGTTTGGTGTGTACGGAGGAAGCAGTGATTATCTCCTGCCCACTCTGTACGGTGGCGGTAGCGGATGTGTCACGGGCATGGGTAACATCTTCCCTGCTAGTACAGCAGGTGTGTACGACTTGTGGAAGGCCGGACAGAGCGACGAGGCCAACAAGCTACAAGGACTGGTGGCTCACGCTGAGTGGGCCTGTAAGAAGGGTATTGCCAATACAAAATATGGAGGGTGGTACTTCCTGGGTCGAGAGATCGGTATAGATAACGAAACGTCCTGGCAGATGAGAAGGCCATACCAATCTCTTGATGATAAGGCTAAAGAGTGGACGGTTAAAACACTCAGTGTTCTTGCTGATACGGAGAAGCAGATGAGAAAATGAGGGTTGAATCTGTACAAATTGCATAGATCTACCGATTAAACAGTTCAAATCGTATCCTTTCGTCACAGTTTGTTACGCAGTTTAAGTTTAATGGAGATTGGTTACGCCAACGACTAGCGTGATGATACCATTTGATCAGGCTTGTGTTGTGGAAGACCTCAATGCATCCGCAACAACGGGCCGACTCAGTAAATACTATGTCGCCTAGACACGTTATGGCACCCCCTTCACTCCAACTCTGGTATTTGTGTCATCACATAATCGACCGTCAAGCTGAATCTTGCCATTGTGGTTAAACACTTGATCGCAATTCGGGCATATCACCGCCCAAAAGGCCATATGTATGTTAAGAGTAATTGAGTCTCCCTCGACGACAGTGCTGGCAGAGAACAAGATGGTTGGCGATGTGTGTGTGGATCGGTCATCAATCCTACTGGTCAATTCTCCTGCCCTTGATCCCAGCATGACTCGAACCGCAGAAGGAAAGTCTCCTAGTGCGAAACAAGCTTCCCTGGTCTTGGATATCCTTTCCCCAGATTCATTACCCCATACCCCGCATTCACAAGATGTCTGTTGCTCGTCTTCGATTTCCATAAATTAAAGATCTCGATACCCCATGCTTTCCATCATCCATCCCTGGGAATCACTTTCCAGCCAACACCATACCCAAGAGTCAAGTCGAATCTGTTACAATGGCTCCACACAATACCTCTCTCTCGGATGAGAAGGATGTTGAGGCTATCGCTTCTCACCTCGACAATGTCAACACAACTACATACAGTGGCCTTTCAGCTGAGGATATGGAATTTGTAGCCAACTTTCCTGAAGATAAGAAGAAGAAGGTTTTGGCAAAGATTGACGTATGTTCCGCAACATCCCTTTCTATCGAGACCCATACTCACACTTACAAGTGGCGACTCATGCCCATGTTGGCGATTCTATACCTAGTCACATACATAGATAAAGCGAATATCGGAAACGCCAAGATTGAGGGAATGTTGCCAGATCTTAAGATGACCGGAGAGGAATACAATATCGCTTTGTCCATCTACTTTATTCCTTGTAGGTCAGGGATTCGCCACCCGTGGACAAAAGCTGACAAAAGCAGATATTCTTGCCGAAGTCCCTAGTAACATGATACTCAACAAGTTCGCGAAGCCGTCTCAGTATATGGCTACGATTATGTTTATCTGGGGTATTGTTGTTATATGCACTGGCTTGATTCACAACTTCGGCCAGCTATGTGCTATTCGTATTCTCCTTGGTCTTTTTGAGTAAGTACACATTCCTTGCCACATCGCCACTAAACTAACGAATCTAGGGCTGGCTTCTTCCCTGGCGCTATCCTCATCATTTCGAAATGGTATCTTCCTCACGAAACCCAAACGCGAGTCGCCCTTTTGTATACTTCGGCGGCAACTGGTGGTGCTTTCTCTGGACTATTCGCTTATGCGATTGCGAAAATGGACGGAATTGGAGGCCAAACTGGCTGGCGGTGGATCTTCTTCATCGAAGGTATCTTTACCATCGTCATGTCCTTCGTTACTTGGTTCCTCCTTATCGACTCACCTACTCTTTCATACTGGCTCACCGACGAAGAGAAGCGCTACCTCACTCTACGCCAAGCTTCGAGAAGGGTTACAAACTCCGGAGAGTACAGAGAAAAGACATTCGACAAAGGGGCTTTGTTTTCTGTGCTTAAGGACTGGAGGGTCTATCTTCTTACAATTATGTCTTGGTCGAACGCTGCTCCCAACTACGGTCTCAAGTTTTCGATGCCTTCCATCACCAAGGGTATGGGTTTCTCGTCGAGCAACGCACAACTTATGACTATCCCTCCTTATATGTGCGGAGCCATTTCTTCTTACTTGATTGCCCGATTTGCAGACAAATGCAAGTGGAGAATGCCTTTTATTCTCGGACCTCAGTTCTGTATCATCATTGCGTTCTCGATCTTGATGACCAAGGCAGAGTTTATCACTGAAAACCTTGGAGTTTGCTACTTTGCAGTCTGTCTCGCATGCTCAGGCATGTACCCTATCCTGCCTGGTGTCAGCGCCTGGAATATCGATAACGTACTCAATCCCACAAAGCGAGCCATCAGTATCGGATACCTGACCTGTGCTGGTACGATTGGTGGTATTTATGGAAGTTATATCTACATCGAGAGCGAGAAGCCCAAGTATACCACGGGATACGGGGCTTCTCTGGGCTTTGCAGTCGCTGGTATCCTAGCAGCTGTGTCGCTTGAGTCTGTTTTGATCACAATCAACAAGAAGAGAGCTAAGCTTAGCGAGACTGAGATTCGGAGCAGGTACACTGATGCGGAGCTTGAGGATATGGGTGAACACAGTCCTCTTTACCGCTATAAGCTGTAGTAGGAGATCTGTGTATGTTGGGTTTTGGAGGTAGCAATAACAGACAGTATGGGTAAGATAAGAACACAATTACAGATACAATGAGGTACCAAATGTTCCAGAACCAGCGGTTATAGTTCCGCCAATTGATTGTGAGAGATGGCAAAGGACATGTTCATAGATGGTGAAAAGCGAGTGGTATTTGACTTGATATCTAAATGTGGAGGGAACGTTCTTCAAGGAAGAACAAATAGCTAGCGAATCGCATCTTGGAAAAAGACGATGGATACCAGAAACGTAGCAACGCTTCCCAATAGGAAAATGGTACAGGTTTAAGGCAAGAGCTACCAAGTGCCAATAGTATGGAAAGTGTGGTACGAGTTCCTGATTCAGCTCCCATGAGCATCTGAATCCCGACAAGGATTACTTGCACGCCTCGTTACACAGGGTGATATAACCCTTTACCGTATTGTTAGCCTATATAAATTACAGGAGAGGGGCAACCTACAAGATCTTTGCCAGACTGACCCTTGCAGTCGCTAGACAGAGGGAAGTATCTCTGAACAGACCATACGAAGGTGAGAGGATTGTTGTTAAACACGAATTTGGCATTGGGCGCTTCTTTACGATAGATGGCAAGATTCTCTGGAATCGCGGAGTCAGTTAGCTTCTTACTGGAGTGGACACATTGGCCTTACCCTCGAACAAGCCGGTGATCTCGGAAATGTTGGATCCGCGGACTCCGAATCCAACACCAGCAGCATGCCAGTTGACGCCCTGCACATGCTCGGCAAGTTCAGAGCCATTGATCTCGGGACCTCTCCAGACACCTTTCGTAATCAGTCAGTATTTGGGGTCGAGACTTGAGAGGATAGTGCATACCCCGGACATTGTAACCTGCCTCTCGCATCTCACGCACGTGGTCGGCGATTTGCTTCTCTGTCCAGTCAGGGTCATAGCCTTGATCTTTCACGTACTTGTGCTGACCCGGCAGACCGCTGAAGATAGAGTTAGGTTCGACGGTTCAAATTTCCAATTCTTGACCAAATCAAACGCACGTATAGATCACATTGACTTCGCCACATCCGGGCAAGGCAGAGACGATACTGAGGGCAGTCGCGAGGGAAAGAAGGATCTTTGAACAGAACATGTTCAGGAATGGTTGATTTTGGTGTTGCTGGGTGGGTGTGAAGAAGTAGAAGAGATTATAGGTGATGTCTGACTTGCTTGGAAGACCACGGTCTTAAATACCTCTGAACATGCCGCTTATCTATGTTCAATCACGGGCTGAGACCAGCATTGCTATGTGAATCACCCTTTCCAAGAAATTGACACTCATATTGCTGAACTACTGACTCACAGCACAACCCAGTTTCCGGGTTCTCGGGACGAAATGTCTCCAAGCGACAACTCTCAACTCTCGCCTATGCACATCTCCATCATAATTACCACTTCTCAATCTTTCTGGTCCGTAAGCAGATTAAGATGCGACTCCTACCGGATGTTTCTCAAATGCCTGTCTTATGACATGAATTGTGAGTTCATGACACTTGATACTCGACAACACGCCTTCCCTAGTCGCGCCTCACGTCTATCGGTAGCCGTAACCTCCGGCGCCGACGTACGTGGGGCCTCTCGGTTACAAGCTTGGGCGTTGGGGGTTATGATCGACGTCTAAGCGGGAGTTAGAAACCCAGTCTCGATGCGTTCCGATCTTTACCCTTGCCGCGCGGAGGATTCGTGGCTTAGTGATGATTCATTTTTGGTTATTTATCAAGTCTGCATCATATCAAAGGATTAACCTGTTGACAAATTGGTGTTGTGTCTGTCAATCTCTTTCTGGATCCATAGGCCAGAGGTATATAGCAGTTCACCTCATCTTTCTTGTTAGTTATTCGCAACTATCTTCTACAACTTTGTTGCTACCAGCCGCAGCTGCTATTCACAATGTCTGAAATAAAACCTATCACTGTGTATGTTCATAGTAAGAAATCCTTTCAAATAGATCGTCGCGTTCGTGATTTAATTGATCGCAGCTGCGGGGCCAAACCCTTACAAGGTCACCATTCTTCTAGAGGAACTTGCCATACCTTATACCACAGTACTTCCTTCTTTCCCAGTAACCTCAGATTTAAAATACTAATTTCATACAGATCGTTGTCGATGACCCTAAAGTGGATTGGTTCGTCAAGATCAACCCCAATGGCAGAGTACCAGCGATCATAGACCCCAATCACGACATCACTCTTTGGGAATCGGGAGCCATTATGGAATATCTTATTGATACCTACGACGTCGAGGGGAGATTGACTAGTACAAACACTTTGGACAAATGGCAAATCAAACAATATCTGTATTTTCAGATGTCTGGTCAGGTATGTATCTTGATTCCGGTCAATACAGGGTAATTGCCTGACAGTAGGAAGGGCCCTTACTATGGTCAGGCTATGTGGTTTCACAAATGCCCTGATGACATTCCGCTTGCGAAGAAACGCTATGTCAACGAGATGACTCGAGTTATCAGTGTACTCGACAAGACACTAGAGGGCAAGAAATACCTCGTTGGGAATAAGCTGTAAGTTTACAAATTACCACATGGTGTTATTGAGGCTGAAATTAAGAACAGCACATACGCGGATCTGGCATTCGTTCCTTGGAATCGAGTCGCTCGCAAGCATCCATTCTTTGAAACGTCTTTGTGGAAGGAACACGATATCCTTCACAAGTACAAGAACTTTGCAGCTTGGCAGGAACGGCTTGATAGCCTCCCATCTGTTCAAGCCGCCTATAAGTAGTCAACGGGCTATGTTCGTGCCGAATACGATAATATATCAAAGTTCACAAGATACAAGGGTTATCCTAAGAGAAACTGAGATCTCAATTTAGCCATAACTTTAGCCTGGTCGGCAAACTGGATCAAAGTTTGAATATCTAAGCTTGGACTTTTGATCACAACCTGAAAAGGAAATCCTCTTTTTATGAAGGGGAAACATAATCTTATTCATGGCGGAACTTCTTTAATCAACTCTACACATAAAGGATTTCTAAGACACAGTAGCTATGCGGCTCCAAACAGTGGAGGAACATCTCGAACGTTAGGTATAATTACGTACATTAATTGTTTCTGCTGTTCTACATCCACATGCTGTTTATATGTTACGAACATGGAAGTGAATATTTACCAGGATAGAATTGCTACAATTCCTTTCCTTCGCCCGATTCAAGCGTCGCTCCTTATTGTGGACGAAGTGCTGTCCTTTCGGAATCACTCCACCGACCTTGTATATATTGCCGCACCGTCTTCCCCCAAAACGCAACAGGAACAGCAAGCATGCCCATTGCAAGAATGAGAATAGAGATGAGGACTGTGGGCTCCAAAATGTGGTTTCCCTGAACCCATGGAGCTATCGCAGTACCGATACCAAACCCAACCATGTTGCCTACAAACAGCTGCACAGCCTGTGCCGCCGCTGCCCATTTTGGAAACGCTTCCGTGATCCACAGAGTAAATGCGACATTGCCAGTTAGGTAGCTGATCATGCTTAGGGCTGACGTGATGTAGATCCAAGATGCAGACCAGCCTTGAATTACCGTGAGGCCGTTGATTAGGACGCTAGAGAGGCCACTCAGGACAGGGATAGCAAAAAGAGCTAAATAAACCTCGGCGTGACGTATGCCTCCTTTGCGGAATGTGTGGAACCTTGTAAACCATGAAGCGAGAGGACCTGTCGCGGGAAAGGCAAGGAGGGAACCAATGAACCCCGAAACTGAGAGTAAAGCGTTGATTGCTTTTTCCTCTCTTATTCCCCCTTCTGTGATAAGAGCAGTGAATTGTGTGAGGTTCAGAAAGATGACTCCGCTAAGGAGGACACCTGCGAGTAGTGACACCCAGAATGTAAGGGGATTGAGAATGCACCACAGCATCTGTGCGTATGTTGCGACCATGGACTCCCAGTTAGTTCCTGGTGCTCTTGAAACTTTGAAGTGAGACCAGAACGAAGTAGAGGACGGTATATCGGGCAAGGGCCTCTCGTTCCTTAAAGCTTCAACTTCGTCCCAACCACCATAAATCTGCACCTTCTCCGAACTACTTTGAACCAAGACTCTGCCGTCAAGGGCAACAGGAGGTCGCAGGAAGTAGGTTTCTGGTACGAAGATGAGAACCATGAGCAGCGCCACTACACAGGGTGCTAACCAGACTTGATAGACGCATCGCCAAGTCGAGGTCAAGTCTGTGGTATATGGTAGGACTAAAACTGACAGTTTGATGAGAGCTGATCCCGAGCACCAGAATAGGGATAATGCATTAGGGCGCTCATGAATAAAGGTTGCGTCTATTATAATGAGGATGTTCTGGGCCACATTAGTCACAGGTAGGCCTCATATGGCGTCTGTCACGTACCATGCCAGTTGCCAAGCCGGAAGCCAATGCTTGAAAGCTGGTTGCGAGTAGCAATTCAATAAAGGCATCGGCATGTCCAGCCCAGAGAGTTGATAGAGTTGTGATGACAGCTCCAGCGATTAGAACAGGTCGTCGGCCGATTGCTTTTGATAGCGGAATACCGATAAGAAATCCGAGACCAGTGAAAAGAGTCATGGCCGGGGTTATCGACTCGACGCCAAACGGGCTCGTATCCTGCAAGTATGTTAGCAAGGTCTATGGAGGGATGGGTAGACATACCTTATCCTGATACTCTTGTCTTATAGCCCGAATTAATAAACCGGGAAGGTTCAATTCGAAAGACGCCGCGATAGAAAGGGTTTGTAAAGCGCAGAACGCCAACAATCGTTTGGTCCAGGACCAAGTAAGTGGATCACGATATGATCTGCTGGGAATAGGAAGATTAAGAACACGGCCATTAGCAGAAACAAAGAAAACACTGCCTGCAGTGGGAAGGGATTCGCGTTTGGTAACGGTGGAGCTTGTCGGAGAGGCCATTGTGATTAATGAAGGAGGTCTATTAACAAAGGAAAAGATGAGTGATCCGTGACGTGCTTTCAGAACCGATTACTGGGGAAAACTGGAGATTTATCCACGTCCATCGTACACCGGTTCAAGAATGACGATGTAGTCAAGACGAACAAAGTTTTGTTCGGTGTGCCGGAGGGGCAGCCTTGCTAACTCTAAACTGGCTGGTATTTCCACAGGGGAACGTCGCAATTAACCAGCGGGCGTGTTTGAGAGTTGCACAATATCATTGGCGGTATTCGAGGTTAAGGTTTTTTAGTCTGATACCCAAGTGCCGAGACAGGGGTTTGGAAACGGTTGGTTCATTTTACGTGGCTGAGATTAGATGTTTACGCCCAAGATCAGACAAGGGGCGTTTTGTAATCAAGTCTAACGGGCTGAGCCGTTGGATGAATTAGCTTTAAAATTGACAACCAGCCTGGCTGTCACCGGACTCTCGGAGTTGATCCTCTGGCGGGCTCAGTCTCAAGTTCTTAGGACGTTGCAGGGGATGCTGGTCAATCCCCGGATGATACCGAATAGGAACGAAGACTTTGGAGGAGAAATGAGCCTGAAAGAAACCTGAGCCTGATCGCACGAACCTCAAAGGCCAATGAATTACACTGAATGACGACTGAAGCCATTGGCCCTGACTGGCATGGAAGCTGACGACAGAGATCATGGAGCTTAGACACTATTTTCGGGAATGCGGATGATTCCGGTTGCCGAGGCCAGAGCGTCAGCTAGCATGGAATTTAGCTTTAATAGTTGTTAGCACACGCAATTTGAGCAGGGCTGAAGCAAATACGCGTCGCAGGTTACCTCCTACAACTTGGCAAGATGGAGCTCAAGGGATAGACGTGGCGTTCCATACTAGTTGCAATTCATCATCCAGAACCCGGTTGATACAAGTAAGGTTAGTTAGGTCGAGTTTGTCTTCACTCACATAAAGGTCCCGGTAAACTGAGACCTTACAGCGTCGACATTGAAGAAGACTACTTCATGAAATTGGGCATCGAAGACAAAAACTATTAAATTACGTATAGTATCAGAATCCCGGGAAGTAAGATGTCACCCTTGATGCCGGGTGTGACACCGAGGAATCACACTTCGTGACCACAGGATCCTACCCTGCACGCCGATCAGTGTTTTGTGGGACTTTTGCGGCAAGGTTGCTGAATGCTACTTTACATAACCGTAAGATGAGACAAACAATTGCTGAAACACCTGAGTCATACCTCGAGTTAAGTTCTTAAAACATACAGAGTCCCGTTATTCCAATATCGTGTACACATGCACGCCCTCGATGTTTTCCTTTCGGGTTTTGGAACAGGTTGCATTTGAAGAATGAAACACGTTTATTGATGGTGGCTGTTTCAAACAACACAGAGGATGCTATTGCATCTGAACTATTGTCAAATCCAACATTCAAGTAACGTGCTTGCTATGTACAAAATGTAACTCCCGCGTCATCTTCATCTTATGTACATTCATCCCCGCTCCTCCCACTCATGTAGTCACGAGGTAACTATAGGTTCGTAGCAAAGCCAAGCTCATAGGCGAATCCTGTGACAATCTTGGAGAACTCAAGCATGTGACCGAAATCAACCGTGTCAATAGTATCCTTGTCAGAGTGGATGAGAGGGCTGCTGTCATCGAAAGTAGACTCAAAGGCCAGAACTGCAGGGTAACCAGCGCGAGTGGCAGAAGCATGGTCAGAGCAGCCGTATCCACACTTGGAGTCGACAGTGGGTAGAACAGAGTACTATATCAATTAGCTTCTAGTCATCCATTCGGTCTCATAGCACTTACGGCAGCAATGACCTTCTTGAGGAAGGTGTTCAAACCAGCATCAACGTTGTCAGTGATAATACCAGCAACAGGCTTAGTACCAGGCTTGACGTAACCAGTCATGTCCTGGTTAAGCATGGCCTTAACAACACGGCCATCTCGCTTGTACTGGTTGAAGATGGCACCACTGCCGAGAAGACCGGCCTCCTCACCAGCGTACCAGTGGAACTCAATCGTGTTGGGAGCTTGACCAGATGCAACACGTGAGTCGCTCAAAAGGACACGGAAGGCCTCGAGGATGGTGACAGTTCCGGAACCATCATCATCTAACACAATTAGCGATTGCCTTCCAAAGCCTGTGATAACTTACCAGCACCAGGGGCACGACCGCTGGTGGGGTTTCGTAGGTTGACAGAGTCCTGGTGAGCACCAACGACAATAGTAGCATCGCTCTTGCCAGGGATGGTAGCGATAATACTAGGCTGGCGCCAACTGTGCTTGAACTTGGCAACCTTGGCACCCTTGGCTCCACTGGCAGCAATGATCGACTCAACTTGCTTGAACAGCCAATCGGCGGACTGCTCACCATAGGTGGATGTGTAGTATCTGTTATAGAAGCCGGAGAAGGTTGTCAGAGCGGTGCGCATGTTAGACTGGCTCAGCTTGGGCAGCAGGGCCTTGACAGCAGAAGTTTGAGCGACGGCGCCGGGGAAGCTGGCGAGAAATTGAAGACTGTAGCCGGGTTCATCGAGATCAGTGACGTCGATGAAGTCCTTGTGCTCCTGTTATAGTCAGATACGAAACTTAGGACGAGACAGTGTGTTACTAACAGCTCTCAAAGCCCACTTCTCCTCTTGAGTGACAGTGCGGACGTCATCAGGTCCAAGCTCAATCTTGTAGAGCTTGGTCTCACGGGACTGACGAGGCTCAATAGCAGCGGCATTTGACATGCCCAGAAGGGCGGTAAGAGCGAGAGTTGCACGCATGATGAAAATACGGAAGCCAAGAAGACGAGTCGAACTTGCTCAAGAACTTGACTTGATAGACTCGACATCTCATGTGGAGAAGTTCAAGTATATATAATAATAGATAGGCATTGTTCCTCCGAATACCCACGTTAGGAAGGCGCACAAGAAGCCCAAGCGTAAACGCGTTGCCGAGTCTATTGTGGCAGGAGAAACAATAGGCGAGTGATGAGACAACCAATCAAGACATTGACCTCATATGTCTAGTCAATGTGACCTTCACAAGTTCCAGCTAGACGATCTACAGATTAAGCATAACGATCCCGTGGACCTTCCTCAATTCTCCCCCAATGCCGTGCGATAGTGTCTCTGAGATATCGACATTGGCATGGCATTTGCATTAACGGACCGCTTGTGCATCGGCATTGCTATATGCGGCAGGTCGTTAAAGTATTGGCGAGGTACTTTGTGAAAGCTTGGCATTTGGGCGGGGTCTGAAACATGGTTTTAGTAAGGTTGTTCTCGGCTGATGAGATCAATGTCGAAGTCTGATTGGATCAGGAACTTTTGGCCCGTGTAGTATGGCTACCCGATGAATAAGGAAGCTGGATTTCGTCTTATCTGCTTATCATGTCATCACTCGTTAGCTTCCTTTTTCTTCGTATTCTAGGTCTATGGAACCAGTGGCATGGCAGGAGGGGGACGAGATAGAGACAAAGACAACTGTGATCAATGATACAGATTATAGATTCTGATAAATTTTACTAAATAGTAATGCATGCTAAGGATGATATACCGCAGTCTAAACATAAGAAATAGTGCCTGATCCGGTCAATCTGGTAGTATAGATACACAAGGGAATTGATAGTACCTTCCCACTAAGCACCAATGCGTTTTTTGATCCGGGCATAAACCTCCTCTCTCCATCCGAGGAAACCAATATGAGCTGCAGCTGGTCCAACAATCGGTTGCGCAATCAGAACTGCCAAAGAAGTTTTTACAGCTTCCTCATTGGTAATATAACCCAGGCTTCGGAGACTTAGGGTACGATAAATACTATGAGCAAGAACAGAAGCAGCATTAAGCAACATATCTCGCTGGAGGAATGCAGAAATTCTGGCATCTGGATCAAGACTGGACCTATCAGAAAACAGAGAGCTCATGGAGCCAAAGACACTCGAAATGCTCAGATTCGGGCTGGATGAGATGCGGTAAAGAGTCCATAGATGGTAAAGTGTTGCAGTCGCAGTTCCGATTGCGTAGGCGTGTCTCAGTAACGAGTGAGTCTCTCGCCTTCGCTCAGCAGCCTTTCCACCGTCCTTCAAAGCTTTGGCGTTATTTACTTCCCGCTTTGACAAGCCCTTTGAGGCACCAAGGGTGATCAGACCCACGTAGGCCGGGAATGGTTGCCACAAGGCGGTGAACTTTTGCCAGGTGACGTTGTTCTTGAAAGGCCATGTCATGAGTGCGCTAGGCACAATGCATCCAATAGCGAGACCAGCAATGGTCGACTCAACCGCCTCCTTGGTAACTGAGCTGCCGGTGACGGTGCTAAGTGTTCCTCCTAGTGCCTGTTCGCATACCGATATCAGGTGGTATAGAGGAGCAATCCTTCCAATACCCTTAAGTTGATAGATCATGCCAAAGACGGATGGGCTAAGAGCCCGTCAGTGACAGTTCACATGTAATCATTGGGTATAACTTACAATGAGGTAAAAAGGTGCTTTGAACCAGCGCGATAGCTTTCAAGAGTCCAGTCAAGGGTTGTCGAACATAGCA
The DNA here is from genome assembly GCA_014898915.1 of Fusarium chlamydosporum. Lineage (NCBI taxonomy): Eukaryota > Fungi > Ascomycota > Sordariomycetes > Hypocreales > Nectriaceae > Fusarium > Fusarium chlamydosporum. Next base: position 410,360 of record JAAVUD010000117.1, read on the forward strand.
GAGGCATAAATGCAATCCATTGCATTCTTGCTGCCGCGTTTCCGGATGTCAGAGGAACTCCAAAGACGGCAACTAGCACTTTCAAAAGTCTGTCCACGCCCTGGATACCAGTGTATTCGCTGACAAGAACATCACCACCGAATGCTGCTGGGAAAGATAAAGAAAAGAGAAGCTTATTGGCAGCGCGGAACAATCCGCCCTGACTGACAATTCCTAGCCCTAGTGGGAGCAAACTTGAGGAAAGAGGCTTCTCAGGCAATTCATCGTCATATGGAACTGTGTGTGGTTGGTGAGGCATCGGAAGGTTGTTGACACGAGTGGCAGCAACAAACTTACGGCCACTCAGTCGTATCGCGGTAGGGGTACTGAAGAGACGGGCTAGAATTGGTCCTATGGTTGCCAGAAGAGGTGTTGCCTTGGCTTGCATTTGTTGAGTTGTGTGAGCATCATCGACAAGCCACTGCACTCTGTCTTGTCGTTCCTGCTGTGTAGCGCTAAAAGCTGTCTGGATCTCAGAGTCGCTCCAATTGCGACATTCATCTGAAAGGAGGTGATTTACAAGAGATGCAGCAGACTCAATAGCAGCATTTCCTCCATGACCAGTCAATGGCTCAAACTAGGCTAGTTAGTACGAAGGTGTGTCTTTTCTGAACGAACATATACCTTGTGTGCTGCGTCACCAATGGTAACGATACGGTTATAGTGCCACTTTTCAAACACCCATTCGTGTAGTGGCGTTAGTGTAGAGTTGGTTCGAGCTTCATAAAGCTGTCCAAAAGAAACCTCGGGGGTGATCATATCATATGCGTGCTCTTGAGCGAGTTTCTCCTCGTCCTGTTTGGTGTAGCTTGGGATATCCTTGCCATACAGAGGTTCCGGCAACTTTGCAAACAGGAACCAATAAAACCTGCCGCCTGGTCCTACCATGACAAGATACGAGAAGTTGTCGTTGTATATATAGTGAACACCATTTGTCAACTCCTTAATGGGGTGTGAAATGCCGAATATGCATTTGTAGTAGCAAGGCACCTTTGACCATTCATCGGGAGGAAAATAGCCAGGCGACTTTTCGTTTCCAATGCGCCACATTTCCTTTCGAATCGTACTGTAGACACCATCGGCGCCAACAAGAATATCACCTTTGAAGACTTTGCCTTTGTCCGTTGTGACCTGAACGCCATGATCCAGCTCCCGAACAGATTCAACTTTTTGGCCAGGGTAAATTGACTCTGTTGATTCAAGGTTTTCGTACAGTGTTTGCATGAGCATCTGTCTGTCGATGAAGATGGTTGCGTAGCCATGTCTGTCGGGGATTAGCATGCCATATTGTAGTAGATTCAGGGACCTACCTTTCTGTGAGCCGGCTCGCGACATCTGTGTGGTGTTTGATGATAGAACCGTCGGAATTTCGTACAAATGTATCATTTAGTGGATATTCGGCGACAAGCGATTGGAGTTCTTCCAAGCATCCCAACTGATCGAGAATTCTTAGTCCATTGGCCTGGAGACCAATGCTTGCGCCAACCTGAGGCGCGATTTTCTCGTAGGCCTCTAGTAAAATGTAGCTCACGCCAGCCTTTTCTAGCATATTGGCGAGCGCAAGGCCCGATATGCCGCCTCCGGCAATTATTACTGTGCGTTTGGCTTTTTCCATGGCTTATCAATCGGTATTAAAACAATGTGATAGTGCTTGAGAACGTGAATAGTTGCGATATCAAGATAACATCACAATTGAAGGTTGCTATCGTATTTGTATATGGTGTTCTATAGCTAGGACGGAGGTCGTAACCGCCGACGACCGATTCTCGGGTTTCTTGAAGACAGCGTCTGCGATATTAATTGGGTCTCGCATAGTTGATCAAGCAAATCATACGATCATAAAATAGCCAGGATCATTTCTTCTGTAGGCTCCACAGGGTGCAGTCTAAGGCCTCAGCTTAATACGACGAAAATCATCGTGTCAATCCACTTCTACAGCGGCTTGCAGCCGAAGTTCCCCATCACACGAGCGGAGATCCTGACTTATTCGTCTTGATCAGTAGCTTGACTGGGTATTACCATGTATGAAACGAAAATGAAACCTTAGTCCGTCAGTCCGTGGAGACTCCACGGACTGGTGTTAGTCTAGAATCTTGAGTCTTTTACGTATATCGTATGAATCTCGTATGAATTTCAGTAACTAGAGTGAGTATTCGGCAACAGGCTCTTTGATGATAATATTTACAGCCCTAGGTATCATGTCGTAGTCGTAATTCGAACAATGAAGAAGGGAAAAGGGTAACTTACTTTTTGTGCCAACGCCGAGTTAGCGAGCGTGATGGACAGGGGTCGAACTTTATCTAAATAGCGCGTCAGTGCATTATGTAGTACGCGGCTTCTCTAGGCGTCTTATCCCTTGTTGATTGGAAGACCTGTCTTTCATGTTACCGACAGGAACATATTTGCTCCGGCTCGAGATCTACATTTGTAACGGTCTCCGTCCTGTTCGAAAGATCCGATCTGCTTGCATCCAAAGGTCATCAGGCTACGCAATCTGGGGCCGCCGATCCTGTAGACTCGGTACTAGATTCGTAATGTGAAACAATTCATTGCCTCTGCCAACTTGGATTGTTGTTTGAGGTTGTTCTAGAACAGCGGGAATGGAAGTTGCAAAGCTTACATTGTAACGTTAATTTAAAGTGCAAATTGTAGACTAGGAAAAAGCTGTTAAATGAAGATTGACACCACGTATATACTATATTTTCCGTAACCATTATTCCCATATCCTAGCAAATGCAACATCAGCAACGCCCTTATGACGAGATGGACTCTTTGATGATAGCCAGGGTCTCCTAGTGTTATGGTGGTCGTGAACCTAAAACTAAAGCAAATAATTTACTCTATAGTACGTAGCACATTCTGTCTGTTACCACTTGGAGATTGTTAAAGACAATCATCTCGTGCAATCTTCAAAAGCCATTCTAGGTATTTCAACGTATATACTTGCACTCCACTAAGCTCTAAGGACCACCATTTTCCTCTGCAGATGAATCTTATCGGCCGGCTGGCATCCTAAGTCCGATGCTACGTCATCAACTCGGCCCGGCAGTATATATGTGCTCCGATGTCCTTAATGCCAGACCATAAGTAGTACAAACAATAGTGTTAGATGGAACTATCCAAGTAACTCTCGATCCTCGTTCTTCAGTGTTTCACCATCTTCAGTCTGAGAATCCTCCCAATGGCGGCCCCCGCATCGCAAACCGAACATCAGCCACGGGATGGCATCTTTCGCAATTATTCCATCCAGCAAGCATCGAACTATGCCGAAGGGCGGCTTGGATACTCAGAGTCTCTGATCGACTTCGTTCTCAACCAACATAACTCAACTGGTGGCGGAAACGGGATACTGCTGGACGTAGGTTGTGGGCCAGGCCCTGCCACCCGAATGCTGTCACCACACTTTGATGTCGCTTATGGAGCCGACCCGGGAGAGAGTATGATCAGCAAGGCCCGCGAGCTTGGAGGGTCCTCAAGAAGTGGTGCTGCAATCATGTACGAAGTGAACAGTGCAGAAGAGACTGATCAAATCGATGGTCTTGGCCCGTCCTCCGTGGATCTCATCACAGCGGCTACTGCGGTATGGAACTTTGTCAACTAGATTAGTATCTGGCTGACCCACGAAAAGGCCCACTGGTTCGAGATGCCAAAGTTTTGGAAAGCAGCGGCCAGACTACTTAAGCCGGGAGGTACTGTTGCCATATGGACAGTATTCAAGAAACCTGGTATGTACGACTCTTCTCACGTCAGTTCTGGTGCTAATGGTTTTAGACGCTCCGAGTAACAATAAACTACAAGCGATTTTTGATGATTTCAAAGAGAACGTGCTTGAAGCATACACTTCGCCCGGCAGTCAGCTTACTCATGATGGATATGTTAATCTCGTGATGCCATGGGATGATCCTGTGGTTGCTTCGTTGTATGACCGAAGGCTATCTGTCCGCCATGAACTCATCGCTAAAGACGGATATCTTCCCAAAGCTCATATGAGGACAGCAGAGGCTGATGATGTACCACTAAAGGAAAAGCTTGAAAGGTTCGAGAAACTTATCAAAAGTTCTGGTGCAGTCAATCGTTGGCAAGAAGCCCATCCAGAATTGGTCGGAACAAAAGAAGACATCGTGAACGTGTTGATGGCGAAGATACAAGAGGCGGCCAAGGATAGTGGAGGTTCACTGGACTTTTCTGTCTTGGCGGATCAATTGGCTGTCGCAGTTATCATTGTCAAGAAAAAATGAATCGCAATTTTGCGTTACGATAGATGTAAAAGCTTTTATCTATTCCTGAAGATCGATGCCCGACTATAGTACGTCTCTTATGTTTTCAGATCTGGTTGCTGTCAGCTCCTGCTAGATGAAAATCATTGCATGAACCCCACACGGCGTGAGAGCTTCACGTGCTCTTACATAGGGGCAGTCCTCTTAGATTCACTGAATAATGATCTCATTTCGTGAAGGGTTGATTACAGTTGTTGGTCCAGCTTGCTGCAACCCTGTCTCTCGACACTGATTGGGTCGGTTCGTGTTCAACATGGACCTGCGGACCAACCCATGGCCGGGCCGGCTGAGTGTATCATATCCTGAACATTGCAGAAAGAATGAACAGACGTTCCTCACAGTGCCAATACCCTACAAGGATGATATCCTTCAGTAGAAGCACTCCACTCACGTAGGACTCGATTGCTCAACGTTGTCGCAGAAGAGATGACACCATATAAACTTTCAGCAGGCCATGTGGGTCTATATTTTCTCAAGATCACTTGCTAGTAATTGTAAGAGCTGTATCAGTGGTTCCAAGTATGGGTCTGAATAAAGTTTCTCAACCACGAAATGGTGATCACCTGTTTCAAGTAGAAGTCCAAGCAGAACCCAAAGCATCAAAAGAGTGCCCTGACATGTTTGCGGGGACGTGCCTAGAAGCTTTGCTGTACACCAAATTAATCATATGGAAAGGCAGACAGGTCTGAAAACACACTCTGAGAGAACAAAATTCCACTTACCCAGGAGAGTCGCATTAGAACTTGTAACGAGTAAGAAGACCGGCAGACGGATGGCATCGCCTGTTAGCCGTCCCAAGGAAGGCAAAGATCAGCCCAAATGTTCGGCATGTTTCGCGGGAAATGAGTGGGTTTGGGTCTGGATCGAAGAAATGGGTCTGTTGGATGTTGATCCCGGACCGCAAAGAGAACTTATCCATATGTAGTCTGTACTGCCTGCCATATTGGCTAAGATATGGAAAGTTCCGTGTCAACGATCATAAGACAAAAAGGTTTACAGGGATACAGACTGCAGGTTGAACAATCCGTCGGTCTCTATGATTGAACCTAAGAACTTCCACCCTTTATGCAAGGACCATGGAGGAATGAGATCCTTCTACAAATGTCTCAGAAGCACGGCATTGACACAGTGATAAAGTCTCATGTCGGTAGTGAACCTGCCACTAACACAACACTTTACAGCAAGGTCTGTGGAAAGTTATTCCTTGTCATCTGTGCGTCAGCCAACAACTTGTCGCAGAAATTGCATGTTGCATGGCTTAGAATTTGACCTGTATCTTAAATCCCTGGTGCCCGATAGAAGGTATTCCAGAAGTATTTCCCCATGACCATTTATTGGGCAGATAAATAATTTTATTTCTATGTGTATAAAGTGCCGAAGCTGTGGTACAAGTGGTTACAGAAATGAAGACTGTACATTACAGCTGTAGAAGGTATATCAATATAGACTACCCCGACTTATGGCTTACTTCGCGTCTTGGTATTCACGCCAAGATGCTCTTCACTCGCGAGCATGAGACGCCCTTCAACAAATCGCCTATCATAAGGGCAGTATCAATGATTTTGATGGTTGTCACAGTTTTCTCAGTGTTCATTCGCGTCCTCACTCGGCTATTTACGGTGAAGAGGTTGACGCTCTCAACCTTTTTCACGTCGGATGAAATAATGATACTAGCATCGATGGTCAGTCAGTCTGTTGAATTATATCACCATCATATTGAGTTTGACAGATTATTGCGATTGCGCAGTCAATAGCAGTTTATTTTCAGGGCCATGATGGGCTTGGCAAGATTGAACTATCAACATCGCATCTTTCTTCCATTTTAAAGGTACGAAGGGGACGCTGAAGAGGTTCAGATAGATCTAACTCGCATAGAGCCAAATGGGATCCGATATTCTCTTTTTTCTTGCGTTGGGTCTATCTAAGCTTTCCGCCACGACAACCGTTTGGACTATGTCGCCTCTCTCACACAAGAAGCTTCTGCCAGTTCTCTTACTTATCGGCGGTTGGGCTTTATCTGCCGTTTTTGCACGAGCCTTTGCCTGCTCGTTTCCCAAGACGTGGGATTATCTCGATGGACAATGCATTAATATGGTAAGTATTGTCTCCCCATTTTGGAGCATTTCTGACTTCTTAGGTTGCGTTCTGGACTTATGTCGATGCAGTCAACGTTTTGACAGACCTTGTAATTACTGCCGTCACTCTAGGGATACTCATACATCTCCAAATGCCACTAGGTACCAAAGTGATGATCGTTGGCGTTTTCGGATCTCGCATTCTGTGAGTCCATCTCAAAAAGAAATCATTCAATGCATTTACTGACGAGCCAGAACAATTCCCCCAACTATGTCCCACATGTTCTACTACAATCAAGCTTTCGAGTCAGAAACACCGATGTTCGACATGTGGATACCAACAATCATCAACCAAGTCATCCAATGCATCGGCATCATGGTAACTTGCATCCCCTTCTGGTGGCGCTTCCTGAAAAGCCTAGAATCGGGACAAATGGGCGCGGGAGACATCTTTGGTACGATGAACAAAGGCAACGACACCAGAAGCGGAGGGACATCTTCTCGAGGCCAGGCCTTCGAGTTGAGGAGCAGGCAAGCGGTAGGAAAATTTGGTCGGACGTGGGATGTGGATGTGGCACGGCACAACAGCCAGGAGGCCCTTGTTGACACATCTGTTGGTACAAGGAATTAGAGTTATTTGTAGCGTGTTGATTCTAGAACTGGGGTCAGTTACGGCCCGTTAAGAACCCTTGAGGTTAATTAGAGTAGAATTTAAGCGAGGACTTGGCTTGCGGACAATTGATCAACAACGCCGGTTTCAGTATCTGCACCGTCTCATGCATTGGCTTTTTCCTCTGGACTGTTGGCCTTTGGCTTGTTCCGCATGTACATTGCACTACATGCCACACAGTACATGACAAGGGTCAGGCAGGGATGCAACGTACCGCATCCTGGGTCGTACCTAACCACCTGCACGTCGGCGGCATGGTCTTATTTTAACTTTTCCAAAAGTCGCAGTCCTTTTAGGTTTGTCTCTTCTCATATCCTCGTCTTCTTTTGTCTAATTTCTCCTTGTGCTGTTCACACCTTTGCTATGGCAAATCGATACGAACTCGACGACGTGGCGACTCGCAAACGCGCGAGACCTACAGTTGAGGATGTTTCACAGCTCAGTGACCAAGACCACATGGATAGCGCGCAATTGAATAACCTGGGCAAGAAGTCGGTCCTAAAGGTAACTCCAAGCCCATATTAATCACCTTCACCACTAACACTTCGCAGCGAAACTTCGGAGGCTGGACAATCCTTGGCTTCAGCTGTGCAGTCCTCGTAACATGGGAAGGTACACTTATGAACTTCGCCCCCGGTCTCACGAACGGCGGTAGCGCTGGCATCATTTACGGCTTCATCTTCACCTGGATCGGCGTCCTCAGCTCTTTCGCAACACTCTGTGAACTCGTTTCTATTGCGCCCATGGCTGCAGGCCAGTATCATTGGGTCGCCATGCTTGCACCGCCTCAATACTCGAAATATCTTAGTTATATCACAGGCTGGATGAACTTTGCAGGCTGGCAGGGAACTTCTGCTGCGGCAGGCTTCCTCACAGCGACGATGATACAAGGTCTTGTTATTTTTACTCATCCTGGTTACGATGCGCAGACTTGGCATGGGACTCTTCTTATCTGGGCTTGCATTCTGGTGGCTATTATCATCAACACCGTCGTCAGCGCTCTACTTCCCATCCTCGAGGGTATGATTCTGATTCTGCATCTCATCGGGTTCTTTGCTATTCTGATTACTCTTCTTGTCTTCAGAGATAATGACAATGGCACTGAAGTCTTCACGGAGTGGAGAAATGGAGGTGACTGGCCCACGCAGGGGCTCTCTTGGTTTGTTGGCTTATTAGGTTGTGTCTTCTCATTCACTGGTGTTGATTGCTCTTTTCATGTGAGTTACTGCCTCCCTTCAGAATCAATTATTAACATGATTAGATGTGCGAAGAGGTCAGGAACCCATCTCTAGTAGTTCCTCGATCTATCATGGGTAGCATCACTATCAATGGCCTCTTGGGCTTCGGAATGATCATCGCGATGCTATATAGCGCTACAGACATCGATGCAGCCGTTGAGACACCTACGGGATATCCTTTCATGGAAATCTTCTACCAAGCAACTGGATCAATCAACGGGACAGCTGGAATGGCATCGCTTATTGTTCTCATGACATTATCAGCTACTGTCGGTGTCATCGCTTCGACATCACGCATGCTGTGGGCCTTTGCTCGTGATAATGCCATGCCTTTCTCAATCACACTGTCAAAGGTACGCATACCATCCCTATCGTATTCCAACGACTAACATTCCAGGTTGAACCTCGCACCAACATGCCGGTCTGGTCTATTTCCATCACTTGTCTCATCTCCTGCCTTATTGGTCTGATCAACCTTGGTTCAACAGTCGTCTACAATGCCATTGTCTCAGTCGCTATTTCCGGCCTTTATGCCTCCTACTTCATACCTGCCATTCTCCTTCTTTATCGCCGTTGCGACAAGGATTATAAGATCAGAAACATCGCCGGTGATGGACAGGTTCTGGAATGGGGCCCGTGGCATCTGAAAGGAATGTTTGGTATTATCAATAACACCTTTGCATGCATGTTTATTTTCATTGTTTGGTTTTTCAGTTTATGGCCCCCTGAAACTCCAGTGGATGCTGCGAGTATGAATTATGCTCCTTTGATGACGGGTGGAATTGCTATCCTTGCCACTGTGTACTACTTTGTATTTGCAAACAAGGTGTACGTTGGACCCAAGGTGGAGATTTGAATGGTCTTGATTCGGTAACGACTTGGGTATACGGTTGAGGTTGTTAAAATGTGTCATTTTTTATTAGCAGCATCGTTGAGATTGTGCAACTATATATGTTGAATACTAAATACATAATCATTTCCACGGCATGACTGTAATCTCGGGCCAGATCTTTATCCATCGATCAACCTTCTTATTGTATGCCTCCTCTGTCATGATTTGCTGGTTGGGACGTACGACCAGTCTAAACATATCCGAAAGTCCCCAGGGCGCAAATATGTCCCATTCTCCATCGTCTCTCAGTCTTATAGCGATCAGGGCTGTATTAGTCCCCCAAGTAGTCATGGAAGATTCTGTAGAGTGATGCTGAGGACAAGGCCTGCCGAATTTTTTCTCGTACCAAAGGTGAACGCGCGCCTGGTTGCGAATTTCTACTTCGACGGGTATATCTTCAAAGACCTTCTTTCCTCTTTGGATGACAGCATCTTCAGCCTCCCATGAAAGATCAGATCCGTCAAAATAAATTAAGTCGTAGTCGTCTATACCCTGTTCCGGGTCTCTGTCGGTGACGACGTTCCAAACAGTTTGGGTGAGTGCGCCAGCTGCGAGGTACCATTGTGGGAGATTCATATCAGCAGCGCGCGATAGCACGGTCATGAGTGTTTTGTTGCGTTGTATGGCATCTCGGAAACGTCTAACTTGATCGTTCAGAGGCAAAAGACTGGCTTCCATGGCAGTGGTAATTTGTGATGTTTTTGTTGGTGTTTTCGTGAAAATTCACGCCTGTCTCGTGTTAAGACTGAGCGTCTGCACGTGACACGTTCCTGCATGATGATTACATTTATGACTGAGTCGTTCAAATCATGTATTGTAATCATGGAACGAAGAAGCCTTAGAATTCACATTCATTTGCATGGTGCAGGTTTTTATTCCAAACATGGTTGTCTTTTTGCGACTTGCTTAACCTTCAACTCAGTACGGTCGAGTTATGACGTAAAGTTCTGTAACAAACCTAAGGTGTGTAATGGACCTATTGACTCGTTGAAGAAGTTTGCATCTTCGAATCGCCCATACAGGAACTAACAAGAGTCTTTTCGAAGTGGCAGTGTTTTCATTGTTAACGACGAGTGTCGTGACCTGAGTTTCTTAAGTGTGATAGACATTGGTTCGAAATGGGATGAGATAGAGATACATACCATCGTTGAGAAAGTGGGCCCGGAAGCGATACCGGTCCAAAGGAGATAACAGCGCTGAACGGTAACTAGGTAGGTACAGTAACTAATTAGCGTTGTTGCGTCTCCAATAGGTATGGATGTAGTGAGATTGCCTCCAAAGGCAACTTACCAATTGACAGACCACACAACAGTTTGACAGCACTGTTCTGCCACGTATCTACCAAGTCCATAGTCGCACAATACTACGATGTCTTAAATCATCCGTTCCGATAGGTCTATTCTTCTCAATGACACTCTGAGACTACAATTGCCCCGCTTAACTTAGTACCTGATAAGCTGTCACAAGACCAGGTACTCTCGAGGAGAGAGTGCGGGGTAATAAATGGAACTGTCGGTCTGCCTCCGGAGCCGGCCGTCTCTTTTGCTTGTATGAGGAAAGTTTCCGCCTGCTATATATCTTCCATATCAAATTCATTCTTACTCAACCATACAACATCTGTTCAGACAAGCATTTCAAGATGCCCTCAACTTCAATCTACAAGTCGGTGATTTATCCTGGCAACCACGAGAAGCTATCTTCTCCCCAAGATACTCAAAACTTTATCGATAACAAACTCGTCTCCTCAAAGACAACAAAATGGATCAACGTTCATGACCCTGCAACAAACAACATCATCACTAGAGTTCCAGAGAGCACTAACGATGAACTCCAAGAAGCTGTCCGCTCAGCAAAAGCGGCTTTCCCAGGGTGGAAGAGGACTAGCATCATCAAGCGTCAGCAGATCATGTTCAAGCTGACGCATTTGATCCGTGAGCACATGGATAACCTTGCAACAAGCATCGTTACGGAACAGGGAAAGACTTTTGCAGACGCCAAGGGCGATGTTCTACGCGGCCTTCAGGTTTGCGAGACGGCTTGCGGAATTACTACACAACTCACAGGAGAGGTTCTCGAGGTTGCCAAGGACATGGAGACGCGGTCTTATCGTCAGCCCCTTGGTATCACTGCTGCCATCTGCCCATTCAACTTCCCTGCTATGATTCCTCTCTGGTCTTTGCCCTTGGCAACCGTCACTGGAAATTGTATGATTGTCAAGCCTTCAGAGCGTGATCCTGGAGCAGCCATGATGATTGCCGAACTTTGCAGAGAGGCTGGCTTTCCTCCTGGTGTCGTCAACGTCGTTCACGGATCCAAAGACACAGTGAACTTCCTCCTCGACGAACCCGAGATCCAAGCTATTTCATTCGTCGGATCAAACAAAGCAGGAGAATACATCTACCAGCGCGGCTCAACCAATGGCAAGCGAGTTCAGGCTAACCTCGGCGCAAAGAACCATGCACTTCTGAGCTCAGACGCTAACAAAGACCACGCCCTCGACTCAATCGCCGGTGCTGCTTTCGGTGCTGCCGGACAACGATGCATGGCTTTGAGTGTTTTGATCACACTGGGCGATGCAAAGCAATGGCTGGATGACCTTGTTAAGAAGGCAAAAAACCATATTGCCGGAAGCGGATTCGATTCCAAATCTGACTTTGGTCCACTCATTACTCCCCAGGCTCGTGATCGCTGTGTAGACCTGATCACTAGTGCCGAGAAGGAGGGTGCCAAGATCCTTCTCGATGGAAGAGGCTGGAAGCCCGATGGTTTCCCTGACGGCAACTGGGTAAGTCAAAAGTCCGACCAAGCGAAAAGAAATAACTAACAATTGCAGGTCGGCCCAACAGTCATTGCAGGTGTCACACCAGAGATGGAGTGTTACCGCGAAGAGATTTTCGGTCCTGTGCTCCTGTGCATGGAAACTGATACCCTCCAATCAGGAATCGAAATCATCAACTCCAACGCTTGGGGCAATGGTGCAGTGATCTTTACCAACAACGGCGCTAAGGCTTCTTTGTTCCAGCAAGAAATTGATGCTGGACAGGTTGGCATTAACGTGCCAATTCCCGTTCCTTTGCCCATGTTCTCTTTCACGGGTAACAAGAGAAGTGTGGCGGGTACCGGTTTGGCCAACTTTTATGGAAAGGACGGATTGAGGTTTTACACCCAGTGGAAGACGGTCACTTCGCTGTGGAGAGCGGATGAGGCTAGTACAGGAGAGAAGTTGACGAGTATGCCTACCAACTCTTAGAGGATAACAAATAAACAACAGCCATCACGGCATTAATTACGAGGTTGGGCTTCAAATTCCTGAGATGACTGGTCATTGCGTTGGAGAAATTGAGCAAAATCTAGTGTAGAATAAAGGTGGCTTCAAGAAAAAGCCCACAAGTTCTTTGTTCAATGTTTCGTCTTCCTGTCCTCGATCCACATGTTCAGCCACAAGATGGACAATCCGTTGATCTCTTTGTTATCAATTCACCAAGCTCCTGCATCTGTCAATGGTTTCATGCTCGCGCTCGAAATTAACATGCGATGACAGAACAGAACTCTTTGTTAACCTCTCTTATCCACAGCCCCTGCTGATCAGTGCACTCCGAGTCTGGATACATATGGGATGACACTAATTCATTTCCAGTCCCACCGGGTGGATTATCCCGACTATTTTAAGTATGGTCATTCCCAGATCTTGTCAAACAGGTTTGTTACATGATATTGACTCTACAAACTATCACTCAATTTTGGTTAATTCACACGACACTCTGCTATCTCCCGTCTTTCACACATCTCTAGCGAGACGTTGCTGTTTTTCTTTGGTTCGAAGTCTATCATATTACATTTATCCTTCAAATCGATTCTAAAAAATCCAAAATGGCTCCAACGAAGGCTCCAACAAGCCTTTATGAGAATTACAAGAAAGACACCAAGACTTTCCTTTGGTGGCTTGTAAATACTTTCAACCATCTCGTCAAATCCCGAGAGTTGGGATCAAAAGAAACAAAGCCCATCAGCGCCGACCGAGGTCCCAGCGTCAATGAACTCGTACCCATGGCGACTCTCATAACCCAACAAGAGGAAACAGTCCCTGGTTCCATACTCCATCTACTGCACTCGGCAATCAAAGCACGGTCTGCGGTAACTACAGCGTACGAGTCAGTTTCAGAGTCCGACACCGACGAAGCGTTGACAAGGAGTAACAATCGTCATCGACACTTTACCAACACTTTGCAAAATTGCTTTCACACTCTTGGTGGCCAGAATTGGTTGAACAATAAGAGAGAGGAGACAGTCCCATCGGATGAGGATATTGACCAAATTCTCAACAAATTTCAGACCCTGGCAATCGAGACTCTTGCGCCATCCAGCGAGGAAGACGAACCACCAAGCCCTAAGCACAAAGGAAAAGGAAAGCCCAAAAAGGGAAAGGGAAAGAAAGGGAAGGCCAAGAAGGGGAAATCGAAACCTGCTCACAAGAAGGACTCTGCAAAAGACGACACCTTCCAGCAAATTCCTCTCGAGAGTATGCGGATCATCGATGGAGAAGACGACCTCGTTACCGACTATCTACTTGCTACATACTCAGCAGTTCAGCAGTGGATCGAACTCCGAGACTTCATCCAAAGAAAATGGGAAGAGGTTGCTTACAAAGGGCATCACAGCGCTGCGGCAGCTGCTACATCAAAGGTGGCCTTTTCCATGGTCAGAAAGACACATGCTGCCATATTTGTGGACTTTCCCGGGAATGACTCTTATCTAAACATCGTCAAGACACTCGCTCGTGGCGAAGTCGAGAACGCACGAGGAAACTTTGTGCTGAGTACTACCTCCAATGGTCAGGCGACTACGAGAACCGTGTCAGATATCAAGGAGGAATTCCTTTACAACACCTTTACCTGAGACTGGAGGGTATTGTCTTTCGTTGGACGCGATGGACACCCAGATCCACAGATGTTGTGAAGACGCCAATGCTCTGCACAGTATCACACAATACATGCTTGGAACCAAGGACGAATTCTCTCAATTGCTTGGAGAGCACATATACAGCAAAGGCGAGGACCATTACAAAGATATTGAGGGTTCTCAGTTTAGGGATTACAACACAAACGGGTTGCAAGTTTACTCACCGTTCCTTTGTGGAGCTGGACTTGAAGAAGCTCTGTCGTTGTCCCATAAACAGATGATGTGGATGTGGCAAGAAATGCGTGAGCCGGTGATGCTGATGCACATGTACGTCTTCCTCAGACGTAAGGGCTATCTAAAAGAAGATGTACCGTTGTGGGAGGCTCTTGTTATTCTTTTCAAGAAGGGTGTTATGACGGTTGGGGTTCCTAAGGTAATAAACTAGACCGTTCTAGGTTTATGTTAGTAGAGTTTATAGGGCGTAATGCTAAGTGTTATAAGTGCTATAGTTCTTAATAGTAAATAGAGCAGGTTAGGCGTATTTAGGTAAAGATATTTTATTAATAGCTAATAAGCTAAGTTCTATCTAATGCTAAATAAATATATATATA